>VXAZ01000620.1:589801-602868 GCA_013399875.1 Gymnorhina tibicen
GCCGGCGTGCGGGCTCGGAGCACGCCAGGCCTCGCAGATCAAAGGGACCTCTCCGGCCTCCGCACAAGGGAGGAGAAAAAAAAAAAAAAAAGTTGATTTCTTTAACGATTGTTCGTAAAAGTCTTGGAAGCAGGGACCATCCCGCCTCCTCCCTCGCCTCGGGCTGCAGGATTGCACCGGGAAAGGATTTTGAGAAGGAGAAAGGGGGTTTAGGAGAAGGGAAGAGAAAGGAAAAAGGGAGAAAAATTTAAAATATTCAGGAGTTGCTTGAAATTTATCAGCCGCGAGTCTGCAGGAGCGTACACGGCGTCCCGGGTGGGAGCCCCAGCCGCAGCCCCCGGTGGGCAGCGGGATCGGGGCCACTCTCGGACGTGCGCTGCCCAAAATGGGGCGAATGCCAAGCCCCTGAGTGTGCCCGTGGGTGTGCGGGGGGCACTCCCCCAGTTCCAGCCGGCAAGCCCGGGGCGAGGGGCGCTGCCAGAGTGTGACCGGAGCGCCCCGCTCCGCGCGCGGCCCCGGCCAGGGCTGAGAGACGGACGGACGGACGGACGGACGGACGGAGGGATGGTTGGACGGACAGAGCAGTTGTTTGTTGTCTCGGGAGGGTAAATGGGCTGACGAGGCGATTGCCTCGAGGCGCTGGCACGGCGGAGGCGAGCAGCGGCCGTGGCAGCGTGCGGGGACCGCCCCGCTGCCCCCCCGGTCCCTGTCACCCCGGCCGGGAGCGACAGCCGGCCGGGCGGATCCGCGCTGGAGGCGCCGGGACGGCGGGGTTGGAATCCTCTGATGGGGGAAACGGGGCGGGAGAAACCTCCCTCCTTCGGCACCTCCAGCCGCGCCTCGCTGAGAAACCCCCGGCCGCGGGGGCACGGTGGCAACCCCGAGCCCTCGTCCTCTTGCCCGCCGTCCAGACACACCCCGCGGGAGCAAACAGACCCACAGCAGGACATTCCAGCCCGTGGAGCTGGGGTTTCGCATGGCGTTATCGCCCTGACCCGCCGACCTCTCCCGCAGCCCGCCCCGCCGCGCAACCATCTCCCTTTGCACCTGAAGTTTTTTGGTTGCGGGTGGGGAGAAAAAACCAGAGGTTCCCAGGGAGCCAGCTCCGGAGGGTGATGCCTGGGGGCGCCTTGGGGTTTTTCTTGTTGGCGTTTTTGTTTTGGTGTTACAGTGGTTTTTTTTTCCCAGCCAGCCCCAAACTTCCCACGTGCTTCTCCCCAAACCCCGCATTATTAAGAAAAATTGAGGCGTGTAAAAACACGGCGAAGCGAAGCCCTTTAACTGGACGTGGCCGTTCAAGGCGCTATTGGAGCTCCTGGCCCCATCCTCTCGCCCCGACGCGGGGGCTGCTGCGGGCAGGGTGAGCCCCGAGGCCGGGCCGGGGCTCCGGAGCTTCCGTGGGACTCTGGAGCTGCGCTTCCCTCATGTGCCACCGCTCCTTCCTGGAAGCTCAACCCGCCTCGCATGCACCACCTTTGGGTTTTCCCTTTTCTAGTCCATCTGTTTTTCTTCCTGTCTTTGGTTTCTTGCTTTTTTATGACTTGATTATTCTAGAGTAAATATTTAATTATTATTATATTTCTAAACGCTCCCAGTCGAAACAGAGTTCGACCTTTAGCGCAGGTAACCGCGGCCATAACGCCTGCTGAATTTCACCTTGGTCTCACCAAACTCAGCTTTCCCTCACTCTCCCACATAAAGACCTTCCCGGAGAAGGCATTGAAAGAAAAACCAAACCAGCACCGAGCGGGCTGGGCTGTGCGGAGCCGACCCGACCCCACGGACACCCCGACCCCCTCCCCTCCCGGGGCAGCCCCCCTCTGCCTCCGGCTTCTCTCCTTTCCGAGGTCCTTTCAAGCTTTATTTCCTTTCAAGGCGCCCAAGCGCCGCTGACAAAATAAAGTTATCAAGGAAACAAGCTCGGGAGAAAAAGCCAGTGGTGCTTCCCCCCCCCGCCCCCCCGGACCTGCTCCTTCCAGGGAAGGTACGAGCGGAGCGGCTCCGGGGAAGGGGGGAACCGGCCGAGGATGGGGACGCGGGGTCCGGCTTGGGGCATCCCATAGGCTGGACAGACGGGTCGGTGAAACAAGGAGGTTTTCTTGGGGCGCGAGGAGGCGGCAGGGAGGGGGCTGGAGGGATTTCTCCAAGCTTTCGTGCAGTCCCGTTTTAGGTCCCTCCGCAGGAAAGGGGTCCCCGCCGCCGCAGCCCCCCAGCACCGCGCTGCCCGACCGCGCTCCCTCGGGAACGCGTCACCGCGATCTCCCGGCAGGATCCCGTCCCTTCTGCCGCCAAACTGCTCCCGGGCGCTCTCGCTTTTATTTTTCACAGGTTTCTTGAAAATGCACTTTTCCTGCTTTCCCTCGCTGTCCGTTCGTGGCCTTCCCCGTGGATTTTCGAGGGGCGCTTTTTAACTCCTCCGTTCTTCAAAGTCCTTTTTCAGCCGGTTTTCATTTCTCCCGTCTCCGATCTAAAAAGCAAGCAGAAAAACCCCCTCGAACCCTAAATACAAACACAAACCACGTCAGGAGGCTCCCCCGCTTCGCTTGCTGGAGCGGGTGGGGGTAGGGGCTACCCCTAGGAAAAGTGAAAAGCTCGATTTAATGGGCGGTCATTGCTAAATCTCACCTTAGGGCCAAAACGACTCGCGACCCATTGCCCTCCTTACGATGTATTTATTTGTCTCAGTGGCACCAGCCGTCAGTCATTAGTGGGGGGGTTAACCCGAGAGCCGCCCCACGGTGGTGGCGGTGGTCTCGTGGCTTTTTTGGTTTGTTTTAAATATGATTTCTCAACAGAAGCCTTTCCAGAAGAGGAGGAAGAACCTGTCCCCGGAAGGCTCCTTGGCGAAACACGGGGGGAACACGCGTGGGAGCGCAGCGAGCGACGACCTCTCCAAAAACTGTTTCGGTCTGAGCAAGCGGGGTTTGGTTCGCACCCCGAAGGGTTCGCTCCCAGGAAAAGCGGCGCTCGGGCCAGCAGGGACATTATTCCATGGATAACAACGTTTTCCAACTGTAGCGATAACGGAGGGGCAAACCAATCCAGAAACTCGAGTCCAGCAGCAGCCGCCCGAGCCCTCGGGCAGCCAGGCGGGCGTCGCCGACCCCGGGACCGGGAGCGCAGCCGGGCAGCAGCTCCGGACTCCCGCCCGGCTGTGCTCACCGCACGCAGGTCTGTGGTTACGGCCACGCCGGGAGCTCCAGAGCCGCTCGGTAGCTGGATGTCACTTCATGCACAGCTTTCCCTGCACATGACATGTAGAAAGCGCTACCAAGTTTTCTATCCATTTCAAATATTTCTATAGTTCAAATACACGTGCGTGTGTCATTATCTAAAGCTGATGCAAAGAACTGTGGCTGTGAGCGCTTTTTTTTCACTCCACACAAGACGCGTGCGGTGTGGGACACCGGGCACGGTGAGACCTGCCCCCGCTGCCCGCACACATCCCCTCCGGCCCCGGCTTTCCCAGGTTTAGTCCCGCCTGGCCGAGCACAGCCTGGCTGGGACCCGGAGGCTCTAACCGGTGGATTTGGGATCTATGGCTCGATGAGTTCAGCGATACTTTCGCTATCATGTTTTGGGTAAATTCATCTCTGCCAACAGCAGCTCGCTGAGCAGTCCCAGGCTCCCCCGTCACCCCCGGGGCAGCTTTGGGGTCCCTGACCATCGCCCTTCAAGGAAGGGAAACGTGGGAGTCTCCCCGGTACTTGTGTTCACACCCCTTTCACAGCCGGCTCTGGTTTGTTCCCTCTGCCGAGTATTTAACCAGGGGTAGGGACGAGAGAGAAACCACAAATTTCATCTTCCCTTTCCCCCCAAATCGCCATCCCGCGGCTCCAAACTTCTGCTGTCAGGAGGATGGACCGACGGTGCTTGGCCTGGCCGGCTCCGGGCAAGGAGGAAGAGAGGGATGGATGGATGGATGGATGGATGGATGGATGGATGGATGGATGGACGGACGGACGGACGGATGGATATACGGATTGATGGATGGACTGGGGACGGGGTCGGGGCGGGGAGGGGGGAGCTCCATCCTCGTGCCACAGCTCATTTCGTCCTGAAATCGGGAAATAACGAAATTCGGGAAGCATGAAACCGCGGCAGCAGGCAGGACCTGGATGCCCCGTGCCAGCAGCCCGCGGGAGGAGGACACGGGGCTCCTTGCTGCTGGGGGTGTCCCCCGCGGCCTCTCTCGGGGCCGTTCCCGCGGCCGGGGCCGTTCCCGGGACCGGGACCGTTCTCTCCCGAGGCCCGGTGCCGCCGTCAGCCGCTCCTGGAGTGCCACCTGGTGGGAGCAGCCCGGCAGCACGGGCAGAGCTCGGCTCCAGGGGTCCCGCAGCCCCTCGGGAAGCGTTTCCCCAGGGCTGGCAGGGGCAGCGGGGCAGCAGCGGCGTGAGGGGTGTCCTGGGGATCCCCAAGAGCCTGGGCATGAGCAGTGAAGCGGATGCAAGCAGCGGTACCCAAAAGGAAAAATCCAAACGGAAAGTGTTTCTTCTTCAGAGCCGGAGAAAGAAGCGGCTCTCGTGGAAATCCTGTGAGCCCCCTCCCTCTGTTCACCTGTAACCGGGGAGGGGGCTGAGAGCAGGAGTGCAAGGCTGCCTCCGGCACTGACAGGATGGCTCCTGGGGCTTCCCACGCACTCCAAACGTGCTGGGCTCTCAGAGGGAAGCAGCTTTGGGCCCGGCATTTTTGCAGGAAACCTCGCAGAGGTCCCCAGGTGTGTGTGTGCAGCTGCACTCCGAGAGCAGGCGGGGTTTCACAAACCGAGCTGTCGCCCTCCCGGCCGTGCCATGGGCTGCTTCGGGTGGCAGAGGCCTCCTTGCTTTGTCTCCTGGGGTTTCTGCTGCCCTCCCTCACATACCCACGTGTACTGAACTATTTTGCTGCCGTGGTTTTGTCTTTGCTCGCTGCCTGCTCACTCACAGACAGATCCAAATGCGGGCAAGCACAAAACCGATGTGTTTATGTTTTGTTTCATGGTGTTATTCATACTCCTCCAACTTGCCTTACACTTTTTTACTCTCTCTTGCACACAAACTCTCCTTCATAAGCACTTTGTCTTGTTATATCCTTATTCTAGCTCTGATTTCTGCCTCCTGCCTCATTACAAACCCCTTCTGCACCAGAAACTGCCATTTCACACGAAACGCTTCGCCCTGGGCCAGAGATTAACTGGCTTTGGTGAAACCGGGGGGCACGAAAATGTGAGAACAAGGATGTAAAAGCAGGACGACACACATCAAACTTCAGGGGGAACAATGGGAATGATACTGATTGCCTTTAACATGCAGTGGGCACACAACGGGGAAGAAAGCCTTGCCAGAGCAAAAAAAATAAGACACTCGCCCCTCTTTAGAAGGTTGGAACAGGCAGTGCAACTTTGGGATTAACTCCGAGGGGACCTTATCCCAGGGCTTCTGTAGGGAAGTGGCTTTCCAGGTCTAGCAGAGCTTCCAAATAAAGTGCTGTCCTACTTTCTGGCCGTGTCTAAAGCGATGAGAAATGCCCATTGTCTCTGCCCAGGCTGGTGCGTGCTCTCATTAAGGCTCTGAATTGTGTGTGTGCACGTCGCCGTCAGAGCTGTTTGGAAGGCAGGGACGGGCCGGGTTTTTGTGGGAGGTAGTTCCCGGGTTCCAGCGGTCTGAGAAGTTTCTGCAGGAGTTTTAAACTCTCGGAGGCTCAGCACTTCCAGGAGTGGTGGGAAGGGTACGACAGTGGTCCTGCATCACAAATGTTTAAGGGAGCTGCGTGAGCAGAGCTCTGGGGGAATCCACCACTGCCGGGGCAGAGCCCGCGCTGGGAGCCGCGGGATTCACCGGAGGTGCAGCCAAGTAACCCCACTTTGCTCCTCGGGTGTCGGGTTCTGATCCGAACTGACAGGGGTTAGGAGACCTGGAAAATGGCCCTCTCTGCCTTCCCTCAGCGAGTTACCTCAAGTCCAGATCCCTTCGCATTCAGCGAGGGTGGCGTAACAAGAAAAAGTGTCAGGAAACAAGAAGGCACAGCTGTTCTTTCCACTTGGGTAGCTGCGATGGGTCTGAATAATGGATATTCTGTTCAGCTCCTTCGAGGGCAACTTGGAGTCTCCAGCTCCTCGCTAAGAGGAGACACGCTGATTTATCATTTATTTATTGGATTATAACCCTGTTTTACGGGTAATCAATCGCTGCTTTTTCGGCTTCCTCTTAAATCACATCACCCCGGTGCAATCAGGGGGTGAGGCCGCCCCAAGCGCACCGAGGCTTCCAGCAGAAAAAGTGTTTCCATCGGATTTGGAGGCGTTAACGTGGCAATTGATGGGGGAAATAACAGGCGGGGGCTGATTTGGCCATGTCCTCTGGGGCTGGGGGAGCACCCTGGTGGCCCTGAGGACACACTGGTGGAGGGTGATGTTTTCTAAGCTGCTTTGCAGTTTGGGGCCCTGGTGTTTGCATTGAAATGAGCTGTGACACAAAAAACACCCACTTTGGGGCTAAATCCTATTTCCCACAGAAAAATAGAGGTGGGGGGCACGGTCTGTAAACTCAGACAAGAGCTTTGAAAATTGCCATGTATTCTTTGCACGTCCCTTGTACATCCCCCCAGCTGCCTCCCCACCCTTGAGCGGGCCCCAACACGTCTCTGCTGATGGGTTCACCCCAATTTTATTGCCAGGACCCTGCAGAGCAGCGTGGGCACCTCTGTGAGGGCACGCACTGCCTGCCTGGAGCGGGGCTTCCCCGCCTCCTGTGCCCAGGTGCAAGCGACCCCCGTCAGGAGCAGCGAGAACCAGCTGTGGCCTACAGAGAGGTAATTAAGGTGTGAATTTGCTGCATGGGGGGAAGAGAGCCTTGAGTCTTTATAGGCTCAATTCAGGCCGAGAAAAGGTTATTGCCACAAGGCTGTGGTGTTGAAGGAGCTGCGAGAGCCTGTTGGGAGAGGACTTGTGATGGGGAATCCTCCTGAAGGTAGGAAGCTGTGAGAAGCGAGGGGGACGTGGTGTAGGCGCAGGAGGGAAATGGTTGCTGGGCGATTTCCTGGCTCCCCTCAAGAGCTGTGAGGGGGGTGTTTCCCTGGAGGGAGTTTTGCCGTGTTAGATGTGCCTTCCCTGTGACTCAAAAGGGCTCCAGGGTCTTGGAACTTCTGGTTTGTGCTTCTTTGGGGACTGGTGGGATGAGCAGAGACAGAAGCAACGTGATTTACATGGAGCTGAAGGGTGGGGGAGAAAGCAGCTGCTGTGTGCAAATCCGAAATCTGAGTGTGCGAAAAGGGCTCACAGAGGTTCCCCTGGTGCTGCTTCTCCTCCCTGGGCCTTCAGCTGCTGCTGGGCCTGCTGCCCTCCATCCAGGGCTGCAGCTTCCAGTCAGGCAGAGCCTCAAATCTCAGGGGTCTGCGGTTTTCCATGGAGCCTGTGCAGATGCTGAGCTGGCTTTGCTCTTTGCTGAGGCTCCTCCAGGCTCACCCTTGCTTGTCCGTGGGGTTCAAGCTAGACCTAAGCAAGCCCAACCTGGTTTTGGGTCCCCGGGTGCCAGTGTGTCCCCACGGAGAGCGCGTAGCCAACCCGCACCTGGAAGCAGCCGGGAAACGGTTCGGGTTGTGCGTGGGGTCCTGTCCCATCGGCCTCCGCACCCTTGGAGTTCTGGAGCTCCTTGGCTGGAGAACAAAGGAGGCGTCCCGGGTTTGGGGAGGATGTTGAAATGCGGGGATGAGCGTGGCAAGGGTTCTGCTCTGGAGTCAGGAGCGTAGCTGGAAGGGAAGGAACTTGACAAACGAGTGAAATGCTGCCTCTGGCTGGCCTGGCAGCCTTTTATCGTCCCGCATTCATCTGCCAGCCCGGCTGGGCCGTTCGACACCTGCTTTCTTATGTGAGAAGTCCCCAAACTCCCCACAGTGGTTTTCCTTTTTAAGGACCTCAGTCAGCAACAGCATCAACGTGTAATTTTCCCCTCTTGGCAAGGCACACCCCAGTAAATCTGGGACAGCCATCTGCTGATAATGACTGTCCCTCGGGGCTCTGGGCGCTCCAGGAGAGGCACAGGCAGGAACCAGCACCCAGGAACAGGGTGGGAGCTGTGCTGGGAGCTTCTGGGTAAGCTCATGGTCCTGCTCAGTATGGAGTGGAGCAGAAATAAATGCTGGGTTTTAGAAACTATCCCCGAGAAATGTGATCCTTTGGCTTTAAAACAAGCTGTCACCCCCTCTGAAGTTTTAATGCAGGAAAAGAAAAATTTTGGAAGGGTGGGATGCCACTGCAACCTCCGGAGCTGCAGATCCTCCTTGTGACTATGGTCACCAGGATGTGCTCATCTTTTCCACAAGACAATTCCGGAGATTTGATTCTTGAGGAAACAGTGATTTTCCAGGAAAATTACTGCACGGGATTAATTTCTCATTTGCTGGCAAGTGAGATGTTGTACACAGGAGTGACCACCACAACCTTTTAGGCTGGGTTATGTTCCCAACAGTCTACAACTTCATAAATTTCATGAAGCTTAGAAGCATAACAATATTTATTTGTAGATATATCATATCTAGGAGCCTCTTCTCCTTGCACAGGGCCATGAGGAAGGAGCTGTGCAGCTGTTGCCAACCCACTGTAGAAATGCTGCCCTCCCTGTTTACTGGTGACCTACCAGGCCCAGGTGGTGAGGAGGGTGCTCATCATGGTCACGTCTTACAGCTGGGGGCTGAAGAACCAGTTCCA
Source organism: Gymnorhina tibicen (assembly GCA_013399875.1). Classification (NCBI taxonomy): domain Eukaryota; kingdom Metazoa; phylum Chordata; class Aves; order Passeriformes; family Artamidae; genus Gymnorhina; species Gymnorhina tibicen. Next base: position 598,485 of record VXAZ01000620.1, read on the forward strand.
GGTTTGCAATGGGTAAATAGACACAGAAATAGACTCAAAAAGTGCCTCTGTCTTGGCACTGAGGGAGCAGAGCGAGGGCGGGGGAGTCGGGACCACAGCCCTGGCTGGTTTTGGGCTCTTGGTCTCCTCTGCTCTGGTTGTGACTGGAAAAATGGTGTTGTTTCCCTGGTGAGCTCTGCAAATAACTCTTTTCCAGTCCCTGCTGCCATCTCCTCCTGCAGATGGTGGGCAGGCCTGGCTGGAGTGCCTCGTGGCATCCTTGTGTCCAGGAGCAGGGCTGCCCTCATCCTCCTGATCCCTGTGCCACGCTGGTGACCCACCTGTGAGGGCTCTGCTCCTGTGTGGAGGGAAATAATCTGAATTTCACCCATCTGATACTGCTGCAGCCTTGTCTAGATCAGGGAATGCTTTTCCTAGGTTTGGGTGGGGTTTGTAGGAATCATTCACTTCATTTAAAACACTTTAGGCAAAAAGTTTTGTTTTTTTTTTTTTTTTTGACACTGGGCTTAGTGCATGGGAACAGCTACATGCACATTATGTGAAATATAATTTGGAAAAACTCTGGGTGTAGAGGCACAGGTGTTCAGGTCCTTAACTTTAATGGAGATAAAAACCTCAACCCTTGTAGTTGGATTATTCTGACTTGGCGGTGGGGTGCCAGGCTCTGAGGCACGGATGGTATCCTTACGATTAACCAGCCTGCTGCCTCGGCAAAAGCATCTTTTTGGATGGGAAAATCCAGCGTTCATAAAGATTTTAAACAGAGGGGGAAAGGGAGGGCGTGCTGCTCCTGGCCTGCCAGAGGAAGGGCTGTGCTGGAGACGCCGCTTTGCGCTCGGTGCAGAAGGGCTCGGATCAGGCTCTCAGAGCGCGGTTTGCATAAAGCGCAGGCGAACGTGCGGGAGTCGCGGGGAGCGGTATGAAAATGTGCCGCTAGATGGCCCCAGGAAGAAGGCGGATCGGGATGGGGGCCCGAGGGAGGGAGGGAGGGAGGGCAGCAGCCTCCAGCAGGCACCTGGGCCCCGCCGCAGGGCCCCGGGGCAGGGCTGGGGCGGCACGGTCCGACCGCCGAGACACCGCCGGTGGGAAAGAACAAGGGCAGCGCTCGGGCTCCCACACCGCCTGATCTTCCGCGGCACCCTCTGCCGCGTCCTGCGCCATGGGAGCGTGCTCCGGGGTGCACGCCGCTCTGCTGCCTCCTTTCAGGGGCTCCGTGTCCCCCGGGACCCGTGTGGGCTCCCCGGGAATGGTGTGGGCTGCCCATCCCGGTGTTGTGCCCTGTCTTGGCACCCATCAGCGGAGTGGGTGACAGCCCAGCAATCCCGGCACCCCCAGGTGACTCCAACCTGCACAGAGGTTGTGTATCTGAGTGTCCTTATCAGGTTGGAGAATTTACCAGATTTCTTGGAGCCCTGGTAGCTCATGAACATCCCCTTCCATCTATGACCAACCTGGCAGCCACATCCAAAGTCACATGTTGGGATAAATGACAACGCCAGCCCTGTGATGAGCAAACCCCTGGGGTCTGCTGGCCTGGGTGGTGGGATTTGGGCTTGGGGATGCTCTTCAGGGGACTGTCTTGTGTCTGGGATCAAGGTGCCTTTCCTTTCCCCACTGTGCAAAGAAGCCTTAGCTTTAGAAGGGGACACAAAGCATCCAAGGCCGGGTTGGATGGGGCTTGGAACAGCCTGGTGTCCCTGCCCATGGCAAGGGAGTTGGAACTTGGGTGGTCTTTAAGGACCCGTCCAACCCAAGCCATCCTGTGGTTCCAGGTGTCTTGTTCTGGTTACTGTTGCTACTTCAGTTGGATTTAGGATCCCAGATATTTAGGTCTGGATACATAAAACTCCAGGTCCCCTGGAAGGAAAGGTGGTAGCAGCGCTCAGGTCCAAGGGAGCGCAGAGCTTTATCCCAGGGTTAGAAGGGGACTGTAGGGGCTGCAGCGTGCTGTGGCTTGTATTCCAAGCCTGAGCCTGTGGGAAGCAGCAGGGATGAGAGGCTGTGGATGGTTCCAGCGCTTCTCTCTGGTGTGCTGATGAGCTCCTGTGGAGGATTTAATGAATGGAGCTTCTCTGATGGAGGAGATAGGAAAAATTGCTAACCTGGGGAGCTGAAAAACAGAGCTGGGCCGTGCCACAGACTGAGCCTGGCCTGGTGGCCCTTGAGGAGGCGATGGCTGCTGTGTGAGCCGGCTTAGGAGGGGAAGCACAGCCAGGCAAGGAGCTGACTGGAGCTGCCACCAAGCCACAGCTTTCTGGGCTGTGCTGGCACAAATCTGCTCCGGAATGAGCTCTGGGAGGCTTTGCGGCGCTGCAGGCAGGGGTGAGCACTGCCAGGGAGGGCTGCAGGGCAGGCTCCCCTCGGGCTGCCCCGGCTGCTGCCCTGCCTCGCACCTCGCCGCCAGCCGGGGAAGTACCTGCTCTCCTGCAGACAGGGAAGCTGCGTCCCTCTTCCCTCTGATATGGAATTCTTGTGGGGCCCCAGGCAAGTGGCGCTGCTCTTCCAAGCCGAGCTTTGCTCCTGGGGCAAACTGGGATGAGTCCAAGGGCTTGTCTGGTTTCCTTTCTAGGTTTCCTCCCCTGTTTAGTGGGATTAATAACACCTAAGGGTGTCAGAGTTAATTACTCATCAGGCTTCAAGCGCTCTGAGAAAAGCTTGTGCCATCCATTGTTTGAATTTACAAGGTGCTGCTGCCTCCTGGCTTTCAGAGGAGTGACTGAGGTCCCTTCTGTGACTTTGCTATTTGAAGGACACGCAAAAGCCCCTCTGTCGTGACTGCTGATGCCAGCAGGGATTGCTGGGGCACCGGAGGGAATCACAATGTTCTTAGGAGCAGTTTGATTTAGGAGTTGGTCAAAGAGAGACAGAGGATGTGGCTCCTCCACAAGACCCCTGGACTTAAGGAGCAAACCAACCTTCAGCTGAAAACCTTGGGACAAGCTGGAGTTTTGTGGCCATTGGCTGTCAGGACAGAGTTCAGGTCTTTCAAGTGCGAAGCGCAAGTTTCTATTCCTGTGTTTGAACTGACACAACTGAATTTACTCAGTTTGGGGCATTTCATGCAGATTTGAGCCACAAATATCCCTGGTTTTGGTCTTGATATAACCAGTATGAGCTGACATAACCCCTGCTAGGAAGTGTCCCTGGGTAGCCTTGGATAAATCCAGTTAAGCATGACTCAGAAAGGGCTGGATGAGGCTGAGACACCTGACCTCTGTAGTCAGAAGCTTTTTCCCTGAAAATCTTCATCTTTCCTCCCTGCCCTGTTCCTAGAAAGCATCCTGTAAAAATAGCTGTCCACTGAATAAATTCCATCTGACAGGTAAACTGAAACCTGCTATCGAGCCCTTTTGGGCCGGGGATTGAGCAGAGCTGGGATGCGCTGGGTTTTGCTGCTTTTCTGTCAGGGAGGTTTGGTTCCAGCTGAAGCACAGCAAGGAGCTGCTGAGTCAATCTGTCTGTGCTGCCGTGTGCGATGGGAAGGGCAGCACCCTGCCTGACACCTGCTAAGGAGCTCAGCCAGGATCGTTTTACCTGTGGGAGGAGGAATTTCTGGAAGGGGAAATGCAGAAGGGAGCAGGAATGATTCCTGAGTGCTTAGAGTCAAGCTGAACCTGTTCTGTGGGGTGCAGGCCCTGCTGAGGCACTGGAGCGGTTGCTCCGATGGCTGGTTTTGTGGGAGCAGGGAGCTGAGCCTCCCGACGCGTCCCTGAGGATTCTATTCCCAGACTTGCTGAGTTGATTAAGTGGCAGCAGTGGTAGGTTTGGATCCCTTGTGATCTGGGAACTATGGAGGATGTGTGCTAGGAATTCATCCAGCTGACTGCAGGTGCATCTTGAGGCTTTTGGTGCCTTGAATTTCAGGCCTTTTAGCAATGTGGGAGATTTGGGAATGTTCTGTGGTGTGTGATGGATGCGGGAGGAGGAAGTGGGGATTCAGTGGGCCCTTTGGGATGGAGAATAGTGTGGATGGCTGTGCCTGGAGGAACTTGGGGTTGTGTTGCCTTAAATGGCTCCTTTCAGCCTTACAGCCTGTGCCACTCCCGCCCTACGGGACCAGCGCGATGGCAGCTGTGTCCGAGTCTGTACTGCCATGGATGTACATGGCATGGCACTGTGTCCGGTGTCCGAGTCTGTACTGCCATGGATGTACCTGGCATGGCACTGTGTCCGGTGTCCGAGTCTGTACTGCCATGGATGTCCATGGCATGGCACTGTGTCCGGTGTCCGAGTCTGTACTGCCATGGATGTACCTGGCATGGCACTGTGTCCGGTGTCCGAGTCTGTACTGCCATGGATGTGCATGGCATGGCACTGTGTCCGGTGTCCGAGTCTGTACTGCCATGGATGTACCTGGCATGGCACCGTGTCCGGTGTCCGAGTC
>VXAZ01000620.1:606672-636616 GCA_013399875.1 Gymnorhina tibicen
TTTTTTTTTTTGAGAGGAGGAGGGAATTCTCATGGTTTTAAGCAAATCACAACTGACTCAGCCTAAGCCCAAGGGTAGAATGGCGAAGGCTTGATGGATTAAGTGTCCTGGAACAACTGGCTGCACAGCTCTGGCTTGTTTTCTGGCTGCGAGGATCATCCTTTTGATCGGGTCCTTTTCCTTGCCGCTTTCCTTTCTGGGTTGTAAATCCAGATTAGTCATGGCAGGGTGGCAAACAATGAATATGGAACAGGAGGTTAAGCTCAGGGAGCGTGTGGTGGTCTCTGGGTGCTGGTTACACCCTGGTGGCCAGGTGGGGAAGCAGGGACACCTTGAGGCCACCTGCCCATGAATTTGGAAGGGTTGAGAGCCTGAGATTCCTACAACAACCCAGATTTCTGTGATTTGTTCAGAGGTGTGACTCTAACTGACCTGCTTGAGTGTCTGACTTCCAAATTTTGCTGTAAGACTCAGATTTGTGTCCTAAATCCAGGGGCAGAAACAGTTTTGGCCACTTACCATCTCTCCCATATCTCTGACCTTCACAGCTCCTTGTCTGTGCTGTTAGCTCATCCCTACCCTCAGGATTCCCTGGATAACTGGTCCTTGAGAGCATCAGTCTGCTCCTGCTCATCCCTTGGGTGCTGGTGATCCCTACTGGAAGCAAACTTCCTTGCTTCTCTGGCCATACAGGAAACTGGGGTGATTTTATAGAGCTCTGCAACTGGGAGAAAACACTGAGGGACTCAAAATCACAGAATCTCCAGGGTTGGAAGATGCCTTTAAGATCATCAAGCCCAACTATTAACGCAGCACTGCCACTGTCACCCCTTTGTAAGGCCTTTGGGGACCGTGAGGAAGTGGGTTGGAGGGCAAAAGCTTGAAGTGCAAGGGCCAAAGTGTCCTGATTCCCAGTCAGTGTGCTGAGGGACGAGCACAGGACCACCACAACCCTTGGCTTGTCCCTGACTGAAATCCCTTCCCAGCTGCCCCGGTCAGACCAACAGGCTTGTTTTCAAGGCCAGTTTGGGTTACACTTCCCCAAACAGCTCCTGCTGTGGCTTCAAAATGATGCCTGTCCAAAGGTGAAGGCTTTGTAAAAGGTGAGGTGACTGTGCCCAAATGCCTGCCTTGTCCAAGCCTGGAAATGTCATTTTAAAGCAGTGAACTTGCAACACAATCAGTTTGTAGCGGGGGCCCAAAGGTGGAGCTTGCAAGGGCTGCTGTGTGAATTTGCAGATTGATTTGCAACAAACTGATTTGCCTGATTATGAACAGAGCTGCTGCTTGGTGCTCGGCTTCTGACATCAGCACTGTTACACCAGGGGTGAAACTGGCCTTCCCTACGTTGTTGCCAGTTGCAGGAATTCACCATCCACCTGTGCTCTGATTTACGTGTGTGTGAATCCCAGGTAACTGCATTAACATCAATAAAGCTGCTTGAATAGATCTCTATCTGAATTGCTGCTGAAGACTTCTCCTGTTGCTGTTGGCTATGCAGGTGCAGGGATGTGGTTGGCTTCAGCTGGGAAACGCGATGCCATCCAAGTGTGTGTCTGGCATGCAAACAAGAAAATGCTGAGCTGAAACCACAAGGCTCATTTGAAAGCAGGGGGGCAGATGCTGTCAGGCTTTCCAGAGAAGATTTCTCTTTGCCGTCTTGAGATATTTGAACAGGCGGAAATTTTCTGGAGAATGTTTCCCTTGGAGGGGGAGAAAATGTCCTGCTCCTTTGTGGTGGACAGACTGGTTCCAGATTGGTTTTGGTGGCAAAGTTGAGAGGAAAAATGAGTGGTTTGTATTTCTCATTTACCTCCTCCAGCGCAGCTCTGCCTTCTCCAGCTGTACGGAGGGCAGAGAACAGCAGCTTGCTTTTTCTGCAAGTGTTTATTTTGAAGGCTTTTTTAACACAAATTTTGGAAACTGGAAACATGGAGCAACATTGAGGATGTGGGGTGGAGCAGTGCCACCTTGCACTGGTGAATGGATTTTGGGTCAGTTGCCTTGTGGCAGCAGCAGAAATGAAAAGTCACCTGGAAAAAAAGTTCTCCCAGGGAGATGAGAGAGTTAAGCCCTCAGAGAATCTCTCCACTGAGCTGGTGGCTACAAACCCAAAGCATTTGGGGCTGGCAGCTCTTCTGAACCACTGGTGATGTTACCAAGGACTCATGGATAAATTATCCCTACAATTTCCGAATCTCACTCACCTCCCTGTGACAGCTCCTGCTAAGGAGATTCTGGGATTTTTGGGGGGGGCCATTTGGCAACTTCATGGAATAAGGTGTAGACCAGAATCAGTTTGGATTGGGTTTTGAAGTGTGAAATGCAGCTTTACTGACTGGAATTTCTCCTGATTAGCTGAAAGAGAAGGATTGGAAATAGTGTTCAAGGCAGCTCATTTCTGGGAGCGTGTGCTCGTATTCTGGGGACTCCAGCACTGAGCTAACAGTTGATAGGTGCAGGGGAAGAGGAGCACTGGCAGGTTTTGGGTTTTTTAAATTAAGATATTGGCTTTTGGAATGAGAAGTGGCATCTTACTGAAGGAAAGGACTTGTGGCATCCTGCTGTTTTCCATTGCTGGCCTGTGCAGGGGTGCTGGCTGCACACTCTCAGCTGGTGACAGTCTGGGCAGGAGGAAGGGGATGCCAGGCTCGGGTTCTGGGGACACTGGGCACCATCTCTGCTGTGTCCTACAGTTCAACCCTTTGGCCAAATTCTCATCCCATTCAGACAGCTGAACATGGTCGACATTGGGGTGTGTAACCCGGCTCCATTTGTGTACTGCTGCTTTGTCTTGTCCCTCTGAGCTGGAAGCAAGCACAAGACAAAGCCAAGCACCTTGACCCCCAGACTCAGCCATGGCCCTCCCCATACCCTTCACCCCACAGAAAGCTGGAATACTGAATGGAATGAGCAGAGAATGTGCTTTTGGGTTGTAACCTTTGCAGCTGGTGGATCTTTAATATGGAGAAGGGTCTGAAAATATCAGTTTTGATCTGGTCCTCATTCACCTTGCAGGGCCCCTGAAGCAGCTGGTGCAGGAGTTGCAGTTCAGGTGTCTCATGTGCCTATTTTCCATGAACAGGTTTCCCACCTGGGCTGTGTCTCCCATGGCAGATCGTAGCTGGAGGTCCCCGTTGGGAATTCTGGCTGTTTTTCCCACAGGCTAATGCAAAGTACCACAGGGGATGGGAAGTGGGCAGGAATCTGTCCTACAGAGGAAAGCAGGGGCCTTGTCTGCATCTTGCATTTGGAACAGCTTTTTGGTAATAATGCCTTCTTTTCAATAATGCTTCTTGATTTTCTTTCGTTTGGGGGGAATGTGTTGCAGACAGCTTTCCTTGGGGTCAGAGGTTGGAGTGGCTCTTGTAGAAAAGCCACCTGTACAGTGGCGTGAAGAAGGGGGCTATTAAAATGAAGGATTCCTTTCCAGCCTTAGTGCTCCTGTAGGTGCAGCCAGGTTTTCTAAAAATAGGCTCCTTGCGCTGACTGAAAATGGGCTGCCCCGGGCGTTTGACTCTGCGCGGCTCCCCTCCTCCTTTCCCTGCTTTTGAAGTTGAATGCTTAGGGATGTTTTTTAGCTTATCGCAAACCCATCCCAACTGGCAGTACCCCCCTGTTCCAGGGCTGAGGGTTTTCTTTCTCAGCCTCCACCCATGCATGTACCTCTCAGGGAAAGATCACGTGAGCCCTTCTGCTCCTCCGAGAGGAGCTTGTCACTCCTCCATGCCTTAAAGATCGTGCTTAGCATTTCTTTCAGCGAGGATTTCCCACCTCCTGGAGGACCTCAGACACCGGCTGTGCCCTTGATCTCGGCAGTTCCTGTGACAGACTCGTTCTGGTGGCCTTTGGTCTCCGCTTTGAGCCCTTAGGCTTGTCCTGAGGGGCTGGATGAGCTTGTGAAGGGGATGGTATTTCCAGGAGTTCTCCTGTTTTAAGTGTTTCCCTCCCGGAGATCCCAGGGAGAAGAAAATGTGCTGTTGATACCTGCTGAGACAGAATCATGGAATTGTTTGGGCTGGAAGGGACCTTAAAGCTAATTTAGTTCCAACTCCCCCGCCAAGGGCCACCTTCTAGACTTCCACCAGATTTAAGGGACGCCTTCCACTATTTTTTATAGAGTTGTGGCACCCTCAGCACCAACAGCAGCTGGAGGTTTCTTGTACCAACCTTGTATTTCGTGGGGCACCTTAGGGGCCAGGTCTGGCTGAGGAGGAACAACCGCCGAAGAAAAGAACATTTAGAAAACGTGGCCGTGCCCACAGCAGGGCCCTGTGGGTGCGAGGCACCGGCACAGCCGGTGGCGACACTGGGAAAAGGGAGACGGAACGGCTGCGGGACCCCAAGGGATCCGCGTGGGCCGGGTGTGCCCGTGAGCGGGGCAGGAGCGGCCCCGGAGCCGGGAGAGCGCGGCGGGAAAGCCGCGTGGGCCCCGCCGGGCGCAGGCCGCGCGCTTCGAGCGCCAGCCAGGCCGCTGTTCTCACCTCGGGCCCCGCTGCTGCAGCCGGCGCGGGGCTGAGCGCAGCCGGACGAGCCCCGGGAGTGGTTGTGCTCTCGCCGCTGCTCGCCCGCCGGTCCGGTCCCGGTCAGCGGGTCTGAGCCGGGGCTCGTTGGCGTGGCGAGCGGACAGAAAAGCACCCCGGGTAGGCAGCGGGATGGTGGTGCTGCCTTCGGAAGGGAATCTGGCTGAACAAGCCCTGTGGATGAGGAGCTGCTCCTTCCCCTTCCGCCCCAGCACAGATTAATCCTGTCAGAGGTGCTGGAAAAGAGGTCCCTTCCCTGGAGAAGGGAATAGGGTTTCCCCATATCCCCCCCAATCCAAGTGTGGCTGCCAGTCCCTGTACACAAAGGTGCACAAAGGATCCCCTATGAAGCCTTTCCAGCAGTTTTCTACCAAGAAAACTCTTCATTTTAGGAAAAATTCTGTCAGATTTCTTCAAAAGTCTTCCAGAGACAGGGATAGAGTAGAACACGTAGGGAAAGAGTTAAGGGAGAGTTAACGGTGCAGGACCTTTTCAGAGGGACAGTGTTTCATTCAGGTGTCCCCTAGGGAAAGGGACCTCCCTGAAGTGGCACAACAAATCCTACAGGAATGTGTGAGAAAAAGCTCAGCTAGAGGGTCTGCGCAGGCGGAGATGGACCCGAATCTTGCTGACTTCCAATGCTTTGTGACATCCACGCCACTTCAGGTGTGTGTCCGTGGATCGCGATGTCTTGGACACCCATGCCAGGCCCCACTGCTGTGCGTGCCTCATGTGGATACAGAGGTGGGTGACATCCGGGGGGTTTAAAGTCCGTTGCTGTTCAGAGGTTGGTGCTGACTGACTTTCCAGGGGTGGCATCGCTGTGAGCTCTTGAGGAGACAGGAACATTCACAAATGTGCTTGCAAACAGCTTGTCTTCCCAAGAGCTTTGCTCCCCGGGTCAGGCTCCCCGATAACATCAGTGTCTGCGCTCGGGGTGGGGACGTGTTTTGGTGGCTGCTGCACTGCAAACAAGACAGATAAATAATAGCAATCCATGCAGAGAGAGGTAATTAAAGTGACAGCCCCACTGACAAATAGCTGAGTAAATGGATGGGGCGATTTGCTAATGAAATGAGGATAAACGGATATATGGACGTGCAGGATGGGCAAAATGACAGAAATATGAATTTGGCGTGTTCCCAGCAGGCACTCTCGGGGCTGCTGTGCGATGATTTAGTCAAACGAGGCTTTGGGCCCTAAATCATGAAGCTGTTGCAGATTGCAAAGACTTTTTTTTCTCTATGGCTAAGTGTGGGTTTGAGCCAGAACTGGGGGAAGAGGGCAAATTCCTGCCTCTCCGAGCAGAAAGAGGCAAACCTGGACAACAATCCCGGTACTGGGCCAGTGACTGTGGGCTAAAGAGCAAAGTACATTCAAGGCAAGGGGACGTGCAAGCAATTTGAGGAGAAATCTAGGGAATTTTCTGTTCTTTAGTCCTCCGTTTGGCACCGGTGCAAGGTGCAGGAGCCTTTGGAAGTGTTACAGTTGATGTCAAAGTGTTAGGGATGATGTCAAAGTGAGGAGAAGAAGGTCTAGGATGTCCCTGCAAGCCCCCAGATGGTGTTGGAGCGGACGGAGAGTCCTAAAGGTGGTGTAGCCACCTATTTAAGGCTGAGGATCGGATGTGCAGCAGCTCCTCTAGACCCTGACAAAGCACAGCTTAAGCTGCTTTGCATCTGGGACCTGTGCAAGCATGGTTTAAGCTCACTTAGACAATGAGGAGTTTCAGATCTGTGGCTGCACACAGCTTGGCTGATAAATAGCTGGTCTTGGTTCTTTTTTTCCCTCCCCTGTGCTATACACTGGGAAATCCATGAATTTTTTGGCAATTTCAGTCAACTTTGGAGCAGATTCTGAACAGCCAGCTTGCGGTACTATCGATCATCAGCAACACACTTGGCAAAGATAAATATTCATCTGTTAGCTGCTGTGTGTTTATCTTATTCTGGCCATCTGATGCTATTTAAAGTGTCATCCCTACCTTTGCAGCAAGACACCCTACAGCAGTCTTGCACATGCAGCTGTTTCTGGGGAAAAACCACGGAAAAATCGGAGTTGTTCCACTTTTTAAGCAGAGCTTGGAGTGGTTTCCCTGGCCTAATGGAACAGGCGCCCAGTGCTAAGCAGCGTTTCAACTTTGTGTGCTCAGGGTGGGGAAAAATGCTCCTTTAATATGAAAATGACACGATGCTTTTCCAGAAATAGCGCACGCTGCGTGTTTGGAGGGCTCCCATTAATCTTCTTTAAATTAGTGTCCTGGAAATTGGGGTGAACAGAGGTGCACAGGGGAGGGACCAGGAGGAGACGGGGCAGCTCTGGCTCTGGAGCACGTGTACCCTGCTGCTTTGTGCAGCTCAGAACATTAAAAGCGCTGCTTGTCGGGGCTTGAAGCTGGATTTTATGGAGGGATAAGATGGAGGAGGCAGGAGAAGGAGGCAACAGAACTTCCCTGGAGGCAGCATTTCTGTGTAGAGCCTGCTTTGTTTTGGTGTGCTCTTCCTTCTTGAGATTAATTAATTTGCAGTGGTGGGGAAGCTTTTGAAGGCTGCACGATGCCACAAGTCACATGTCCCTTTGTGTCCTGCAGGAAAGGCAGAGGAAACAAATCTGCCAGATTGCTCTGAAGATGGGGAACTGCCTCCCAGCCTGGGTGGTTGTTTCAATCCCAGAGAGGGAAATAGCAGGTGTAAAGCAGCTTTTTGATGCAGAGCTTTCAAACCATTGCTCCCGTGTGGAGCTGGGCTGTGTTTGCAGCCTGGTCTGGGTTCACAGTGTGAGGATTCCCTTCCCAGTGTTTGAGTCGAGCCCTGGCCGTGGCTTTGCCTTGGTTACTCTGTGCTCTGGCCTGGTGTGTGAGCAGCAAGTATAAATATTGCCTTCTGCAAAGAGCAAAGAAAAGCAAGGGAGTGTCTTGCGTCTTCCTCTGAGAAGTTTGTTTGCTTTGTCCCAGCTGCTTGGGCTGAGCAGAAATCAGGAATGAGGATTTCCCCAGGCCAGGAGCACCTTTGCTTCCACTCATGCTCTGCAGGATGCAGCCCCTGTTCTCGAGGGATACCGTCAGAGCAGGGCCACACCTCTGAGGCTTTGCTTGGATTGGCAAAAGCTTGGAAACGCTTTTTGTCACCAACTGAAACTTCTCTCCATCAGTTTGGCTCTGCTGGTTCCTGTCTGGACCCAAATCTAAGTGTTCAACATTCCAGACAGGCTGGGTTCAAGGGACAAAGTAAGGTCATGGTTCATGATTTTTTAAGGATTTTGCAATATGTCTTTCAGAAAAGAGAGTTGACAAAACCCAGTTCTATGTGCCTTAAAAGTATTCCTCCCACACACTCTGTGTTTATTGTGATTCTGTTGTCAAGATGCTTTAAAGCTTTTCTGCTTCATGATTTTCAAACACAGAAACGAGAGGATGCTGTTTCTCTCAGTGTGTGTTATTATTTGTCTTGAAGTGGCAGGTAGAAACCACAGCTGAATTGGGATTTTTCAGCCCACAGTTTGCATTGCTGACACTGAGAGATTGGATGTGTGTGGCTGGAAGAGTCGAAAACTCATTTTTCCCACAGTAGCTGGACCCCCTCAGGTTTGCTTTCTTCTCCTCGGTGCCTTTTCCAAATTCCTCTTTGTGCTGAGTAAAGGGAGGTTGTTGCCACAAGTAAGGCGAGGCTTGCTAACAAACCCTCAGCTTGGAATTTCGGAGTCTGATCCTCGTGTAAGGTGCAATGCCATAAACAGCTCCAATTACAGAGCAAACTGGTGTGCACATGCTTCACCCTGAACCCAGCTGGAGTCTGCCTGCTGAGCTGGCACAGCCTTTTATTCCAGACCACTGGGGGTAGCAGCAGAAAATCTGTGGGGTTTATTCAATTTGATCATAAAGTGAATATTAAGAAATCCAGGATGCAAATTCTGTCTTCAGCGGTTCAGTGTGCCCCTGAGACGGATCTGATGCAAGCAGTCTCTCCTGGCTTCTCGCTCTTGTTAAACGTCTTTCTCATGCTGTTGCAGAGCGGAGGGGTTTTTTGTGCCAGGCATAATAAAAATATAACCTCTGCCCCAAATCCTGGTGCTTTCATGTCAGAGCAGAGTAAATGTTTGCAGATTTTGATGCCCAAATGCTGGTATTTAACTCCTGTCAGCTGTGCTTTGCAGTGAGGGTGAAGTTGTTAATCCCTTTTTCCTCTTACTCAAGCTCGTTTAGGTGTAACCTATTCCTGTAAAAAGGAATTTCTCCCACTCTAAAGCATTTTTTTTAGAGATCAAATTATGTAGTATATGGAATTTCACCTCTCTGTTACAGACACGACACTCTCTGGTGGTTTATACTATTTTTAAGTCACTCTCAGCTGAATCAGGTGTATTTTACCCCGACATTTTGGGGCAAGTGTCTCTAGAGAGCTCACAGCCCTGGTTAATGGGCTGCCTGTTGTGGCAGGCTCTTGTCCCTAAGAGGCATTGCAGGGCCATAAATGATAAACCCTCCTCTTCATTCATGGGGTTTCCCAGCGTGTGGGAGGAGGAAGGGCTGGGATGCAGGAGGTGCTGGGGAATGTGGCGGGAGGGGGTGGAGAGGCCATGAAGGGCTGCCCGTGGCTGAGTGCAATGGGCAGTGTCCGCTCAGCGTGGGAGAGAATGGGAACGCTGGGGGGATGATTCCTGTCAAATTCCTTGCCCTGACCCAGGCACTGCTAAAGGGCTGCTGGCTTCATGGCACAGGCTGGTTTCAAGTCCTCAGTGGCACAGCCACATCAGCTGGGAGGCTTTAGGGCTGCTCCCCCTGGGATCAGAGGGAAAATGGGATCAGGAGTGCAAATGGCTGAGGGAGCCAGCAGCAAATTTAGTGTCTTGTTGCATTTTCCTCAGAGCTAAAGCAATTAGCTCAAATATGGAGCCTTGGGTGAGCTTTAATTCCCTTTAAGGTGTGTTTTGAAGGCTTTTTGCAAACCCAGGGCTCAGGTGGTATCCCGGCCTTCCTCCAGGCTCACGGAGTCTCCTGCGCTTGGATTGTGCTGGGGTTTGAAAGGAGCTCCTTCCGGGAGTCAAAATATCCCGGCAGTGCTGGCACTGGAGCTCACCCGGGGGCTGTGGCTGTGCTCCCTGTCAGTGGCAGCTCGTTCCTGGTTTTTTGTCTGAAGCTGGACTGGGGAGCTGCTGTGGAATTGTCAAGGCCTAGCAAAAATCAATAGTTTTATTCTCCTTTCAGCTGAGCTGCCTCGGAACCTCTCTTTAAGGTTGGTTTTGTGTCAGAATGCAGCTCCCCAGCACTCCTCAGCACGCTCTGCTGGCTCTGAAATGCCTTCCCTGGTGGGCAGCGTGTCTGGTGTGAGCTGATGTGCTTTGCGGTGCTCCCTGCTGCTTCCCTGGGCTCCAGGGGAAGGAAGGGAGCTTAGCTGGGCATGTTCCACTTATCCCCAGCTGTTGAAACATCCTTTTCCAGGTGTTAAGACTGGAGGCCTTGCTCTTTGCCAAGGATATCGTGTCCATTTATCTTCCCTTAAAAGTGTTTGTGTTTAATCTCTCAACTCATCTTGGCAACACCCATCACTGTGAGAAACAACACCCAGTTCTAGATTCAGCAGTAGGTGAGGGGAAACAGAGGAGTGCTCTGCACCAGAGTGACTTCTCGAAGCTGGGGTTTATTGCTGCTCTTTTGCAAATTAGTCCTGAATCATAAAATAAAAGCTTTTCACAGACCCAGTGCTCCCATGGAAATTCTGGGAGCGCTCTCCTGAGCTCCCACCTCATTTGTGGTGCTCTTGGTTCTTTTGATATTTGCTGGCACCCCAAGAGGCCTGGCAAGCTCCGAGGAATTGACAGAAGAGCCTTTAAGGAAATCTGGACCCAGGCGATGTCTTCAGCCTTGTGGGGCAAAATGCAAAGGAGACATCTCTGTGCCGGGACAGAACTGGTTGTGCTGTTCCTGCTTTGATGATATCTGCGAGATCTGGGAGAGGATCCACGGCCTAGGAGCTCCATCCGCAGTCTGAGGAGCTGGGTGGAACAGTTCATGACAAGATGCTGGAAGCGAAGGGAGGAATTAAGCTGTCACTGAGCAGCTCCTAACTCTGGTCTCGGGGTTCAGCCTGTTGCTCTGGAAACCTTAAATCATGTTTGAGGTGACAACAGTGCTAAATCCCATTAAATGTCACCTCCTGTCAGGTAGTGGCCTCATTCGTGGGAGGAGGGAAAGCTCCCCCAGCCTGCTTACCTTGCTGGTGGGAAGCAGAACCTCGCTCTGCCTTTGTTTCGCCCTGCGCAGAGCACTCGCAGCTCGTTTGGAGGGGTCGGGAGATATAATTAGCGTTTATGAACCACTTGGGGATTGTGTAAAACAAATCATAAAAAAGGGGAGCTGTGCCAGAGCGCTGACAATATTTACACGACATCTGAAGGCTGCCTGTGTTGGACTTTATCACGGGGAAATGCGCGCAGGTGCCAGAACTTAGGCAACTGTTAAATGCATCCTTCTGGCCCGGCGCTGCCATCCGCGAGCGCTGCGGGAGCGCTCCGTCCTCGGGGCTCAGACCTAATGTTCCTGCTGGGGATCATCCAAAGCTTTCCGAAGGGGGAGACCACCTCACTGCTGCTTGTCTGGAAGAGGGATGATGGATCCTCAGGGAAGCCGAAGTATTTGAGGATTGCGAAAGCGGTTTGAGTTCACAGAGCTCCCTTTGCCTTGTTCTCGGTTTTCTGCTCTTGGCTTTCCCTCCTCCTGCGCTGAGGAGTGGTGGGGCGGGGAGGGTTTAAACCTTCCCCTGCCACAAATTCCAGTGGCTTCCTTTCACAGTGTCCTTCTCATTCTAGGTGGCACCTCCTGCTCTCCAGGAGGAGGCTGCATCTTCCAAGGGTTTAAAGTCTAAACACTGAAGGCTATTTCTGCCTTCCTCTCAAATCTGGGACTGAAAGGCTTCTCGGGGATACCACCAGTGTCTCAGAGCTAACTCCTGCTCCCCAGGATGAGCCCTTGGATTCGGCATCCTTGTGGAATGCTGCCTGAGTTGTGCCCAGTGTGGGATGAGGCACATCCCGGGCTCCGGCAGAAGGGGGATTTATGGATTCATTCTTACCTGAGCTTCCTGGGTTTGAACACCTTATTTCACCTCAACATTCCATGGGACCCAGCTGGTGCCTTTTCCAGCTGATAGGCCTTATTGCCCTGGAGGACTTTCCCCTTCCCATGTTGTGGGATCACCTTCGGCACCGGGAAGATGCTTTTTCAGGAAGGGTGGGTGATGGTATTTTAGGATCCTTGAGGGAAATGCAGCCAGGATCGATGTGCTGCTTGTTCTCGTGCCTGAGCTGCCCAGAATTCCATCTTTTTTCACTGTTCCTGTGCTCAGTGTTCAGATAACAGCTGGTGGTTCATCAGTGACTTCCCACCCAGTTGTGTGTTCAGGGTGACTTTCAGATGAGTGCTGGCTATCAGCCAGGCAAGCAGGGAATATCCCTGCCTTTTAATAGCATTTTTGGGATCAAGTCAGATCCTTTTCAGCCCTAGCATGCTCTTTTGCAAATACCAGCAGGCCAGCAACAAAATGTCTTTCAAAAAACCCTTTCCCAAATGAAAGACAGGAAGTCCCTCTGCTCCTGAAAGGTGGATTTTTTAGACTTGTCAAAGGCCACAGGGGATGGTGGGAAGGAGGAAAAGGGCTGGTGCTTGCAAATTCCTCTGGTCTTTGAGCTTACTCCTAGGATTTAAATGTAGGAATATGGTTTGGTTTAGCTGGAGGAGATTTATGGCTTTTGGGGGAGATAGACCTGAAACCCCTTTTGAATTTCCAACAAACAAATGCTGAGCATGTTTTATTATCTTTTAATGGAACAGTGTCCTGTATCTCCCATAGACTGCAGGCAAGTGCCTGGAATATTGAGGCACTTCTGGGTTACACTGATCGTGAGGGACGTGGGATGAAATAAATTCGTTCCTTCTGTACACTTTGGTGTATTCCTTAAGAATGAGGAAGCTCTGCCTTCCTGGAATTTCAAATGCCTTTGGATGTTTGATCAGATCCCATGTGAGACCGAGCGGTGTGTTTTGGCTCTGCATCCAGGGTTTTTTTTTTGCTTTTCTTGAAGTTATTAGAGAAGCACAAAGTCCTGGCAAGAAGTGGATTTCTTTACATCCTGCCTAATGCTGGAACTCCTGTCTGGGTTTCCAAATTTTAGTGGAAACAAGGCTAATGTCTGTTTTTAACAAAAATAGAAGTCGGACTAAGGCACCTTCTGCTCTTCTGTGTGTGGGGAGGGAGGGAATTGAGAGGGAAAGCGAGCAAGGCTCAGCAGCATTTCTAATCAAACCCACGGTCTGATGATTGTCTTAATTTCAATTAGTGAAAACATGCTGCGGGAGGCCGAGGCCAGCTGCAGGTGCTCCAGGGAATTCAGGGCCTCCTTCTCTCTGCAAGCTGGAATGAATCTGCTGGAAGCGCCGGTCTGATGGATTGCGCTGGGCATGTAATGGCAGTGCAGCCTTGCAGTGGGAATTACTGAGAGATGGGGCTTAAATGGACTTGAGCAATCTTTCACCCTCAGCTGGATGGCACTGGTGAAAACACCGAGCCCTGAGTGACAGCTCAAGTCTATTTCTGATGTGCAGGGGAAGCAGGAAGGTTTAAACAGAGCAGACCGAGGAATGCTCATTGTTTTATTAGTCAGGATTTGCTGTTAAAATGGTGTTGGCTTAAAATTTGTTGCCTTTAATTCCCCTGGAAGCTCACTGACTTCAGTGGGAATGACGGACAGAGAGGGGGAAATCCCCCCAAACCCTGTGAAGCTCAGGGAGGCTGCAGCTCGGTGCCAGCATTGAACAGCTTCCCTCAGAAAGGGATTTTAAATTTGGGTCTTCCATGCACTGGATGAGTGTTTTAGTCACTAGCTAGGATCCCACAGTGATTCCAGAAGGTTCAGTGTGGGGAAGGCCTGGCTCACCAGGATAAACTGGCATTTCAGGCCAGGACCTCAGAGCACATCTGTGTTTCTCTGTAGTGGGTCTGGGCTGCTCCTTCAGAAGCTGTTCTGCTTCTGAAAACACTCCTGGGAATGTTTTCAGCTGCTTCAGGGAGTGCATCACGAGCCCTGTGTCAGCTCAGGAGTTCTTTTGGATTGCAGCTTTAGGTTTGACTGCCCAGCTTCTACCCCAGGATCTCTTCCCCTAAAATATTGGGACAGTGTTGCCTGTCTTGGTTTAAAAAAATAGTAAAAGCTTTGATTGTGAGGTCTTAGGCTCTGGTTTAGTCTCTTCAACTGAATCCCCATGACTCCCTGTCAGTGGCTGCTTCAGGGACTCATAACTGGGTAGAATTTGTGGCAGTTCAGCAATTCTTATAGTGTTAATTTGTCAGACAGAAGGGTTTTCTTGATTTCTGGTCTTCTACTGCTTTCCCCATCCTTCCTCACCTTGAAGAGGGGGAAAATCCCAAACCAAGATAATATAATCCCACATCATTGCAGCAGAAATTACACCTGAGGCACTGAATGTGACTTGGGGGTATCCCTTGGGCACGGTGGGTGTCAGTTCCTGCAGCACCTTTCCAACACAGCAAATTCAGTGGCATTTCTTAACAAGGACGGGGATGTAAAGGGGTGTGAATGGTCACACTGCAGCTGTGTTGGCTTAGAGAATGATTCCATTCAGTATGAAAGCCTGTGAAATATTAAGACAGAGTTTCTGAGCTGGTCCTCCTTGGAGAAAAAGGCGGGAGAGCTTCACACTTCTACAAGAATTGAGGTTTTAGTTTCTTCGCTGGCATTTGTTGCTTTTACCTTCTCTGGTTCTGTCTCCTCCCTGACATTTACTCTGAAGAGGCTGCAGCAGTTTTCACACCTTGGCCTGATAATCTGCTGTTGCTTTATTTCATAACTTTTTGGCTTCTGTTGAATTAAACCTTCATGGATGAAGAACTGGATGAAACCTTCACTGAAGGTGCCCCTTCCTATGGCAGGGCCTTGGAACTGGAGAGTCTTTAAGGTCCCTTCCAAGCCAGACCATTCCATGATTATTCTCTATCCTAGAAGCCTGGCACCTACCACTGCTCAGGCAGGCGCTGCCCTCTGCTCTGCCAGGATAATTGTGTTTCAGCAATCCCTACACGCCTCGAAATCCCTTCATACACCTCACGGCTTTGCTGTGCTTAACACACCTGAGTCTTTCAGTGTCTGTAACGATCTCCTCACCTCTGCTATGCTCATTATTATTTATGAGGCTCATGGCAGGGCTGTATTGGTATTTTCTAGGTGTTACCCAAGCTCTCAGCCCTGCAGGCCAGGTTCTGATCTCCTGACTTAGAGCAAGGAGTCTTTGACCCACAGAAAGGGAGAAGTAATTGCGAAATGAGCTCTGCTTGGTGAGATCAGTGATTTACTGCTCCGTTTGGAAACTGCCCTGGCTGAAAGCATTTTGAAAATAAAGCTGGCTTCAGGAGTTGGGCTACGTGGCACAGATAATTTGAATCCATCAGCTAATCACTGGTTAATTTTCAGATACACATCCCAGACTGCTGTTATTAAGATGGAGTGGAGGTAGCAACACTCCTGGTGCTCTTAGGACTCGTTGCTACAGTTTTGTGACAAGGTTAATTAGGCACCATAGGAATTTCTAGGTTGTTTGAAGAAAATCAGAGCTAGTTATTTTTAGAGCTGCTCCCTAACTGCCCTCACTCCAGAGGTGAAAGAGTTGGGTTGTGGTCCAGGAGATCTCCAAGCTGACAGAGGCAGAGGGATCTCTTCACTAGTTTTTACAGTAAGCGAGCTGTGAGAATTGTGAGGGAGCTGGAGAAATGAAGCTGTGAAGCTTCTGTGATGTCAGTATTTTAAACAAAAAGAGAGACTCACCCGGATATCGGATGGGGAGAGTGTCTCTGTCCAGAGAGAAGCTTCTTTCTCATGGCTATGCTCTGCTACTTGTATTTGTTGTCTTATTCACAGACACGTTTTGTCCCTGTCAGTGGATTTATCTTTTCCTGCTGGCTTAGCAAATGCTTCTGTGGGGCTGCAGCTTCCCCCTGAAGCTCTGAAGCTTTCTGGGCCCTCCAGATGGAGGCAGAGGTTGCAGCAGAGCTGTTGCAGGCAGTGGGGCGGAGGCCTGGCCCGGGCGCACTAAAAGCTGGGTGTGAGCTCTGGCAGGTGACTGCTCACCAGGAGCCTGCCCTGCTCCGGGGCTGTTAATTGATTCCCTGCCTCCCCGAAATGAAGATGGTTGCATTAAGAGAGCAGTCGGCTCTGCCACTTGACCCAGAGGAGCATTTCCATTAAGTTGCAGGATCTGTCTCCCTGGAGAAGCAGATGGTTCCTGCCTCCTCCAGTGCCTGATCCCGAGAACAAAGAGCTGAGACAAATGCAAGGGGCTGAGCCAGGTGTGTGCTGCTCTCCGTGGGGCTTTGCCTCTGTAGAAGAAGCAGAGAAACACTCAAGGGGCTCTAAGGAAGAGCCGTACCCACACAAGACATTTTATTTGTTAGCTGACTTCATTGGGAGCCTTTTTCTTGCGATTCTGTCTCAAGGCTCAGTGCTGCTGGGGAAAGACCAGATGCTCCCTGTTTATACACGCTTTACTGAAGTGTTTCCTTTTGTCTGGAGTATCCTCTTTGAAGCTAGAAATGAAAATAGCTTCAATTGCTGCCTCTTAGCTGATTTTGAAGCAGTGTGCTTAGGGGAAGCTGTCCAAAGTTTCATCAGTGGGTCCTGTACCCCTGTCTGGAGAGCTGCAGGAGACGGGAATTTGCTGCAAGAGCAGCTGTGGGTGAGAGGATGGGGGGAAAATGTGCTTTTTTCAGCAGCCTCTGGTAAAGCATCATTTTGGGAACACCGTGCCAAAGCGGGGTGTTCAACCTGCTCTGAGTCTGAATAAGAAACTTTTAGACCTTTTGAGAGTTGAATTTTCTCAAGTGACTTAACATTAGAGCCTTGAGATGAATTGTGATGCTGCTGGCACCGAGGCCACCTCACCAAATGGAACCTCTCCTGTGTTTGTACCTTTGCTGTGCAGCCAGGGGATCTGTCCTCCCTTTTGTGTGGAGCACACCTGGAGTCCGACGCTGGTGGTGTTTCCTCCAGCTGCAGCAATCCTGGGAACCCCTGGCCTGCTCAGCAGCCCGAGCCTCGAGTCACAGATGGGGTGGGAGAATAGAGGAGTGTTGAAAACACGTCATTAAAAGCAAAGAAGCTGGGTATGAGAATCCAGCTGCAGTGCCCTGGTATTTGTGCTCCTTGTGCTGTGTCCGTGGCCGCTCCAATTCCCTCTTCCATGGATGCACTTTATTCCTGGGACTGGTTTCTTGTCACCATCGTGTGCTCAGTCTGCAGGGATGGCACAGGTGCCACCAGCTGTAATGGAAAGAAGATAAGGGAGTGCTGGTGTCCCTGGCAGCAGGTCAGGTCCCAAGGCTCTTGCTTAAAGCCCCTCTCTTTCTATATAAATTCCCTTTTGGGAGCTCTGCTTTCACAAGATTCTGACTCCAAGCAGGTTTAAGGCGTTTGCTTTTCATCTATCACCTGGGAATTCTGCGCTGGCAGGGCAGGTGGGAGGGCTGTGGGTGAGCTCGAGCTCGGCACGCCTGCCTGGGGCCCCGGGCTGCCCGCAAGGAAGCGTCTGCTCCCTCCCAGCTTTGGGAGGAGGGAGAGGAAAACCCCTCGGCCTGTCTGTGCCAGCTGCGTGTCAGGCAAACTGCTGGGAGCTGCCAGAGCTCTGCTCTGTGCAGTGCCAAGGCTCATCTGCCCCGTCTTTCCCTTCGTTCCAGCCTCACCAGGCAGCTAAAAGACGTTCCTCCTCCTTCCCGAAGGCCTTCACCTGCTGGCTGGCAGCCGGGCTTTGCAAGCAGCGCAGTTTTACCTCAGAAGGGATCCCAGACTGGTTGGGCTGGGCACTGGCAAGTCTGAAAGATGGCATTCAGTGCGAGCCAGTCCCTGTCCCGAGGGGTTTGGTCTTTTCTCCCCCTCTGGAGAGGCTGGTGACACAGCGGGGGCTCGGTGGAGGTCACGTAGCTGGTTCTGGGGCAGAGGAGGGGAGCCCGCGTGGGGCCCAGCGGGAGCTGGGAGCCGGGGTTGCAAATAAAGCCTCTCGTTCCTCCTGCCCCCGGCATTTCCCTGGCAGGCCAGCGGCTTCGAGGTGCCTGGGAGCGCCTCGTCTCCTCCCTGGTGGCTTTGCCTGGCTGGAAGAGGCTCAGGGACCGTGGCAGCGACAAGCAGGGCTGTTCGAAGCCAGGCTTCCCTGGGCACATCCTCTCGCTCCACCCCCGACCTTCGCCGAGGCAGAACTTGGGAACAAAGCGCGTTTTCTGCCCTTTGCGGGGCTCTGCCTCGCGCAAGAACAAGCTTGCACAAACCCATGTTCCTGGCACGGCCTGGGAAGTGGGTGGGACAGCACAAACAGGCTGGAGACGGAGAAATCCAGCCTCAGCAAGGAACTTTCACTCTGGCCTGCGCTGCCCCAGGCAGGGATTTGGATCTGAGGAATGGATCCTTCATCAAAGTTTGGAAGAAATGCATAAAATGGGAGATTTGGGGAGCAGTGAGAGTGTAGCCTTAGGCTCAGCTCCGTGCACGGGTGCTGTATGACTGGTGTTACAGGTTGGGCTCTGCAGAGCTCTTGTTCTCTCTCCTGCTCCTCCCGGCTGGAATTTCTGCTGGCTGCAAACGGGCTCATGTCAGGGAGTGTTTTCCTCCTGTCACTCCAGCAAACCTGTGCTTGGATCTTGGGCTTGTGTGGATCTCCAGAGCTGGCCAAGGGGCGAAGAGCCTGGATTTTCCACACATGCACAGGTTCTGAGTCCTGTCCTGCATTCAGGTCAGATGAACAAGGTCATTATCCAACCCTAACAGGGAATTATGCATTTCAGGGAAAATGTGGAGGATTTTGGGATGCCAAGGTGTTGCCAGCTGGCAGAAGAAAGACAAGGATGTGATGCTTTCCCTTTTTCTGCTTAGAGTCAGGGGTACAGGAGAAGGAAGCTAAAAATAATCCTTAAAACAGCCAAATCCCAGAGATTCTCTCCTTTCTGCAGTCTTACAGGACCGGAGCACGAGCTGACAGGCACAAACCCAAACCCTAATCCTTTGTCCTTGCTTTCCCTGGTGCAGAATTTTGCCATTCAGCAGGACCCAAGCAAAGCTGAGCTGCTCCACACTGCAGGGAAGGATGTCAGGAAAGTGCTACAATCGCATCAAATTCACCCTGGCCCTTTCTAGAGGAGCCAAGAACGGGGACAACCAAGAGGAGCTGAAGTTTTTTGCCTCTCCTGGGGGGGTCTGTGGAGAGCTGTAGAGGAAAGCAGCTTTGGCTGGGGTGGCTCCCATTCTCCTCCCCCGTTTTCAGTCCCTTGGCACTAATGTGGATTATTTCAAAGAGTAAATTGCAGTTGTCACGAATGCAGACAGTATTTGGGAATACAGCACCTGAACTGCAGAGAGAAGTTTTGACCCGTGTATGTACGGAAAAGCCATGTCCAGGAGAGGTGGCCTGGGATGGTTTTCAGCATGGGAGCTCCTGCTGGGTCAGGACAGGGGTCTGTTCCTTCTGGGGGCAAATCCCAAATCAAAAACTTCCAACAGAATGGCATTAAGTTTGGATTTAATCTGTTCTCTTAGCATTTAGTCTGGAGTTACTCTGCCGTGAATCTGGAGGAACAAAGGGATCATTTAGAGTTCGCTGGGGATCACATCATGCTGATACTACTGGAATTAAATAGAAATTCAGAGGCAGGGTATCTTCACAGGCCTGCCTGCTGTGGACATAGAGCAAGCTGAAAGAACAGGCAAAATCATGCATGTGAAAGGCTTTGAAGGCTGCTACAATCCCTGGGAAAAGCACTGTCGTGTAGGTCAGCACTCAAGGTGTTTAAAACCGAGCAACCCACACCCAGATCGTTACTTGAACGTGGTAGAGTGGTGAAGGAGTCTCTGGGTCTTGGAAAATGTCCTTGTGCAGAGAGGCAGATCCTGAGAGTCCTTCCTGCCATCTTTCTGCCCAGAGCAAGCCCTTTTGAAATTATTTCATCTCCCTGCACGTACAAGCCGTGCTTCTGACCGAGCTATCAGATCTGGCAGCCCTGGGGGAGACTTTCACCCCTGGATCCCTTCCCAGCCTCTCCCTTCAGCCAAGGCAATGCCTCGCTGTGCTTGCAGAACCTCTTGTGCTCGTGGTCCTCAGCCACCGACCTCCTTGGAGAGCCCACGGCGTGCAGAGGGAAAGGTGGGAATCCTGTGAAGGCACATTCCCAGCCTCCAGCATCGTTCCAGCCCCCCTCCCTCATGGAGAGCTGGTGCTCCTCCAGATGTGGTCCCTGTTGTGGCACTGTTTGAGGCTGAAGGGACACGGCCTGGGAGGATGGTTTTGGGAAGGACACGGCCTGGGAGGATGGTTGTGGAGGGGTTGGCTCCCTTTTCCCGCCATGAGGATCCTGCTTTGTGCCTGGTGTGCTGCAGAAAATGAAATTTTTGCTGCTCAGGAAGGGATTAATAGTACGAGGTTTGGTTTCTTGCTGGCTCTGTCAGAGAGCAGGTGGAAAAGAGACTTTAATGTGAGATTTAACGAGGTGCCAAAAGTCACTGCTGCAGGAGCTGAGGCCCCAAGCTGGTCTGAAAAGAGATGAGTCTGCTCCGAGAGGAGAAACTGTGCAGATAAAGGTACGGGACAGAGCCCAGGCCGTTCTCTCGCCGTCCCGAAGCGAGGTCCGGGCCCTGCCAGCATCCCCGGGTGCTCGTTCCCGGTGCCCGCTCTGGAACGCGCATCCCCGGGGCTGCAGCGGGAGCGGCGGCCACGAGAGGGCACTGGAAGGATGCGGATTTCGGGGCCGTGTCGCGGCCGGTCCCAAACCATCCCAGGGCCGGAGTTACCAGGAAAAAGAGCTTTTTCTGCTCTCCCCCTCCATTTTAATCATAAATCAGCGCACTGGAGCTTGAAACAAGGCCAGCATGGCGCACCCCCAGCATCGCTGCTTTGTGCTGATTTTCTTTCCTGCCGGGAGAATTTCCCCCCGCAGCTTTTGCAGCTCATCTTCCTGTTGAATTGTGCTCATCTTCCTTCAGTCCTGTTAAGAGTCCCAGGTCTTCCAGGGAACAATCCGGTTTCTGTATCCTGAATTCCGGACACAGGCCCTGAGCTAAGACAAAAGGGATATGCAGCGGAGTTAATTTCAAATCTGTATTTTGTGTGTTTTGTCCTGGTGAGCGGTTACAGTTCCTGTCTTGTTTCCCTGAATTTATTTCGAGCAGGGGACACTTGGTTTCCTGGTCCCGAAGGGTGACAGGGAGAGGTTTCCCTAAGAATTAGTTACTGTCTTGCCCGTGGAGGAAGGTGCTGCAGGAACATATCCTGCTTTGACTGAGTGTCAGAGGAAATTCAGAGACAGTTTTAAATTAAAATGCTTATTTTACCCTATCACTTTGACCCTGTGCTTATCCTTACTCAGTTTGGTTCCGATTTTTGGGCTGCACATTAAAGTGAATAATTCTATCTTGGAATATCTCAGAATTTCCATTCTGTAAAATATCTCAAGATCTTGACTTTTATTTTTTCCTTTCAACCCGAAATCAGGAGGAAGTGAAATCAACACCCTGGCATCTCTTCTGGAGAGAGAATCCTGTTCTCTGATCTTTTCCTGACACTGGCTGTCCGATGTTGCTGGTGTGCTGAGCTGGGGTGAGGGCTTGGCTGGGCTGGAATGTGTTCCTAGGAAGTCTCTCACTTCATCCTCCGCCTGACATTTCGTGCTGAGGCCAAGGCAAACCTCGGTGCAGTTTGGATGCTGATCCACGCTTTGAGATCTGCAGATGGGAAGTCTGAAGAAATATTGTATCTGGCAGAAGATTTTTGTCTTGGAATGAGAGCCCCTGAGCTGGGGGTGGATCAGGGACATTGATGAGAATTTGCAGGTAGAGACAATATTTTCACCTTCAAGTACGAAGATTATTGAGAGCTGCACTCAACTGTGCAGCTCTTCAGGCAAAATAGGAGCTGAGACGGTGCTGAACAGCAAAACCCGGAGCCGTGGGGGTGCAGAGCCTAAATCCCTGCCCGGTCCCGGCAGTTCTGCTCCTTCCCCTGCTGATGGCAGTGCTCTGACTCCTAATCCCGCTGTGCAGAGGGACCTCAACGCACTCAGGAGCTCAGATAAGGCCCAGGAGAAACCTTTAAAAGGGGAGAAATGACCTGCGTGGTTTTTCAAAGTCGGTGGTTTTCCGTGAGAGCTCGAGGCCGGGGTGGGCGGCGTGCTGGCAGGCTGAGCTCTGCAGGTGGCTGCTCGAAGCCCTGCGCTCAAAACTTCTCCCCTTCCTCGCTTTTCCACCCAAATGGAGGGGTTGTCTCTGGCTGCGGGCTGGCACACGGGTCTGGCATCTGGCCTGGAGATTCCCCTTGGTGACCAGGGTGATCCTTAAAAATTTCCAGGAGAAACTCCTGGAGATGAGCAACCAGCAGGGGAGCAGTAGGAGCCCCAGGGAAGGCAATCCCTGCAGGATGTGCTCTTCCCAGGCAGGTGCCACAGGAGAGAAACGACTTCTGCCCATCCCTTTGTTCATCTTTGCCCGCACCCAGTTCATTCCAGCCAAAACCCAGCACTCAGGCTGCAGAAGTTCCCTCAAGCTGCTCAGTTTGTTTAAAACTGAAAGCACAAGAAACCTCTGGAGAGATCTTTTTTTTGTTGTTTTCCCAAAGCATGGATCTTCAATTCCAAGTCTGAAATGTCTCCCTCCTTACATTATTTGATAAATGCCAATATAACATTAAAGCAACACCCATCTCTGGTAATAAACCAAGAAATGGGAGTTTTGCTTGCAAAATAAGACGAAGCTTTGACAATTTAATAATAACAATAAAAATAGGGTTTCTTTTCCAGCTGGCACTTCCTGCAAAGTGGCAAATAAGCAGCTGAAGAAAAGACAGAGCCTGCTCTGAGCTGTGAGGTTTAAATCAAAACATGCACACTTTAAAAAAAACCTCGGGGTTTTAGAGGACCTGAGAAGGAGGAAGGGCAATTCATCTGCCGTGGGTTTAGGGTGGTGGCTTGGGTTGTTCAAAGAGACAGCACGTGTGTGGGAATACTCCCCTGGAAAATGAAGATATTCCCTCATCAAAGTGGGAACCTGCAAACGTGTGTTGCATAAAGGGGGAAATTCCAGGCATTCCTGGGGAAATTGCAACTTCTCCACTGCAGGATTGAGCCCGTGAAATGCTTGTTAGACCATCCTGGGGGTCTGTGTCCAGGGCTGGAAGGAGCTGTAGGAGCGGGATGGGGGCTCAGAAGGCTCCTGTGTGAGGAGGGGAGGAGGAATTGGCTGTTCCTTGTGGACTGGACGTTTCTTCCCAGCACAATATTTCAGTCATCCTGATAACCACAGCCATCAATTATTCATAGAGACCCCCCCAGCACCGGGAGCCGCACGTATGAGAAGCAGCAGTGTTTGAGCTGTTAATTGGATGGGTAAGTTCCCCTCTCCTGAGGGCCGAGATGAACTTCCCACTGACCCCAGGAATGGTTTCTGGAGGCTGGAACGGAGCCCACGGTGCTCAGGGCAGGTGGCTTTGCCCAGCTTTTGCTGTGCTTTGCGAAGCTGCTGGGCTGGGGTTGCTTCCAGGCTTGTCAGGGGGATTTGGTGAGAAAAGGAAGGATGGGATCCCGGCCTTGCAGAAATCAGCGGGATCTCATTCCCACGGGATCACCCACCCCGATGCTCTGGTGCAGTAATGAGCTGTTGCTTCCCACAATAACCTTCTGATCCTCCACTTTGGGGAAAGGGGAGGTTTTTGTCAAAGCCTTCTCTTGGCTCAGCTTCAGGACGTTGCTGACTCCTTGGCTTGTCCCTACAGCCACCTCCATCATCCTGACTGCTGGCAGAGCTACGGTGAAACCCAAAATTATCTCCTGCTTTCCCCGGAAACCACCCACTGGGGTCCAGCTTGGTGGAAGTGGACAAAGAGGAGGGAGGAAGGAGCTGTATCCCTGGTGCTGCCTGTGGGAATGGGTAGGACAGGAGACAGCCGGGCTCAAATGTTCGGAGCAGATGCCCAGCGATGCTGGAGATGGGTTTGTAGGATTGGGAGCGGGCCAGGGCTGTGTTTTATCTCTTATCAGCTATTTAATCTCCCTTTGGGAAGGGAGGGAAACCTTCCAGATGGATTGTCTTTGTCTTGGGACATTCTTGGCCATGTGGGACTAAAAGTACTTGTTCCCCTGTGCTGTCCCTGCTTTGGGAGCCCTATTCCCACCCCTGCTGAGTATTCCCCAAAATCTGTCAAACCAATGGGATTAAACCAGCGGCAGCTGTCAGGCAAATCCTAATGTAGAGCTGATCCACGTCCTCCACCTCCCCTGTGGCCTCCCTGCTCTTTTCGGGCTCCTTTTCTTACTCTTTGGTGCTTGAGGGTCTCCCAAACTCAGTGTCTAGCACTGGGGAGCAGCTCACACGCTCCGAGAGATGAGCAATGTCCCTCTTTGTCTGTTCACTGCAAAAATACTCCCCTGCCTTCCTCGCCTTCATCTGTCCAGTAGCTTTAAGTGGCTTTCCAAATGTGTTTATCTGGAATTCTTTACATTTTTACCCTCCATCCCGTGCCTGGGAAGCGGCCGGGCCCTTGGATGCTGGAATCAGCGCTTAATGTACGTCTGGTGCGCGGAGTTATCTAGAGGAGATGCTCCCGCTGAAGGAAGAAGGGCACAGAAATCAGTGCCCCCGGGGAAAGCGCAGGTGATAAACGCACCCCGTGAGCGCATTCCTGCCCGCGCGTCCCGGCAGCGCTCGCGAGTCCCTCCTAGGAAGAAGGAGAGGGAAGCAGGGAGCTGTAAATTACAGCTTGGCTTAATTGGCTGGCTCAGGTACAGGAGGCCGGGCTGGGAATACACAAAATATCTTTATGTAAAAGAAGTGGTTCTTAGCAGGGGACGCGGGGAAATGGGGGTTTCAACCAGTTGGTGTCTTGTGGTTGGATCCTCTGGTGTCTGAGAAGGTGCAAACTCCAACTGAAGCTTTTCCTGCCGTTGGGGCCTTCTTAATATTCCTCCCTCCCCTGTGGATTCTCCAGTGTCTAATAATATTCCTAATAAGCTGCAACGTGAGCTCAACAATTTCTTTCAGTGTGGGGCATTAATAAGTCTCAGGGCACGGGAGAGGGCCCTATTTTCATAAAACTTGTAGGAACTGTAAGACCTCTGCCCCCTCCACCAAGCTGGGTTGGAATTGGCCAACAAATTTGGAAGTTATTGGAGACGGGGGAGATGAGTATGTTTGTTTTATTTATATTTTATACGTGTATCCCACGTGCAGACTGACGGCAGAAACCTCATTTCTTAAGAGACCGAGCTGAAACCTGATGTTTTGCCTCTCTATTGTAATAAACCGTGTCTCCTTTTATTTACTCACCTGTAGGATTTGACGATTTCCCCCTTTCCCCCGGTCCTCAATTTCCCCGTATCCTGTTCCCGAAAGGGCTGGGGCCCTTCCCCAGGGATGGTTTTGGGCTGTTCCCCAGGAGCTCTGCCCCGAAGGATGCGGATCTGTAGGTGCACGTGTTGTGTTGCACCGCTTGCTCAGCAGCGAGAGGGAAAAGGATGCAGAGAGAGAGTCTGCTCTGGCCTTCCCCTAGAGCACTTCAGATTTGTGGGGTTGCTTTTGAATCTGTCAAAGGCACCTCGATCCCCACAGGGAAAAAACCTTTACCAATGCAAAAATAGGAGCAGCAGGAGAATTTTCAGTACGTTTAGCCCAGGAGGCCACTTTTGCTGGCTTGGAAAGGATCTTTCTTTTGGGGACTGATGTTTTCGGTGCCACCTGAAAACCCAGCCCTGCTGTCCCAGAACGTGAACCCCCCAAGCCCCTCTGCTCTCGGCTCTCCCCCAGCCCATGCGTGCACACAAATTATCCCCTCACACACGCAACGCTGTGTCCGTGTTTTCCTCTCCCAGCATTCCAGCCCGCTCGGGTTGACCCTGTCTCTCTCGGTGATTTAGGTTTTGGAGAAGGAATGGGCAAGGATTTGCTTTGACATTTAAAGGCAATCCAGGTAATTGATAGCACTGGCAGCGTCCATCTCTCCCCCCATATATCTGCACAACAGTATCTATTTTTGACGTAGCTGACACGCCATTTCCTTTGGCAGCCCAGGGGCGGCTCATCTTTAAATTAAACTCGTCTCCGACCCCTCCGATCTGCGAGCTGTGCCGAGGCAGACACGGGTGGGGTATTTCATCTGGAGACTGTGCAGGCATAATTTGAGCAGGGTGATGTATTATCAAAAGGGCTCTGCATTACTGCGAGCTGGAACCAAAACAAGCTCTAAAGTATTAACTAATGACATGGGAAGTCCCTTAGGTATCTAATCACCTTTAATGTTCAGATTTAGAAGACAACTTTAAAGGAAGAAAAAGAGATTAGCGGGTCAGGTCAGAGCACCCCTTCCCCCCTCCCTCCGCCCCCAAAATCCAATTGGCTTTTTAAAGTCAAAACCAGATTCATATTTCACCTCATCAGTAAATACACCATTAAAAGCCCAGCCTCGGAGCTTGCATCTTGGAGCAAAGCTTTGCTCAGGTTTGGAGGGGTTTGAACCTTTGGCTTGTATCAAAAGCAGTGATGGGCTTGGGGGTCTGGAAAACAAAAAAAAAAAAACCCTTTGTGAGGTTTGAGGTGAAGTTTGGTGCTGTCCGGCCGTAGGAACAGGAAGCCCCTGCAACGTTTCAGCTGTAGATTCCCGGGTTTCCGTGCATGTAGAGTGCTTGGTCTCAAAACTCTGTCGCTCTAATCCCTGTTTGCCTTGTGCCAGAGCTCCCTACCTGGCCAGAGGTGCTGTAGGACATTCCTGTCTCCTCTAGGAAGTCTGTTTGGGGGAAGGAAATGCTGCTCTGGCCTCCCAAGACTCAGGCCAGCATGTGGCTTGCAGAACTGGCTCTGCGGACTGAAAAAAACCAAAAACCCAAACCTCGTAAGAAAAGGAAAGCGGCTGCCAGTAAATTCACTTTCCTGCATGGCTGTGGACCCAGCTGTGCTCCTGTGACCTGGGGCAAAGGCTTCCAGCCCCGGGCTGTACCCGGTTCCAGCCTCCCACACCAGCATCTCTCTCCAGCGCTGAAGGAGAGGGGTGACGTTTGTTTTCACTCGGGGATGCTGCTGTTTGTGGCAGGAGCAGCTCTGCCTTCCAGTGCTGTTTCCCCAGCTTCAAATCGGCCTTTCCAAGGAAGGTGAACAAGTTTTGGCATCCCGGGTGCTGCTGGCCCCCGCAGTGTGGATTTCTGTGCCGCTGTGAGGCCTCCTGGCAGCAGCACCCAGGAGCTCAGCGTCAGCCGCGTGCCTCTGCGACTTTGGGTGCAGATGGAAAATCTGCAGGGATTAAAGTGACTTCCAGCCCTGGATTGCACTGATTTTTTGTCCTCTAGTTGTGCTTTGGCATCTGTGCCGTGGATTTGGGTTTTCTGGAAATTTTTCCTTTAATTCTTACTTTTATTAAGGGTGGCCTGCAAACCTGAGCCCTCCAGTATTTCCCCCAAATTAATGAAACCTGGAGATGCTCAGCATCCCTTCAAGTCAGATTCAAACTAAAATACTGAATTAACATAAAATCTGATTTCTTTCCCTTTTCCTCATTCTTTGACGCTCCTCAGAAGCTGCTTGGGTACAAGCCAAATAATTTGCTCATATCCTTTTATGGTTTTTATGCATAAAAATTTACTTAATTGGCTTAAATTGTTATTCCTTTCTTTTGAGAGTATAATCTCAGGGTAAGACTTGACACCTCTGAAACACAGAGTAGAGAGTCAGTAAAACTGGGAGCTGACCAATTCCAGGGCAAGTGTGATGGAGAGAAATCAGACCTGGTGCCTTTTATTCTTTATTTCGAATTCTAAAAAAGCCACACAATCACCCTCAACAAAAGCTGTGGAATTGTATCCGAGGTTCTGCATCCATCCGGGAATCGCGATGACGACAGGAGTCACCAGAGCTCCGCTCTCATCTCATTTGTTAGGATGTCACCTCTCCAGACATATTTATAATTTTGCAGTTTGTGGTTCCCAATCATTTATTCCTGTTAGATAAACACACGGCCGGGGGCTTTGGTGACATCATGGTAAACCAAGGGAGTGAAGGCTGAGGGCTTTGGGATTGTGTGGCTTTGTCTGGCAGCCTTCCCCACGCTTGTGTGGTCACCCCTGTTGGATGATTCCGGGGGGAGATTGTCCTGGGGTACAGTGGGAAGTGTTTGTGTTTCCTTCTCCCTTCCTTCTACCAGACTGGCAGTGCTGTTATGGGACCAGCTGATGGTCAGTGCACCCAAAGGGACTCTCCGTAAGGAGCTGGAGAGGTTTTTTGGGACAGGAATCGAGGATTTTGGCAGTCAGCACCCAAGCTCAGAGGAGGAAGCGGGACAACGGTGCTGTTTCAGGTTTTTGGGGTTTATTTAATGCCTTGTGCCCGTGTGTAGCTGGCACAGAGATGGAAAGGACATTTTCATTTTGATCTATAAAACAGGCAGCTTAAATCAAATATTTAAACAGATAAGAAGAGGTGAGAATCTCTTTGTAGGTACATATCTCCATCGGCCAAATTATTACAGCTCTGGCAAGAGCCTGGGGAATTATGTGTGGGAAATGAGCCCTGCAAGGGGGAACCCACCCCTGAGCCAATCCACCCGTGCCTTGTGCTCGCTGTCCTTCCCTTGAGAGGAGCAGCTGGGACGAGGCACTGAAAGCTGGCTGGCACAGCTGCTGCCGCCGCCTTCACGCCCTGCTGGAGCTCAGCCTGCTCCAGGCTTCACTTTGGATTATCCGAGCCCAAACTCTAACGGGGGATGATTGGAGTGGCACAGAGGTGATGGTGCCCACCTCTGTGGGCAGCGGCTCTGATCCGCTGCCAAAGTGGGGATCCCACGGAGAGGGGAGGGACAGGGGGATGCCGAGGCAGGAGAGGCCCTGAGGGAAGTCCCCAGGCAGCTTCCCAGCTGCTTTCACCAGGGACACACCGGTTGCTGCTTTTCTTTGAGCTTGATGCCGCTTGGAGGTCTTGGAGTCCCAGCCCTGCCCTTGCCTTGCTAAGCGGACCCTGAGGAACGTGGGCTGTTCCGGTGGGAAGGCACCAATCTTCCTCGGGGCCTTCTGTTATCCTGGGTGTGCCTAGCAAGGATTTTTCTCCTGCAGAAGTCAGAAAAACTGGGAAAAACAGGTGGCTGCATCGTGCTGTGCTAGCATCACTCCCAGAGCTCTTGGAGATCTGATGTTTGCATCTCTCCGGCCTCTGGCCCAGCCCCAGGGATGCTGGCGTTCATCTCCTGAGAGCGCTGTGAAAACCACGCTGCTCATGGCACAAATATTCTCAGCATTCCAAGAAGGACAAATATTTTCTGCCTCTCCATGCCAAAAACAACAGGGGTGCTTGAGGGCTGTTTTCTCCTGCCATCTCCTCGCTCTGGGGCGAGGCTCTGGTTCTAAATGGGGCCTTACTGGTTGTTCTGCCTTTGGATGCTGAATGGAGGTGTGGAGATCTGTGGGGAAGGCTGCACTGGCTGTTCCATCAGTGCCAAGATGGGAAAAGCCACCCCTTTTCATTCCTAATTTCCCCAAAAAAAGATGCCCAGCTGCTGGTTTTCCTGCCAGCAGCTGGGTGGGATGGATTCAGAAGAGGCTGCACCTGGGTCCAGAGGAACCAGTGCCGAACCAGTGCCAAACCAGTGCCAAACCAGTGCCAAACCAGTGCCAAACCAGTGCCAGCAGTGTACGTGCAACGGAGAGAGCTCTGCAAGCTGAGCACGAGGCAACAGTGGAGATGGATGAGACTCTGGGAGAAGGCTGTGAGGTTCAGATAAAATCTGCAGTTCTCAGGGCAGGGTCTCGGCGTGGTGGTGTCGAGGCTAAACGGAGTTTACCCCCTTGGGCCGTGAGTGACGTGTTGTTTATCCATTCCTCATCTGCACCAGGCAATGGAAATAATTGCTTTTCATATCCTATCTTGACATGGGGAGGGAGGGGGGATCACCCCACTGGGGGCTCAGGAGCAGGTGCATGGGGGGCTTGGGAATGCTGCCATTCCCTGTGGTGCTGGAGGGGGCTCTGGGCTTGCTGGGAAGACTGGAGGCGGGGGGAGGCTTTAACCCAAAAGTGATCCAAGGGTGTGCTGCTAAGGGGATGTGTGAACCCCCTGAGTTATGTCGTGCACTGTGCAGAGAGCACCCTCACTTGTGTTCTCTCTCTCCTGGCATCTTCTCTCATAATCATTCATTCTCTCTATAAACAGATTTCCCAGTAATGGTTTTCATTTTCTTTGAAGTGTCCCATTCATTCTGCTGCTCTGCCCATTCATGTGCTCAGGGTTCCTTGAAAGGAAGACAGACACAAACATCCAAAGTGCTTGAAATATGCTGGTGGGGGAGGGGGTAGGCACAGGCATTTCTTTTAAAATATATCTATTTCAGGGGACTTTTTAATACTTTTTACTTTTTCTTTTTTTTT
>VXAZ01000620.1:639979-660501 GCA_013399875.1 Gymnorhina tibicen
TGCCGGGCGGGGGGGGGGGGGGAAACCAATCCAGCCCCAAACCGCCCCACTCCCACGGCCCAAATTATCTCCTCTTCGCGCTGCCTTTCGATAAGGCCAGACAGAGGCGGCCGGGCCGGGGGGGCGCGGACCTCCGCGCTCCTCTTTTGTCTGATTTTCCCCCATCTCCCGGCTCTCGGTCCGTTTTTCTTTCTTTCATTTTTTTTTTTTTTTTCCCTTCAGCGAACAAAGAACCGATTTAAAGGCGGCTCGGGGTAAGGCGCTGGTTGTGCGCAGAGCCCGCTCCGCGCAGGCTGAGCGCGGAGGCTCCGCTCCAGCGCAGCGCCGAGAGGGGAGCCCCGAGCAGCCGGGAAAATAAACAACGCTCCGTTTTATCTCTTTGCTTTCCCCCTCTCCGGTGAAATTCGCGGGAGGGGGAGCGGATCTGAGCATGCGAACAGCTGCTTAAAATCTAATATAGACAAATAGACATCTTGTATAACATTAAGTTTTAGTAGGCAACTCATTTATGTTGAAGTGCGCTTGCGAATAGTTTGGCAAAGAGCTTTTCTCCCTTTTTCCTGTTCCTGGAGAGGAGCTGGAGAGTTTGCTGGGCTGAGCTGGGATTTGGGAAGGAGCAGGGCGCTCTGTCCGTGAAGACTTCCCAAGCCTCGGGTCGGTCACCTCAGCGCTCCGGGCTGGGGCTGGATCCCTTTCAGCCCCAGCTGAAAAAAAGCGAAAAAGGAACAGGAGCAACCCCCAAACAAAATTAAACGTAGAAGAAGACCGTGAGGATAAATGGAATATTTATTGTTTGCATAATTAGTGCTTCTGCAAAGAACTTTAGAGAATCTTAACGCTTACAGCGTTTGACGTGCCAAGTCTCGGGGCATCCCCTTCTTTAGGCTTGTGCGATATTGAACTAAAAGAGCCTGGCACGGGATGTCTTGAGTTTGTAAATTCCTTAGGAAAAGCGGATTCTGCCACGGGAAGCTGCCGGGGAGGGAGCAGGGCGCTCCTGCCTCGGCAGGATGGACGCACGGACTGTGCCGTGCCTCTGTCAAGGAAAGGATAATAATAATAATAACAATAATAATAATAGTAATAGTTATTATTATTATTGTTGTTGTTGTTATTGTTATTATTATTATTATTTTATAGGAATGTAAGTCTTTTATAGGAGCCAAGAGCACAGAGGCCAAAAGCAAACCTGTGTCCAGCCAAGCGTGGGGAGAGCGGCTCCAAAGGAGAGGGCTGGAGTACAGGGCGAATAAAAATAAAATGGGCAAATAATAACTAGGAAATAAAGAAGTTATTGGTGGTGTGCGCCTGGGTGCTGTCACCCACCCAGCGTGCCGGGGTCTCTCCTCTCCAGGCGACGGAGCCGCCGCCGTCCTCCCCCAAATCCCTGGAGCAGAGTCCTCAGGGCTGGATACGGGGGGAAAAAAGGGGGAAACTGGAATTTTGTGTGAGCTCGTAGGGAGAACAGGCCCCTCTGCCACACCGTTGCCCTCTCCTGCGTTCACCGTTTATTTGCATGGTCAAAAATTCCACAGGTTACCTAAATTTTTTGTTTAATTCGTTATGTATATTTACTTTTTTTCCCCCCTCGTTTGTACCAAGCCGACCTGGTGAATTACCAGACGGAAAACAGTCTGGGTGCCAGGAGAAAGTTTTCTGCCGGGTCAGGGGTTTGTTTGTTGGGGTTTTTTTCTCGCAGAATCCAGTTTCTCGAGCTGCCCGTGCGGCGGCAGCGAGTGAATCCCCACTGGATTTTACCGCTCGGGAAGGATGCGATCCGGGCCTAAAATACAGCTGAGTTTAGGCTGGGGTACTTCGAGGGGTTTTCTTCTTTATGATAGTAATAATTAAAACCCCTAAACTACACGCGCACACAAACAAAAAAAAACCCGTATCTGACCCATTTAGGAGGGGGAAATGTAGAAATAAATCTGCAGCGTGATTAGAAAATGCGTTTTTGGAGCAAGAAGGGAAAACAGAGAGGCGAGAGCTTTGGGGGAAGTATCAAACCCCGGTGTCTGAAGGGTAAAATTCCCTCGCAGGGACACGGGGATGGAGAGGGAGCGGAGCTGCCGCCGCGGTTCCGCGGGCCGAGAGCAGCCGGGCCGGGAGCTGGCGGTGATTTATTGTGTGTTTGTTTGAAAGCGTTCCCCCCAAACAGAAACAAACCATTGATCTCCCTGAAAGGCGCAAACCCCGGCCCTGCGGCGCGGAGCCGCGGATGCTGCGCGGGGGGCGGCGGGGGCTCCGCGCCGGGCCGCGGGGCTGGGCTGGGATCTTTGGTCCCGCCGCTCGGAGCCAGGGAAGAGCAACTTTTCCGCCCGAAGGCCCGGCCTGGCGGGGGAGGAACGCTCCTCTCGCTTTAAACCCCGGCTTCATTTGGCCGCTTAAGGAAGCGAGCGAGCCCGCCCGAGCACGGAAGGTGCTGCCGGGTCTGTTATCCCTCAATTATAACTTCATTAATATCTCCTGCTCACGGCCGGCAGCGCCTCCGCGGAGCGGGAGCCGGCCCTGCCTGCGCGCCGGGCGGCGGAGGCAAAGCGCGCAGCTTAGTGCCAGGTATCACCCTTATTGTTATTCTTATTATTCTGATGATTATTTTTATTACATCCGCCGCGTCCGCTCCTCTCGGCGCATCCCGGATCCCTCCCTGGCGCTGGGAAGCGCCCCAAGCCCGAGGTGTTAACGAGGGGGGGACTAAAGGGCCGCGGAGCGGGGCGCGGAGGGGCGCGGGGCGGCCCCGGTAGTGCTCGGAGGAAACGCCTTGGGTTTCTTTACGGGCTCATTTTCTCCGAGGAGGATTTTACTGCACGCGTAAAGAATTTTGAAAAGCAGCGGTAAATATTTTCTCTTCTGGCAAGTTATTTATTGGCACGAAGAGAGGATTTTTTTTTTTTCTCTCTCCCCCTCTTTATAAAGCTACATGTGGTGACCATATAGGATCAGAAATAATGTGGCCTTTCTGGGTTTGAAGAACTGCTAATGTCATTAAAGGTCTTCCTAACACGCCAGCCAGGAGTTCAAAAAGCCTCGCCTTTTATCCTGAGCATATATTTGGTTGTTTATAAAGTGCAGACTTCCTTGTGCTTCAAGTGCATCGGGAGGATTTCTCAAAACTCCGTCGATGGATCTGTTTTCAACTATATTCCTCTCTGGAAACTGGGAATCGGGCTGTTTAACTGGTGTCTTTCACACCTCTTCGCTGGCTGCTATTTTTATACATTCGACCGCAGATGAGCTTTTCCCGCACACAGAAGCAAACAAAGGATTCTCCCCTTTGCCTCGTATTGCAGAAAATATCTGCGCCGGCCACTAATTGTCCATTAGCGCTAATAAGTGGCTAAAACAATAGGAGGAGATAACCCGAGCAACCTGTCTTCTTTATTTTCATTTGACTTGCTGGAGTCGGGAAGGTTTTGACGCAGACCCGACTCGACGTGTCCAGGGAATCTGTGTACTAAACTTTTGGACTGTTGATTTTGAGGGTCACTTATCTAAGCCGAGTTCAAAGTGTCACCTGCTTTAATCCCTTTTCTGTCATGCTCGGGGAGACTCCACACAGCCCAGTTCGTTTCTCAGAGCGCCTGGAAAAATCTCTCTGTCTCGATTGTTTTTTTTTTTCCCTCCCCGTTTTCCCTTCACAAATACATTTAAGAATTTCTCCCCTCGATTCTAGACTCTTAGGGAAAACTCATTTGAATTCAATTATTAATATTTTCCGGGCATGCTCTTTCGGTGTGCCATTTGTAATATATTACGATGAATTATATGTTGGGTTTTTAGAAAAAAAATAAAGGAAGGGGAAAAAAACGGCAAAAAAAGGAGAAAAATCCGGAGAAAAAAAGGCCTATTCTGTTAAATAGAAACAAGATGTTCGGAAATAGAATACATGAATTTGAAATCTGGTGTTTTCCACTCTTGGATGCTGATGGCGTTAAGAAAAAATCCACTTTGCTGCTTCTGCAATTTAAATCTTTAGGTAGAAACATAAATTATCCACCGGGATATTATTTTTAATTAAAATTCTCTTTCCTGAAGGAGTTGTTTTTAACTGCTCCTCGGTTTTCCTGAAGATTTTTCTTTTTCCCTCGGATTTCACATTTTTATTAATTGAGGGATTCTTAAGACATGTCTTGCAGCCGGGTTGGTGTTTTTGAGACTTTGACAGAAAACAGCCCGCTTGTTTTGTTTTGGTTCGGGTGAATGGTTTTGGGGAAAACGCATAGTTTTGAAACAACTCAGGGGGAGTGGAAACCTCGGAGCTCCTCAGACGTGTCAGTGAGCAGCCTTCACACACTCACACAAATCCCGTGTTTTTCCAACGAGCCCTTGAATGTCGAGCTCCTCACTGAGGCTTTGGAGGGGCAAACCCAAATTTACGCCTCCCACCCAGTTTGAGGCACCTAAATAGAACCGGAGAAGTGCTGGACCCTCACAAATCTGGGTGGACACAAGGAGGACGGCTCTGGTTCATCGCCCCTAAAATCGAGTCCCTTTTTCTCTCGCTGCCTGCACGTGACTCGAGCCACTCGGGCTGAGCTCGGCTGCCTTTATCATTTCCTCCCAGGGAAGACCTGGGGGATCAAGGAAAAGCTCCTCTGCGTCCAGCAAAGTCGGGGACTTGAAGCACTTGGACTTCAAACGGTTTGGGAGGGGCAGGGCACCACACCTGCTTTGTGTTAGATGTGGGGAAGGGCTGAGGAGCCACCTCAGCCACCCAGCCCAGCGTCCCCGGGCAGTGCAGCCCCGGCTCCCGGCCTCCAGAACCGTCCCTGGAGCGTCCACACCACAAAACACCTCCCGCTTCCTGGGAACAAATGTTCAGGTGCTGGTGGAAGAGAGCAAGTGGTGGAGGAGCCCAGGACCAGGGGGGCTTGGCAGGGGACTTTGAAGGTTCGCGTGGTTGCACAAATGGCTCGGCCGTTTGGAACAGCCCCAGCTTTGCCTGGGTTTTGGGTTGGTGTTTTGTCAGACGTGCCCCCTCCTGCCGCTTCGGGCTGAAGAGGCGAAAGCTCTCGAAAAGTGGTAAAAAAAGAGAAAAACTAAGGAAAATCAGCTTCTTTTTGTATCCTGGGAAATTCTTTTAGGAAGGGAAAGGGATTGTTTGGGTTACTTGAAGCTGGTGAATATCAAAGTAAAGTCATCTTTTCTCATGGGGGGCTCTCTAGGAGCACTGGGGTCCTGCTCCAGCAGCTGCAGCTCTGCTGCCCTGTCCATCCTGCCCTCTGCCCAGTGTCCCAGCAGATCAGGAAGGCGGAGGGGACTGAGGGCGGGGACAGGATTACTGGGGCAGGTACTTCTGCTTCTCTGTCTTAGTGGTTTCATTGACTTTTTTTTCTTTTCCCTGTAATTTCGGAATCAGTCATTCTGCTATCAGCTTGCTCTAGAGATGGATGAGTAACACCAGTGAGATGAAAGAGCCAAGCCTCCCTTTCCTGTGATTTGGCTGCTTTTTGTTAACAGTGCTGAGTGCCATTATTTCCCAATAAAGACATCTGGAAAATCATCGATGTGTGGTGGAGAAAGTGGCTCTTCTCGGCTCCGTGCTCCCCTTTGATCCAACATGGAGCACAATTCACTGCCTCTTGAGATCAATAGCTGCCATCCCGGGGTATTTTTCACTCTCCTGTGCTGTGGCTGATTTGAACCACTTTAAGAAAATATGAATGTTAGCTGCTTTTTGTCTTAGATCGTGTTTATTTATGAATTTGTGACAGCAAGGCCAGTGCCAGGAGGAGAGTGGCATGGACCAGCTGGATATCATGAGTACAGCCAGTTGAGTTGTTCCTCGGAGCTGGGCTGGCTTCACCTTTGGAACAGCACGCGACTGGGGATTTACAAAAGTCTGGGTGGCCGTGGCTGGGCTGTGCAGCCTCTCAGCAGCCAAAGCACAGCTCTCCAGAGCCAGCAGCATCAGCTGCCAGGGCTTGAGTCGGAGCTGCCTACCTGGAGTAGGGATGGGGTCAGAGCCCTTCGGACTGGGGGTGAAGAGGGAGGACAGAGTGGGAAGGGTTTGTGTGCTGGAGTTCAGCAGGAGCAGCCAGCTCTGCTCTGGTCTCGTTAACCAGGAGGGGCCACCCTGCGATCCGTGGGTGTGTGCAGCGCTCTGGTGCTTCGGACGTGGCTCCTGATCCAGGCATTTGTGGTGGTGAGGGCTGAGGCTGCCCCTGGCTTGGTCTGGGCACGAGTCAGGGCTGAAGGGGCTGGCGTCAGACCCAGCCTCGTGTCCCGCACAGCCTGGATCCCTGAGATCTCCGTCCCTGTGTCACTCATGCCCAGAGTCTTCCCCACCCCGTGTTTTGATTCCCGAGTGAAAAGACATGCGGGTGGGTGGGAGTGACTGCGTGAAGCTTTGCCTTGGGAAAGCAGCTCTCGGGTACGTGACAAGTCCCGACAGTCACGAGCAGCAGCTCCTGACCCGGGTTTTCGCTGAGCAGCTCAGCTGCACGGACTCTGGGACGTTTGCCTGCTCGGTACCTCTGCTCTCCAGCACTAAATCCTGTAGAACTCGACCTGAAAGGTCCTGCTAATATGGGCAGGATCAAGCACAGGCCTACAAAGAGCAAGGGAGGTCATTATTTTCACAGGAACTGCGAGTTGGACCCTAAATCTTCAGAAGAGAGCAGTGCCTAGAAACCAGCTGTCTCATATATCTGCTGTGCTGAACTGGTAGCAGGGAGGGGAGAATAAAAATGTGTTTTGCAGTATAATATTGCTTTGTGCCTCCAAAAAAAGGCTTCTAATTTTATGTTTTAAAGGCAAACATTGCAGCTAATTGAAGAGCAGAGAGGGAAAAATGGATCTCCTTTTCTAAGTGCCAATAAGACTGGGTTCTGGGCCAGTGGTTCTGTGAGAGGTCTCCATTTACTACCTGTCCTAAACCTCAGGTATTTTAGAAGGAAAATGCCTGCCATATATTAAAGAGAAAAGTCATTAAATGGATGTCAAAAAAAAAAAAAAAAAGGAGGACAGAGAAAACCCATATGACTGAATTTATGGCTTGCTTAGGAAGCACAAGGTAGCACTGAGAAAACACGAATGGGAACAAGGGGGCATCCATGCAGCGGAAAAGGCATTTACCACTTGCTGCCTTCCCGGTGCTGACCTCGGAAGAGGTCCACCAGGACGGCAGTGTCACCGTCCCAGACCCTCCTCCTGCCTTTTCCCTCAGCCCCCCTCACTCGGAGAGAATAACCCTCCTCCTCCTGCTGCTGCTCCTTTTCCCTGCGAGTTGGATTAGGCCCCGTGCCCAGAAAGTCGCTGGGATTTTATGGCTCTGTTGAATGCACCCATTTGCCTCTGGAGGAAACTGCTCGAGCAGCCCTGAGGCAGCAGGAAAGTCAAGGCTTTGTGGGCATCCAGGCAGGAGCCAAACTAAATGAGCAGGAGGCAAAGGGAAACGCTCTCGGGCACAGCGGATCGGAGCAGGGTTTGGCTGGGGTAGGAGGATGAAGGAAGAGAGAAATGCGGAATTTCAGCCATCACCTCGACGGGAGCAGAGTGTCCAGAGCGTGTGGTGTCACGCCAGCTAGCAGGGTGGTGACACACCTGAGGGCAGCTGACATCTGCCCATGGCAAGAGCTGTCTGTTCCCCAGGATCCTGGGGTTCCAGGGGTCTGGGCAGAGCTCGGAGCAGGAGGGTTCCCTCTAAGTCAGGGAGTGGGGCTGAGGCGGGCAGGAGACAGGCAGAGACAACGAGCTCGGTGGTGCTGGGAGCTGAACTTTAGGCTTTCCTTTTGGACATCCAACCTCAATGAAAGATCTGGAAATCCCATCCTAGGGGGCATCTGTCCTTCCTGACCCATTTCCTTCTGGTCTCCAAGGTCAGCCGTGAGGTGCTGCGGCCCTTCCATGGCATCAGCCTCAGGGATGGGCTGGGCCGGGCCATGCCACGGGCTGGTGGCTCCCCAGCTCTGCTCACAGAAGCCCCAGAACTGGTGTCCCAGCAGATGCTGTGTGGTGCTGCTGTTCCTCACGCCCACCCCCCTACATCCCACCAGGCAAATCCCCACGAGCTTCAGGTGTTTTGGAGGAAGGCAGTCAGAACGCCCCGGGGCGGAGCAGTGACTCCCGTCGCACACCCTGAGCAGCAGCAGTCCGATGGAACTCGGTTTGCTGCTTTTCCTCCTTAGCTTTGTGCCTGGTTTGATGGCCCAGCTCAGCTCTGGTGCCAGCCCCTGTGGAGAGGGGTGGGCTGATCCCTGCCCGTCCTCGCTCCATCTCCACAGCTGCTGATTCCTCGGGCAGCCCTCGCACCAGGCCTAGCAGGGTCTGGCTGTGGGGTGAGCAGGTTCAGTTGAGCTGGGGGTGGATTAACCCCATAAAAACATGGCAAAGAAACTGGATTTTCTGTCAGATCGGGTGCTAAGCTGACCACTTACGGCTGGATCCCACATGGTTCCGATCCTCTCTCTGCCTTGGAGCGGCTTTGGTATGGTCAAGGGAGGTGGCTTCCAATCCTTCTTTGTTGCCAAAGGACTGTGCAGGGGAAAATGGGAAGCAATATCAGCAAGAGTCCTGCTCTGAACTTGAGACAGACAGAAAGTTTGGGAGGAAGCAGATTTGTTTTCTCCTCTGCTGCTGACGTGCCCTGTGGCTTGAGCGCTCCACCTCATCTTCCTGTGCCTGCCTCGTCCCATCCTCCTGCCACAGGAGCTCTGGAGGGACAGGGCCGGCCTCTCTCTCGCTGTGTGTTTGTGGGATGCTTCACACGGCGGTGTCTGTCACGGGGTGGCCTCTGGACTCTATCACAGCCCTCCTACTATTAATAATCCGGAGGATTAGAAAGATAAGCTGGTTACAGCAAGACTCGGGCTTGTCAGTGCTGTCCACTGACTCGTGGTATCTCCTAGGTGGGGGAACTGCTCTGCTCTGTTTATTTACAGCCCATAACTTTGCAAATGGCCTAATAGAGGCTCAGGTTTTACTTCTTTGCAAACCCCTCAGCGTAGGAGACATCTGTGCTGACAGAATTATCTTTTTTCTTCTTTTTTTTTTCTTTTTTTCCCCTTTGCCTACAATGGTGCCTTTAAGGAGAGCTGGGCTTTCATTGGAGGCTCGGATGGATCCCTCCCCCTTGGCCTGGGGGAGGACGCCTGACAAGCAGCATGGAAGTAAAATACGGGCAGATTGAATCCGCGTATCTCAGCCGTGAAGCGCAGGATGCCATATATTTAATATAGATTTCATCCCCGAGACTCAGAAATATTTTGTTTATCTCTCTGTGAAGCGCAATAAAATCCTGCCTTTTCCGTGGGCTTTATTTCAGCAAAAGGCAGCGGCTGCTCTGGGCTGGGGCCGCACAGCCCCAGGTCCCCGCTGGGCTCGGCGGGGCCGGGATTCGCGGTCACCCCGCGCAGCCGGGCTCGGGCTGCCGCAGCTCCACGTGGGATGCTGGCGGTGCTGCCCGGGCGGGCTGAGGGCTCCCTGGGGTCACGGCAAGGTGAAAGTTGTTTATTCCGTGCTGGAGGATCTCATCGAAGCCGGAGCACAGGGACAGCCCCTTGCTGACTGATCTCCCTCTAGGGGCACTTTTCCTTTTTTCCGTGCCGTACTAAGTGGGTTTTGTCTCCTGGCTGATACAAGAGGGTTTTTTCCCCCTTCTGTGAACAGTCGCGGTGTTCCTTTTGCAGAGGGGAAAAACGAGGCTCAGAAGAGAGGTTTTAAGAGCCGGCCTGTCCCTGAGGCCGAGCAGCCGATGTCCCTGTGCACCACCTGGGTGTGAAACCAAGGCACAGCTCAGGGATGATGCTCGCATAAATTCCTGGTCCTTCCTCCTACCCAGGTAGAGCTTCCCAGCCACGAGGTTTGAGTGAAATCAAGCAGAGAGTTGCTGTCCTCAAAAATCC
This sequence comes from Gymnorhina tibicen, assembly GCA_013399875.1. Taxonomy (NCBI): domain Eukaryota; kingdom Metazoa; phylum Chordata; class Aves; order Passeriformes; family Artamidae; genus Gymnorhina; species Gymnorhina tibicen. The sequence continues at coordinate 649,828 of VXAZ01000620.1, forward strand.
AAGGATTTATGAGCCCATCCAGTTCCTTCCAGCTGTGGGACCTGACTTAGCCCGACCCAGCAGCCAAACTGTAACTCAGTCACACATCTCTCTCTCCTCTTTCCTGCTCTGGGATTTTCCGGGGGGGATTGAGGAGGGATGCTGCGTGTGTGGAAAGAAGGGATGAGGTGCACGGAAGGAGTTTTACGGTGTGACAGATATCACCCGGGATCGGCACAGCCACACCGAGCATTTTCAGTGCCGCAGGACAAAAGAATTCCCAGCCACCTCAGAGCGGCTGGGCTGCTCGTGCCACGGGAAAGGGGAGGAGAGGGAGCTGGCGAGGAGTCTTCCTGGGCTTGCCTTGCTGCTGGCACGGGGGGACAGCTCCTGGGCTGTGTGGCTGCCAAGGCACCTGCTGGGTTGTGTGTCAGCCCTCTGCAGTGACTCGATGCTGATGTTTCTGCATTTTTCCCCGCTCTTTGCCATCGGCCCAAGAGCGTTCCCTGCCCCGCTGGAGAGATCTCGGCTCCCCGTGGCTCTGCTGTGCTGCGCAAGCCGTCGTTATTCCCTGTTCCTGCAAACAGCTTTGCCCTGGGGTCCCTCCCTGGCCGCTCTCCGCACGGGCAGGGGCGCAGCAGCCCTTGCACAGAGCGAGCCCCTCTCCCCAGTGAGCCCCTGTGCCGCGGCAGGCCTCCAAAGGGTGTTGGGGAAGGACAAATGAGGGGTGAAACTGAAGAAATGTGGCTGTCAAACTCGTTCTTGAGAGGGATGTTCTGGTGTCTAGGCCAGAGAGCTCTTGCTGCGTGTGCAGCTTTCCCAGTGATGCTCATCTGAGGGTTCTCTGAAGTGCACGGCTCAGTGAGGACACCGATTTTTCCTGTTCCACGGGGCACAGGAACTGTTTCTGGAAGTGGCAGCGGGCTGCTAAACGTGATGGGAATGGGATCTCCCACAGCTGAGAACAGAGGCAATTTCTGGAGTCAGGCACAGGCGTGCCGGACTCGTCCCCATCCCGCAGGGAAACAGGCTGAGCACTTGTTCTACACCAAGCTGGCATCTTTGGGAATGGCCCCAAATTTATGACCTGTGTGCTGTGACACTGAGCACACCCCGAAGTGAGAGGGATTTTCACCTACAGAATAGATTCCAGAAGGGTTTCTTCAGTTCCTTATTCCCCAAGTTTGCTCCAGCGGGCACCCCTTCACCACAGCTTTGGATGTGGAGCAGTGCCCAAGCCATGCCTGCCCCGGGCTGTTCCTGCTGGCCTGAGGGGCTGCTGGGGTCTCTGGAGGGTGCCAGTGGGGCTCTGGGCGATTTCTGGACCCAGATTTTGGGGATCTTTTGGACATCTTTTATTGACATCTCCCCAGACTGGACTCTTCTTCCCCCCAGTGTCTCCAGGCTCTCGTTTCTTTCTCTCCACTGTCTCCAGGCTCTTGCTGCTCTCCCCTTTGATAATAAATAATTAATAAATAATTATTTCTATTAAATAATAAAGAAATGTTAATAAATGATTCCAGGGATTCCCTGGTGTGGTACGGACTTGCTGACCCCCAGGCTGACCCTCCCTGCTGCAGACTGGCAGGTGACCCCCCCAGAACGCAGGGACCGTGTCTGGGAGGGCTTGTCCCCACGCTGGCAGCCAGGTGCGGGACCCTTGTGACAAGGGCACTGCTTACACGAGAGGGGAGGCTTCGGGGTTTTCGCGCTGGGATTTGGGAATGTTCCCCCCACCCTGTTCCTCCTGAGTAGCTGGTCAGAAGTGTTTATCAAGGGCTGGAAAGGAAACCTGTGTGTGCAACACCCCAGACCAGAAAGCCAGAAAAAATCTCCCCGAAACCACAGGGTCAGCCTGGCAGGTTTGCAGCATTAATTTGCTGGTGGCTTAAACAAATAGAGGCAGATTTGCACTCCTGCCTCCTCCTCTGCCACCCCACGCTCCAGAGAGCAGCCAGGACAGGATTCCCGGGGCTCTGCCCAGCTCTGGTGTCCCTGGATGGTCCTTCAGGTGGGTGCTGTGATGTAGCGATGATTCCTGCTGGGATCCCCCTCCCTCTGAGGGGACGGGGGGCTCAGGAATCCCCTCATCAAGCTGCTGAGTTAATTGTCCCCATCCACGCTCTGAGCCTGCGGTGGATGCGGGGAAACGCCGCTTAACTCTGACCCCGCTTCCTTTGTGGTGACGTTAATTCGCCTGACCCTGTGTTTGCTGCTCTCCCGTTCCCTCGCAGCTGACAGGGAGTGAGGGAAGCGGGCAGGAGCCTCGGGAGAGGCAGAGAACTCCCTGATCCCGCTGTCCTGCTGCTTGCTGAGCCCGCAGGAAATCGGTGCTGCACTCCAGAGCCGGAGCAGCAACTCGCGGATCTGTGCTGAGGGATATCTTGTTCAAAATTTCATTGCAATATGAGGAATTCTGATCCCGGATCCTGTGTGGGGACTCTGTGTCTCCTGGGAATCCAAATTTGAGCCTCGCCTCTGGGTCTGACATGGGCAGAGCCTGCTGCTGTTGGATAGTCAGGAGCAGCTTAATATTTAACTCAAATTTATATTAATGCTTCTAAAGACGTCCTCACTGAGGGTCATGCTGCCTCTCCAGGATCATAAAACACGGTCCTTCGTGTTTCTTTGGACCTCGCTTTTACATCTGCTCTCTCTAATTGTGATCCAAAGACGAGTGTGAGGAGAAGCTCAGATACTGCAGGGTGTGAGGTGAGGGGGCAAAGGGTTCGGGTCAGTGGCCAGCTCCGAGCTGGGACAGGAAGGGGCTGTGCTGGTCAAAGCTTCTGCTCCATGCCTTGAGTGTGCCTTTGGGAAGGGAGGATGTGGCTTTGTCACGTCCGTCACTCAGACTGTGATGTTTTCCCTGGGAAAAGCAGCAGGATTCGTGGGCACGGCTCCACGGGAGTGGATGGATGTGCTGCACACCCTGGGGTGCTGTGGGCGTGGGTTGCTCCTGAGGGAGCTGGAGCACAGAGCAGCATTCCCACTGCTTCCAGAGGCAAGAGTTGACTGCTTGGGATGTCTTGGAAAGCTCCTCTGTGTGGGTCAGCACCGGCCTCTGCGAGAGGTGACTTTGGTGCCCGCGTGCCTCCTCCAGGTTATTTGTGCAGGAATTACAGGTCCGTGCCCAGACTGTGTTCACAGCCCGCTGCAACCTCCTTGAAACACCCCCAAAAATGGGGTTTTGCCCCAAGGAGAAAAATTTGGGCTTTGGAGCAGAAAAGAGGAGCATCTTTGTTCTCCTTTTGCCTTTAATGTCTTTTCTCATCTCTTGGAGAACAGCCCTTCCCTCCCTGGAAGGTGCTGTCCCCACGCTCGCTTTCCCCGTTCCGAATCCCCAAACCTCGGGCGGGTTTTCCGAAGGGCCGGGAGCGGTGTCAGGGCCATCTGCTCTCCAGGTCGTTACAAGAATTTGCAGGGTAAAGCTTTGCCATGTGTTCCCTGCAGATTACACACACCTTTGGCTGCGCTCTTGTTGTTAGCTGCTCATTACTGGGGGGTTTGAAAAGCTTGCCTTATAAATGCCCTGGGTCCCAACCACACGTGTTGTATCAGTGCTTCTATAATGACCCATTTGGAATTATTTAGCCAGGGAACCTTGGAGTTTTTTCGCTTTCAATGTGTCCTTATAAGATGCCCAACTTCTACAGTTAGTCTATGAATGTACCCACACTATTAGATCCACTTGTTTATAATAGCAACCAAATGTCTTCAAATATTCAAGCCTCCTTTTATTTTTTACAGCACTGGCAATAAGCCTTTACATGTTAACTCTTGGCCTCTCTGGGTAACCTCTTATTTAAAAGCAACTTAATTGACTTTACCAGGCCTGGGCTATTTTTCATTTCTTCCTAGAGGACTCATTACTGGAGATGGATGTTTATAAACTGGATCTGGATCCTTCTCCTCTCCCTCTCTCCCTCTCTCTCTCTCTCTCTCTCACACACACACACACACAAAACCAACCTATTTTACCCCTTCCTGCCTGTTTACATTAGCAGGCCGTAATCATATTCATGGCTTCACAGAGTTTGGCCAAGATTTTTGTAGTGGTGACCCAGTGTAAAGAGAAGAAAGCAAATAGGTGAACAGCAAGTGCTGAAAGAAAAGAGAAAACGCTGAAATACTTGGGATTTTAGGGATTTGTGTCTAAATGAAATGGGCAGGAGTAGAACAGAGGTTGGATTCTTTGAAGCGGGTAGGTTTGTGATGTCAAACAGGTGTAACGCACTGGGCCCGGTGTTAGGTTTTTAATTCCTTCTTTCCCTTTGGAAGTAGTGGTATCAGAATTATTTAGGAAAAAGGGTGACAATTCGGGTCAAGCTGCAATCCTTAGCACAACAGATCCTCAGAAAATACGCCCAATAACCTGCAAAAGCTTAAGGCACGAGGATTTTATCTGTGTAAAACTGCTAAGAAGGGGACACGCTGAAATCCCCAGCCTTGGAGTGTTTAATGCCTCAGACCCTCAGCCCAGCCCGTGGTGAGAGCTTCCCTGGTGCCCTTGGATCCACTCCTTTTCCCGTCAGTGGAACATCTGGTGCTTTGTGGTCGTGTCCCTGGCTCAGTTTAAATCCACAGACCTGTTCTGGCAGAGGGGCTCCCAAACCCCTCTCGGTGCCTGAGCTGTTCCGTGTAACCGCAGGGAAAACCCAGCCTGCTCCTCTGTGCCTCCATCTGTACGTCCTGGAATTCCCAGGGGACGTGAGGGATGCAGAAACACCTATCAGGCCATATTCTTCATCCTCTTTTTGCCCTATTTACACCTGATCAGGTAGGGGGTTTTTTTGCATAATTTTAAGTCTCTGGTCAGCAGGGAGCGGCAGCGCCTCCCACCCTTCCCAGGCCAGCAGAATCTGTGGGGAGGATTTTCCTGCTTAGTTCTTAATTTGCCCACGTTCCATTGTGTCTCCTCCTCTTTCCTGGGCCGGGTTCTTGTTCACCCAGCAGGTCCCCACCGGCTGCCACTGCTCTGGAGAAGACCCAAGGGATTCAGGTGTGGGATCCCGGGTGTTTGATGAGCTGCATTTCCTCTGCCTGCGGCCCCTCGCAGACCCCTCATGGCTGATGTTATTTTCAGAGCTCCACAAGATGCCCCTGGAAGAGCTGAGAGAGAAAAGTGGGCAGCCAAGCTCCAAGATGATCAGATTTATCGTATTTTCTGTGGTCTGGTGTCCCCTGCATTGCTACCCCAAACTCGGAGTGATCCAGATCCTGCCAGAAGCACAGGGAACCCCAAAACTTGTGGGGGCTTCTCTGCACTGGCTGTTGAATCCTACCCTCAAAATTAAGGGTCTCTCCTGCCCTTTTCAGCACAAGCAATTCTTTTTGTTGTTTTCCAATCCTCCTCTGGGGTTTTTTGGCACTGCTCAGCAATGGGGTGCAGGTCCCCATATCCCCGCTCTGTGTGTGAGCAGGGCTCCCGCTGTGGTCCCTGCCCTCCTGCCACCCCTCCCTGCAAACCCCGGCCTCACCTTCTGCCCCATCTCTCTCTGGGACTCATAATTTATTTTTACTGGATTGTGGATAAAACCACAATTAAAGAATCTGGATTTTGAATAATCCTCCAGCCACCTTTACCCGAATTTCATCATCACAAATAATTTTGGGCTCTTTCTCTGCCCTTTCTTCCTGCTTTTCTCTGTCATTTTCCCTTCCCTTTTTAATCTTCTCTTGCCTTTCATGCGTTCCCTTAACTGGGTAGCATCTGCCAAATTTTATTAATGGGCTGTGTAATCCATTTACAGGGCCATTAATGAAAATATTAAATAAGGCCAGACCTAACAAAAGATCCTTGGAGTGCTCTGCGAGATACCTCCCACAAGTGTAACACTTGGCTGGGTGCCTTTCTGGCAGGTCTGAATCCACAAAGCAACATTCTTATTATTGTTATTATTATTGTTATTATTATTGGCACGAGGTGACAACCAGAAATCCCAGCCAAAGCCGGGTTTTTGTGGCCATAGGCATGGTGCACACATGCTCTGGTTATTTATTAGAAAACAGCAGAGCGGCTCTGGGACGGAGGGGCCTGGTTTGGTCCAAGAGCTGCGCGAGGAAGAGGCAGTCCCAGGGCGGTGACGGGGTGACCTAAATGAAGGATGGGAAGGGTGGCAGTGGGATCAAGGGTGCTGCCAAAGGTTTGCCCTCAGGCAGAAATCACTTGTCTTCATCTGCTCGATTTTACCTTTTCAAAGTGTGTCAGCTCTGGGCGCTTCCCTACCCGTCCCCAAATTGCCCTTTCTGTAAAGCAGCAAACCCCAGAGTCTGCAGGGGCACGGGAAAAAAGGAAATACAGAGAGCATCTGTGTCCGCTCGCTGGACAAGCTGAGTGCCTGGTGGGAGACGTGAGCAGAGGGGATCGGGTTGATTTTTAAGAATCCCGAGTAGATCCCAAAGAAGGGGGTGATGGGGCGAGCCCAGAGCTCCGCAGGGGGTGGCACGAAGCCGCAGCAACCTGGGCAGAGAGCAGAGGGGGAGCAGAGCGAAACGCCCGGTGAAAGAGATTCTGGTGGGTGCTTCTCTGCAAGAAAATGTGAATTTCCAGAGCTGCTTACAGCCCTGGAATCCCCATCTCCCAGTCAGAACCCCGCTGTTCAGGCTTTTAAGATCTCGAGTCAGTGCAGATCAGTGCCTGGATATGTAAAGTGCGTGTATCAGATGGTTAAAGAAGTGTTTGCGTGCGCACACCCAGATGTTTACTGACCATCGTTTCCACATCAGCACGTTCACCAACCCTCCCAGATGCCGCAGGTTTGAGGCCTTCAGTTGCATTTTGGGAAACCCGTCCTGGTGCGCGTGGATAGGATATTTTTATATATTCTCCTCTCCAGGTGCATTTTCCACAATGTCTGTGTGTGTACCGGGACCCCTCCGTGACTCTGTGGGGCAAACAAAGTCTTTTTTGTTACTTTGCAGCTCCGTTGGAGCGGCTTTCGGGACTTCCCGGTGCTCTTTGCAGACCCTGAAGTCCAGGCAAAAAAACAAACAGAAAGGGTTCGGGGTTGGGGTTGGGCTGGGGGGCAGAAGGAGAGGTTTCTGTGGAAAAGGAGAAATTTCTGACCACGCAACTTTTATAGGCCTGGAGGAACCCTAGAGATTAACAACCCCCAGCTCCCCCCCTTCCCTGCCACCCACCCCCCTGCAACCCCGAGACCTTAAACAATCCGGTAGAAGGTGTGACTTCAAACTTGGTGGTAGGGATAAAGAGAAAGGAAGCCGGAATGTAAGCACTTGTGTGATGTGATTATTCCCAGAAATGCCTCGACATCTCCCCGCTGGCCCGGCCCGGCCGCCAGCGGGGCCGGGGAGCTCGGAGTGAGGTGCTGACCGCGACTGCCGCGACTCTGTGATACCTTATCGGGCCGGGCAGCGTCCCCTCGTAGTTACAAGCGGAAATAGGGCCGGGAGCCAGCCGAGCCCTCTGCCAGGGCCGCTCGGCACCCATGAGAGCTCTGCCGAGCCCCCCGCCCAGGTAACGGGGCTCCCCGCGCCCCCCGGCCCGGGCTCCCCCCGGGCCCTGCCGGGGCCACACGCGGCGCTGGCACCCGGGGGGACCCGAGCGGGGTGGGAGCGTGGGGGTGCCCGGGGGTGGGCACGGCCCGGCGGGGCGGGTTCTGGAGCAGGGGGTGCTGGGGCCCGCCCGTGGGTGCGGGGAATTTGGGGCGCGTGGGCTGGGAGTGTTTGACCGCTGCTTCTGGCCTCGCTGTCCGTCCCCGCCAGAGGAGTTTGGGGGGAGATTTCGGGGTAGATTTGGGTGTCAGGTTTTGGGTGCGAATGTGCCTAAGGATGCTCTGGTAGAACTCGCCATGGCGCTGCTTAAATGCCTTGTTATTAATTTATTCACCTGAAGTGATAGTGGGTTTGCCAGCTCTGATCCCACATGTCAGGAGAGCAAAAACAATACGCCTGTTCTCTCTCGTATATATATTTTTTTCATTATTTAAATAATTTCATTTACAGGGGAGGTGGAAGCGAGAGAGGGCTAATGTAGAACAGGTGTTTTGATTTCACGTTCCTCTTTGAAAAGCAAATCTTGCCATTTGGAGCCCCTATTCACCCTTGGTTGGTGAAGAAGTTAATAATAGGGATTGTTTAGGAATTCGTCAAAGAAAACCCCATCCCCTTTCCCCGCGTCCCTTTCCCTGAGCCGTCGGTGGGATCCCCGATCAGCACCCCTTGATTGGAGATGGCACAAAGCTTTGAATTTTGATATTTTTTCCCCCCGATTATTATTTATTTATTTATTCTTCTGGGGGGTTGGTTTTGTTTTCTGATGCGCTGTTTGGCGCCGGGAGCTGGGAACTTGGCACGGAATGAGAGGGGCTGGCTCTTCTCTGCCGTGGGCTGCGAGGGATGGGGCGAGCAGGGAGATCCAGGCCGGGTGCGGGGGGTGGCTTTCCCGCACCATTCCCGCGCCATTCCCTCCGGGAGCCGGGATGGGAACACACGTGGGTTTGGAGAGCTGCCCCCGGCCCTTCCCGGGATCTGCCCCGCATCTCCGGCGCCGCTCGTGCCCAAGAAGTAGCTCTATATAAATACACAAATATATATTTATATAAATATATAAATATATAAATAAATATATAAATAGATATAAAATATATAAATACATAAATATATAAATATATAAATAATAGATACCTATTTCTTCGCTGTTTCTGCTTCTCTCCCAGCCCGTAAATAATAAAAACCCACAGAACCGCATAAACCGCGGCCCGCGGGCTCCGTGTGTCCGTCGGGTGACACAAAATGTGTCTGGATCTTGTGAAGGTGCCAGAGGGGAGTGGGGTCCCTGCATGTCCCTGACGGCTGCGCATCCCCAGCCCCCGGAAACAACTCGGGGACACGGGGATGAATGAAATATTTGCGTTGTTGTTTTCTCTTTTTTTCCCGTTTTATTAAATATTATTACAGAAAAAAAGATGTATTTCCGTGATTTTCCCGTTGCCTCAGAGCGCCAAGGTTCCTCCCGGCTCGCCTCCCCAGATTCCCAAAAATGAAAAGCAGTGGTAGGAATGAGGTAAATCGTTACACTGGGGGAAAAAAAACCTTTGCACCGGGGTGGTTCGGAGTGAAACGGGGACCGGAGAATTCACATGGAGGTTGTAAAGCGGGGGGAACAAGAGCCCCGCCGCTTTGGGGGGCTGGTTTTAGGACGGGCTTTTCAATAAGCCTAAAACGGGAATAACTTCTGGCTTATATTCGTCAGTGCGAGGATAAAATGAATTCAGGATCCTGAATGATGTTCGCGCCTAAACTCAACCAAATTAACCAAATATTTGGCAGTTCAGGAGCCCCGTTTTGCTCTCGGTTTCTGGGCTTGGGCTGCTGCTGGGGGAGAGCCGTGGGTAAAGGCATCTCTCCGAAATTCGATTTCTCCTGCCTGATCCCGCTGTAGGTGCTTGTGCCCGGGCAAATTCCTGCCTCCGCTGCTGCCTGCTCCAAGGAAATCGATTTTCCTGCAGCCCAGGGCAATTTTCTCCATCCTTCTCTCTGCGAGGCTGCTCGGTCCTGCAGAAACCCCGGCTCATTTCCCCAGATAATCTGAGTATTCGCCACGAAGCCGAAGGAATGAGCTGGCCCGTTCCTCCTTTGGCTTTAAAGGTTGTTTCAGAGCTTTGATTTGAGCTCGGGGTGGTTGGAGGGCGCTGCCCGCACCCACTTTTGGAAAGCCGAGGGGGAAATCAGAAATGAAACATCTTCTCTCCGAGGTGGAGAAAGCCCTGCGAAAACTCTCCCGACACTCAGTCCCGCCCGGGAGCTCTCCCTGGCCGAAGGTTTGTCCCAGCAAGTGCAGTGCGAGAGAGATTCGTGATTTCAGTTAGGGGGAGAGGAAAAGAGAAATGTTTTCTGTGTGGAAAACAGGGAATTCGCCTCCTTTTCCAAAGGGGAGGATAAAAGAAAAAATGGTGGGTTTGGGGTATTTTTTTTCTCTTGTAATTTCTCTCACGAGCGGCTCTAATTTGGCGGCGATCGCTGGTTTTTAATCCCGAGCCTAACGGGAGCCGGGCTTTGCCCGAGGCCAGGCAGCTCCTTCCCCTCGCAGCCCTCGTCTTCCGAGATCAGGGGTGCCTCGCTCATGTTCCCTACAAACCTCTCTGTTCCCGCTCAAAAAACCCCAAACTTCCAGTGATTCTCTCTAATTCCCCCCCAAAACTTCGCGTGAAAACCAACCCAGCCCCACCGTTAAACCCGGATTTACGGGGAGTCGCTTCGGGCGCAGTTTGGGGGAATTTGTTCCTTTTTTTTTTTTTTTTTTTCATCTTTTCGGGGTAAATTTTCTTCTCTCCCGTCAGAACCCTCCTGAATTTCTCCCCCCTCCCGCTTTTGGCCGGGGGGAGCGGTGTAATTGAAATCCGCCCTTCAGCCCGAACAATAGGAGCCGTAAACCCAGACTCTAAGAAAGTTGTCGGCAGGGACGGAGGAACCGCAAACACATTTTTCCCCCCGACCATACAATGTGGAAACTCTTAAAGGGCGCTATCTGTAGACATCTTGCAATCACTGGTCTTCCTTGTCATCTGAAGGAGAAAGGGGAAAATATATTAAGTGAAGACACACTTTAAAATTACTTATACATTTTAAACATGCTGGCAAAGGGAACTGCCTGATAAACTCTTGCCCAGATTTCCTTTTTCTCGGGGAAATTATTTCAAGTTGTTACACAAATATCTCCCGCCTCTCTCCTTT
>VXAZ01000620.1:664364-682670 GCA_013399875.1 Gymnorhina tibicen
TGTCCGGCTTTCCCTGAGGCCAGGTGGAGGATGGATGTCTTCTCCTCGGCGGGGCAGGGACGCATCCTGCATCTCTCGGGAGCTGTTGTCGCCCCGCCGGGGGAAGGACAAATATCCAGCGGTCCCTTCTCCTGTCACTGTGGGACCTGCTGGGAAGAGATCCCGTGAGGGGAGTCCTGGGGGTGTTCTCTCACCGCTCTTGTCTCGACACGTGGTGCAGCTGACGAAGCCTTTATTTATCCGCGTTTTCTGTTTGTTTTGGAGGGTGTGGGAGCAGCCCAAAGCAGTCAGAGGGGTTAACAAAGGAAAGCCTTATTTACTGATCCCCTCGCAGCCTCCCTTCGAGGTAACTCAAACGCCGTCACTAAAGGAGTAATTAGGAGGGTGCTGAAGCATCCGTTCAACTCTTGTCTTCACGAGCTCGGTTTGGGGATCTCAGCCAGCCTGGTTGTTTTACCGCAGTGCGGCCGTCCTGCTCCTCGGGCTGTGAAGAGGGGAGGAAGGCTGCCCCCTCCTCCCTCCCCTGCAAAACCAAGCCTTTCTTGGTTTTACAGTGCAGGTTATCCGTCCTGGCTCTCAGTTTATGTCCTGCAAACTCATCCGTAAGCTCAGCTGTCATTTTTCCTGCCTCCCTTTTTTTTTTTTTTTTAATTTGTTTTTTTTTTTGTTTGTTTGTTTCTAGCCACTACATTAATTTAAGAGGAACACATGGGCCAGGAAATGGTCCTTAGGCAGCTTTGGAAGCAGCCCTCTGTGAGTGGAAGTTGAGACAGGTCTGGGTAGGAGAGACTGGAAGAGCAGCTGGATTTCACATAAGGATGTGGAAGAGCTCAGACTGAATAGTGGGAATGGGGAAAGAGGCCCTGTCAGCAGGGAACAGGAGGAGAAACCTCCTTCATGAGCTCCGTTCCTCCTCTAGGGAAGTCCTTGCTCTGGACCGATGCAGGAATTGGTGAGGTTCTTCTCTCATTCAGTGAGGTTTCGTAGCTGAAACGCCTTTGAAAGACAAGCAGATTTGCAAATAAAGGACTGTCAAAATCAGCTCTTCAGTTCAGCTTTGCCTCCTCTCGGAAACAGGGATGGGAGTCAAAAGAGGCTGGTTGCTGAATGGAGAAGTGCCTGATGTGATGTGGGGAGAGCTTATGCACTCAGCAGTTGTGTTCTCAGTGCAGAGAGGGGGCTTTTGTGCTGCTTGATATTTCAGCAAAAGCTGAAGAGGAAATGAAGCAAACCCGTCTGCGTTTCCAGAGGGAATTCTGCAGTGTGCAGGCTGGAAATATCTCTCTCTTTTCCCTTGGACTCCGTGGCTATTTTTACGTTACCTTGGATCGTGATCCTGGGTTCTTGGACTGCTTCTTCTGGGGTGCTATTCTTTCTAAAAATAGAAAGAAAATTCTATTCCTAGCAGTATTTTCTTTCTATTTTCGACTGTTGGCTTCTAATTTTTAGCGACGGGGGAGGTTTTTTTTGAGCCAATGAGGTCACATTTTCTCCTTTGCTGAGGGGAAGGAGACCTTTGCATAAATGCCTGCCTGTACTTTGCCTCCGTGCATATCTCAACCACGCATAACTCTCCCAGTGCTCCACTGATTTGTGAGCCACTCATCCCTCGGTGGGGAGGACCAGGTCCGTGTGTTTGGAAACACCAGGACAGCTGGGCAGGCAGGAGCTATCAAGTGTGAGGGTGATTAACTGGATGGAGGCCTCCAGGCTGGAGCAGCACGAGTGCAGGGCTGTGAGGACGGAAGAAGACGAGTGTCAAGTGCTGGCTCTCAGCTGTGCATGGAGCTCGTGTCGTTCCATGATCTAATGCCCGTCACCCCCTCGTGCTCGGCTTCCGCGTCCCCCAGCTCGTGAGCTAAACAAAGCAAAGGTGCCAGCTGAAGTCTCCAGCTAAAATTGTCCTGTTAGAGCCTTGACTGTGCTCGTGTAGGGAATCTTCCTGACTGATGGGAAGAGTGCAAAAGGCAGGTGGTGTGCGGGAGGCAGCGATAAAACAGGATTTATCCGGAGGGAGGGAGATCCTGCCTTGCTACCGAGCGGCTCTGAGCTGCTGCTGCTGAACTCAAGTGCCTTGGACTGCTGCCTGTGCTCTGCTTCCCCGGGCTGCTCCTTCTGCTGCAGATGGATCCATCAGGCTCTGGCTCTTTCCACTCCTGGCCCATCCACGTCAGGCTCCAGAAGAAGAGAAAGGTCCCATAGCCCAGGGATGGTTTCTCTCCTCTGTCCCCTGCCTTTGAAGCCGCTGCACTGCGATCACGGCGTTCGCTTTTGCTGCCGTGGTCGGTGGGTTCAGGGTGTCTCAGCCCCAGATCTGGTTTTTGCCTCCATGGTTCCTGCCCGGTTGAGGTGGGCCTGGAGGGATGCGAGATTGGCCATCCCAGAGCCAAACCGGTGTGGCCGCTGGCACAAAGCGGGCACCAGCAGGAGCGCCGTGTTTGCCAGTGTGCGTACACCAGTAGGGGAATTCACCACGTGTGTTAGCCCTAAAAATGCCTCGGGCGGCTGTAACGATCCTGATCTCTGTGGAAACGAGCAGTGCATCTCTCTCCCGTCTGCTGCTGTGCCTCCAGTTCCTCTCGCGGCCACTTGGGACCCGACATCCATTTCAGATCCAAAGACAGAAAAGACTGCAGGGTTTTATTGTGTGATACACGAAGGACGGATTGAGAATTCCCAGCCGAGGATCGGCAGAGGTGAAAATGAAGCAAAACCGAAGCAGAGGAGGGATTGGTACTGGTGGGATATCAGTGACAGTGGAACTGGCTTTTCCATCTGAAAGGAAGAGCGAGGATGTGGGAAGGGAAGAGGTCTACGAGTCCACTGTGGGAGAGCAGAGGCTGAAAGGAGGCCCCAGCATGAATTCTTCCCTTCCCACTGACTTGGAGCGTTTTCTCTGTTCCATACAGAACGTGATACTCTCTCAGGAGTGACCCTGCTGACCTCCCACCTCCTGATAGGATGGCGAGTAAGTGAGTGCAAAATAAATGGCACCAAATAGACCTTTTCAAAGAGAAGGAGGGAAATAAATCAGGTTATTCTGGTGCGGCATTGACAGCATGTCAAAACAACTCCCCAAAGCGTGAAACTTGGCTAGGGAATGGTAATTCCACTGCCATGATCCTCACATGCCAGATGTATGGCTTATCATCGTGTCTGTCTGCCTGTCTACCTGGCTGCCTACCTGCTGTTCCTGCAGGATCCGGGCTGGGAGCACACGTGAGCTATTTCTGAGCTTCTCTCCCTTTCTGGAGCAGAAAGTGGGCTCTGAGTGGGTGAGGACTGCTCAGGGAGGAGAGTCTGTTAGAATGCAATAGCTGGGGACTCAGTGTGGCAGAATGATCTGCTGGGCAGTGCCCTGTTCGGTGGGTGGGTGTATTTTATTTCTGTTTTAGTTCCAGAAGCCCTGTGGTCTCGCCGAGACCCATCAGGCAGGTGGGCGATGGCAAGCCCTGACGGACGCTGCACGCTCAGCCTGGTGAATTACTGTATTACCCAGGCTCGCCTTGTCCAGAACACCTTTCCAGCTCTCCAAAGAGCAGTGACCAACGGATCCAGAGCTCGTCCCGCCAGAAAAACCCCCACGCTGCGTTGTGTTCTGCCGAGACCCGGCCTCCACCAGGCGCGCAGAAAATCACCGCTCGCTGATTCCACCGGGAAACTGGGAACACGAGATCCAAACGTGAGGAGCCCCTCGCAGGCTCTCGGCATCGGTCCGGTCAGGAAGAGCTGATGAACGAGGTGTAAGGCACCGGGCCGGAGGGCTCCAGTCCCTCTCCTCTGTGGCTCTCCGGACACGCATGCCTGGATCTGCCGTGCACGGGAGTCTTTGAGAGGGAAGGCAGTTGTGGATTTCATGCCTGTGAGCTTCACGGTTACCCCAGCAGGAGCAGAATAAAGAAGGCTTAGAAATGCTGCTGAAGTTAGTTAGTATATTGGAACATTCCTGGAGATTTCTGTCAGTCCAGAAAAACTGCAGAAAATTATCCTCCCCAGGAATTTCCAGGGCTAAAGGCTGAGCTCACTTCCAGTAGTGCAGCTGCTGTAAATTTCTCCTAATTAGCAGAAGGCTGAGTAATTTGGGGAGTCGTTAATGTTTTGGCATTTGCGTGCTTGTTTGTTTTTCTCTTTGGAGGATGAGGGGGAGATGGATCTGCGCTGCACATTGGCTCTGGTGGCGGGGGGTGTTCCTGGTGCCAGGTTTGGAGCAGATTTCCTGGCTGTGTTTGAGCTCAGGACGTGGCCGAGGTCTTGAGCGCTCACCCTTGTATCCCAAGCGGACCCAGGAGGAATCCTGTCCAAAATCCATTGGGAATTTTGTGTTTCTGCAGGCGGTCTCGGAGCTGTAGCTTCTCTAGGTGGGGGATTGCAGGGGTCTGAAGGAGCTTTAAACAGAATTGCTGCTGGTGGCAAGATGTAAACGAGATGTGACCACCAGAAGAACACGGATCAGGCAGGTAGGAACTTTGGAATGACACCTCATCCATAAAGAATCCCTGATCCACAGGTCCTGGTTTTGCCTGGGCTGAACCTCAGCGATTTAGGACTGAGCTGTGTGGGATTCTCTGTTACAGAAGTAGATGAAAGCCCTTTCTCTTGACTTCTCGTGATCCTGGAGTAACCAGCGTGGTCTGATGGAGGGGGAGTGAAGAGGGAAGGGTCCTGCACGACAGGAGCAGAGCCCAGGTTCCGTAATTTCCCAGTCCCAGGACTTCCACCTTGTTTATGATCCCAGTACCCCCGATCACCTTGGTTTATAAGCGTCACACCTCAAACGAGAGCAAGGGGAGATGTCCCACCCGACCCTGCTGGGGTGTAATTCCTGCCGGTGGGATGTCAGAGCCCTGCTACTGCAACATCAGGGAGGGCTGACAGAGCCTGGGAAGGGACCACCTGCCTCACGGAGCACAGGCTCTCCCAATTACAGGTGACCATGGAAGAGCTGCTTAATCCAGAGGGGTCCCCGGCACATCCAGCGCATGCTGCAGGCCGTAAAACACTTCCCAACACCCTATAACAAATTTAAGACCCTTAGTACAAAAGACCAAAAGCCGCAAAACCCTGAACACGCGGGAGAGATCAAGGGCATTGCCAGTGTCCTGGGTCCCAGCAGTAGCAGGGAAATTGTTAGGTGAAAATGTCCAGACGATCTTAGGAAGTGGACCATGGCCCACCCTACGGAGGAAAAGAAGAAAACCCCACCAGTCCCTGCCAAATCTGACCCGAGGGGAAATTCTTTCCTGAATATGGGCCAAAACCCCAAAGTAATTGCATATGTACTCTTTAAAAATGGATTTTATTTAGGAGAAACACATTGTCATCATCATCCTGTAAACTGCACCAAATGTGTGCCGAGGACTTTCCAGGGAAGGAGAAATGGGGAGGCTGCGGAGCTTTGCGGAGATGCTGGGATGAGCGAGGTGCCTCCATCCCCCACAGCCTGGCTGCTGCTGGAGGGGGCACCCCCATAACACCCTGGATTTCTCGGGAAGTGAGGCTTGACTTCCCTGGAGGTGCTTTTTGTTCTTGCAGGGGTCCTCAGCCGGCTGCGCTGCATTGGATCGATGGCTTAGGACCGATGTCAGGCTTCTGAAGGCGAGATAAAGCTTTGTGGAAGGGTTTCCTGGCCTGAGGAACCTTACTCAGGGTTGGAGCATCCATCGTGGCTGGTTGAGCTGAAAGCAGCCACTCTGTGCCTGAGATGAAATTCTCGCCGAGGCACAGGGCTTGTAAAAGCCCCAAGTACCGCTTCGACCCGACTAACGAGACCGAAGGACTTGTTCTCAAGGCAAATTTGCTTCTGCTTCCTGCAGTCCCAGCCCCATTTCTGTCTTTCCCATCTCTGTTCCCTCTGGTTCCGCTCCCTGCTCTCAGTTCAGGCGGCAGCCACAGCCAGAGCTAGCTCAGGCTGCGCTTTCCCCGTGCCTGTGGAAGCAGATGCATTTTGGAGCCTTTGCCAGAAGGACTTGTCCAACTTAGAGCTTCCAGCCAGCTCTGGGCTCTGGATAGAATTAAGAGGGGCTGGGAGGGAATGAATAGAGGTTGTTTTGCTCTCTTCCCGTCCTCTTGCAGAGCTGTGTGATGCTGAATTCCCTTGTTTTCATAGAGGATGAGCCCACCATGAAATCCCAAAGCCCTTGTCCTGCCCAAGCAGCATCACAAGAGACACCAGGCTGCTCTGTTGTTTTACAGATGGGTTCACAGTTCTTCAAAAAATGGGTCAAAATCACACGGAGGCGATGGAATTTTCTGTCAGAGACCCTGAAATTTTGCCTTTCCTGGGAAGGGAATTGGGGCTCACGTGACGGGATACTGATTTGGGAAGCTCTGGAAGTGTGGGACGTGCTGCTGGCCCTGAGAGCACACGTGTAATAAGGACACTCATGCACTAGGGACTGCACAGACACCACCGATCTGTCTGGGAATCCACTGACCGGGATGAGCAGCAGCTCCTTCTCCCAGGGCTCCCCAAACTGCCAGAAATGTGGGAATTTTTATCCCACTGAAACGAAAGTGGACGCCAAATCTTCTTGATGTTTTCTCATGATTGTGTCATGATGCTGGGGACACGTGCAAGGAACTGATATCTTCAGGTCTGTAGGTGAGGCCGTGGAAAAAAAATTTGGGGCGGGATGATCCCGGCTGGAGACTTCCTTAGGGTGAGGTCTCGGCCCTGCAGCCGAGGCGTTGGCCATGGGTGGGTCCGTCCCTCCTGCTCCATCCCAGTGACCCCAGGCTCTGCTCCGGCTGAGCTGAGGAGCCTCTCTCACAGGAGCTTTGGCTGAGGGAGGGCTGTGGCCAGCACGGTGTTCCCGGCATCCCTGGCTGTCCAGCAGCCATATCCAAGGCAGGGTGGCTCAGGCAGCTTCACGGTTCTGCCTGGCCCCAAATCTGCTCCGGGTGGACATCCCCACCCTGAATTCCCTCTCGGGAAGCTCAGGCTGATTTCTGAGCGTGCTGAGCTCTCAGGCAGCTCGGTTTTGATGGGAGCCTTGCTGCAGGCTCCCTTCTTGTGCCTGGAGAGAGCCAGGAGGAGCGTCAGCAGATCCAGCAGGGCCAGCTCTCACTGGGGATTCCCACCGGAGATTCCCTCGCTCACCCAGGAGCTGCAGAAAAGACCCCGACCAGATTTAATGCCAGCTCACCTGGTAAAGCTGAAGAGCCGAGTGTTGTTGAGAGAGTGCTGGCATCTCTTCTTTTCTAATAGGAGGATTTTGTTTCTATGTGTTTGGAAAGAGCAGGTTAAAAGCACGAGTCAGTGTTAAGTCAAAGCGTGCACACAAGAAATAAAAATAGCCCGTGCTGGGCTCAGTGGAGAGGAGGGGAGGTTGCACCGTTTCCATTAAAAATGACACTTAAATGGAAGGTGAGCTTGAAACTTTGACAGGACCACGTCCATCCCCTTTGGAGCCCGCTCCTGCAGAGCCAGGGCAGCACGGATTTCCCTGCCGACGATCCCTGGCTGATTTTGTGTCCCTTTTGAGCACGGGGAAAGTTCACTGAAAAGAAAAGTAACTGGATTTTTTTCCTGAGATGCCCCTATCAAAATGAGCTCCTGCGGACAAACCACTCTCCTGCTGGAGATCTCATTCAGGAATAACTGATGTGCTCCCCTTTCTTGCTTTCTGTGATGGGAAAAGGGTACTAAAGGGTGTGCCCAGGTGCCGTGCTGTGTCTGAAGATGACATGGGGCATTTGGACTTTAACAAAGCTCATTTCCTGCATTTTTCAGCACCTGCTGGGCCTCAAGGCCGGGTCTGGAGACATTGTCTGGGACCTGAGTCCCAAGTCCCCATGGTGGGGCTGGGATTTGGCCTTTTCCCGTGGGGCTGGGCCTTGCCGAGCTGTTCCTTCCAAACCCACTCTAGGGAAATCAGACCAAAACCAGTCATGGAAAGGAAAAAGGCGTGAGAAGAAAAACAAAGGAACAAAAAACCCCCCCAAATCACCGAAAAACCCTCTTAAGCCCACACCTCCCTTCCTCTTCTCCCTGGTTTGGAGTGGATGGTTTTGGGGGGGAGATCTGTTTTCACTCCAGAGTGGGGCCGTGTGCTGTAGTGGGGCAGAGCTGGGTCCCTCCCCACGGGGCTGAGGTGGCTGCAGCCCCAAGCCCAGGGGCTGGGCCGGGCTGGGCAGAGCCCTGGGCAGGCACCAATAACCCTGGGCAAGGTTCACGCTGCTCTGGCCAGAACCGGCCTCGCCGAGCCCCGAGCCCGAGCCGTTGTAGGGGTCAAGCTGATGCTGACACTGGGGCCTTTGATTGTGTTTGATTCATGTCCCTGCACCGCTGGTGGGTCAGATGGGCCGTTAATCCCAGAGTCCCTTCCCCCTTCCGCAGGGGAAACAAAAAAAAAAGGAAAATGAGAAATAAGTTTAGCGGGCGACTTCCCGGTTCGCTCCCAAGGCTTGTGGTGCCAGCTGGCTGCAAGCTCTGGGTGCTCAGAAATGCATTTCCTCCTCCTCGTTTCGGTTTTTTGGGGGGATTTTGTCGGGGTTTTTTTTTTTAGTAGCCCGGTGACTAAAACGCATTGGAAGGGAAAAAAATCTCCCAGCTGATGTGCGGAGCAGAGTCTGGCGGCGAGGGGGTTGCAGCGTGTTCCAGGGGGAGCTGGGCTGCCTGGGAAGCCGTGGTGGAAAGGGGCTCTCTCCACTTTGCCGTTCTCATTTAATCCCAGGGATTACATTTCTGTCTAATCTTGGCAGCTGGGGGCTGCGGAGGAAGGTTTGGTGCGTAACTGAGCATTGCCACCCGTTCTCTGTCCACACAGAGCTTTTGTGTGCTTGCATGCGCCTTTGGATGTGATAGGGGTTTTTTCCCAGCTGATAAAATGTATTTGGTGTCGCTGACAGACCGAATATCAGACTGTGGGTGTCTCGGCCGGGACACAGAGGGTGCCCAGGGGACGAGCCACCCTCGGCGGGCAGTCCCCAGGGAACGATGGGCTCCGCTCTTCTTTGGGGTGCAGGACTTCTCCGGCTTCCCCAGCGCCTGCGGGTGAGTGGGAGCGAGGAGAAGCCGTCGCTGTGGATTTGGGAAGGGAAGAGGCCGGGAAGCAGCAGCCGAGGGGGTCCCGGGGGTGCGACACCCCCGTTGGAGGCTGAAAATAGCGTCAGCCGGGCCCTGGGCTGGGGAAGGCTGCTGTGGGCAAATGACCAATTAGGGAATCTTTGTCAGATTCGGGAAAGCCGAGATAAGTCCCTTTTATCAGCCTATAAAAATACCACTTTCACTTATCTGGAGCTACCTACGCCGCCCAGCTGCGGGAGCCGGGGGGGGGGAGCGGAGCCGCTCCGCAGACAGAGGAGGAGTTTCGGATGGGCTTGACAGCCAGGGGGGTTTGGAAAACCCTTTTCTGCTGCAGAACGAGCCCTCTCCCCTCACCTCTCTTCCCCCCGGAGCCCACCAGCTCTCCTGGCCGCCTGGGTGGGGAATCCAAATCTTCCCTTTTCCTCTTATTTTCCACCCCTTTTTCCCCGGCGTGATGCCGCGGGGATCTTGGCCGGGGGGCAGAGAAGCCGAGGAGTTATTGGGGCAACGCCGAGTGGGGAAGGGGCACCACTGGCACGGAGGAACCCGCGGGCTGCCAGGTGGGCAGGAGCTGGCTCCGCTCCCACTTGCGCACGGATATTCCCGTATTTACGTGGAAATCCTCAGATCCGCGGGGATCCATCCCCCCCCCGAGGCCGTGGGCGGACGCGTGCGTGGGGCTGGGTGTTTTCTGGACACCCCAAAATCTCCTTCTGCATCCGCGCGTGTGCATCTGAAGGCATCTCCGCCCGGATCCCCACACGCAAGCAGAGGATCAAGACGTGGAGAGAGTGCTAACATGAATTCCTACTGTGGGAAAACATGCTGCACTTTGATTATTTTTTCTGTGGTTTCCAGGCTGTTTGGGCTGTAGGAGAACGAGCAGATAGAGCGTGGAGGGGGGAAAAGAAACCCATCAGGCAACCCAGCTCACAGCGCTGCTTTCTAGGGGTTTTTTTTCGAGAGGGTGTTGGGGAAGAGAAAAATGCGGGGAAAATATGGTTTTCGTTAAAAAATACGCCAAGCGGTTTTGCTGGGTTGGAAAGAGGGCAGAGGCAGCTGCTCCCCTCTCGCCCTTCATCCCCCCCAGGTCCAGGCCCACAGGACTCCCTCCTGCTGTTATTTTTTTAGGGCAGGACAAGCAAATCTGGCTGGCACAAAGTGCGAGCCTCGGCTGGCGCGGGGCGCAGCCGCCTCTCTTGGGGCTGGGGCAGGCAAAACTTCGCGCTGGAGTTTTTCTGGAGCCGTTTCTCTTTCGAGGAACAAACACGCGGGCGGAGAGGAGCGGGGCGCCGCCAGCAGCGGTGCCACGGGGCGTGGGGCGACCCTCGGAGGGGATCGGGGAAGGGGCCCGGTACCTTTCGCACAGATTTGCTGGATGGGCTTCCAAATTCTTTTCCAAATATAGCCCCGGGGCGGCCGCCCGGCTCGCAGCTCCTCCGCGTGCCCGTCACGCAGCCCAGGGGGGCGAGCGCGACCCCGGCAGCCGGGAGGAAGCAGGGACGGGGTGACTCCCATGGGAAACACGCGTGAAAGCTGCGGGGCCGATCCCCATCGCTCTCCCTTTTCCCCGGACTCCACGCAGGGATGTTTTTTGGGGAGCGAGTGGGTTCTTTCAGTCCCTTCTGCCCTGCTGTCACCTGCGGTCCCTTCCCCGAGGATGGCACCGTCCCCCTGCAGCAATGAGGGTCAAGGATTTCTTTTCCTACCCTCACCCGAAGCTGGGAATTCGCAGCCCAAACGCCCTGGCAGGAAGTTGTCTGGGGGGAGAACATCGGCGTGTCCAGAAGCGCCCTCAGCTCCCGAGCGGGGGACGCGCAGCTTTCGGGAGAGACAACCCCCCTTTCCCTCAGAATTCCCGTCCTGGAGCGCAGCCTGGGCTGGGGGAAGGAGGCAGAGGCTGGGGGGCATCTGGGGTGAGGGGACCCCTCCCCGCCAGGCCTGGGAGCCTTCAAAGATCATTTTCCCAGCGATAAATGGGATTTCCACCCGCACCCCCCGTCCCACACCCCTGTTTCCATTATAAAAGGCTCCACTTGGGATATTTCTCCCCCATCACGTTTTTATAGCGAGATCAAGGACAAACTTGGTGCGGGTCTTTGGGACTTTTTTTCTGTAGTTTTTTTAATGATTTTTTTTCTAAATGCTTTTCGGGCTAAAGCTCGGAGAATTTTGCGGTTCTCCCGCCGCAATTAAGAGGGAGAGGGAGCGCGATCTTGATTGCTTCTGCTCGTTCTGCTCGCTTCGGAGGTGGGGAAGGGGAGGGGGAGACGGGACGACGGGCGGGAATTGATTTTAGATTTCTCTTTTATGTCGGGTCTGGTTTCTGGTGATTAAATTTCTCTCTTCTGCGGGCTGAAGCTCGGGATAACTGATTAATAACATGCCACTTGGCGCCAACACGGGGTCTCGAGGCCTTTAATCGGCGAGATGCACAAGAGAACAGAGAGGAACACAGAGCAGGACAAAACTCCACCGACCATTCCAGCCTGCTGCTCTCTGCCTCGGCGGATTTTTTTTTTCTCCCCCCCTCATCTTTTCAGTATTTCCTGCTAAACTCGTAAACTTTATTTGATTTACAGCTATTTCATGAACCTGCTTAAACTAACATGTGTTCCGTCTTGTCCGACTGAATCATAAAAACAATCTTGGATCCAAACGAGATTTTTTTTTTTTTTTCCAAGGAAGAAACGAGTTATTAATGACAGAAAATAGACATCGTCTTGAACGGCGGCTGCCCGGGCCCCCAGAGTGGGCAGGGTTGTGGCTCCTGTGCCCGCAGCCTGCGGGGGGGACCCGGGCTCGGCTCCGCAGGTCCCACCCGGGCTCCGAGGGAGCTTTTTTACGCAGAGATTCGAGCGCTCCTTTGCCCTCAAAAGAATTTTTCGTTGGAAATGAACGATTTTCAACCCAAAATGAGCTGGCAAAGGCATTAACCTGTGATGGCAGCCGGGCAGACACACACAGGGCAGGTAACCACACCTGGCTGCCCCCCAAAAATCCCAGGAAGGAATGAAACGAGCTCCAGTGGGTGAAAGCAGGATTTTTTTGGTGCCCACAACCACAGCACAGAGCAGCACGTATCCAACGTGAACTGCGGAACAGGTATAAAGCCACAGGGTTGTGTGGATGGAGGCACACGTGGGCTTATAAAAAGTCAGGGTTAGCGCACCGAGTGCCGACACCACCCAAATATTCGGCTCCTCTGTTTGTGCGGAAAAACTCTCCGGGGAAGATACCTGCTACCCTCAGAATTAAATCCCTGACACTTCGGGAAGCAGGATACGGCATCCCACTGCTCCCAAATACCGCTGGTGCTTCCCCCACACACCCGCGGGGCTCTGTCCCTCAAAACCGATTTCTCTTCTGCACCCGGGTAGCTCAGGGCCCTGAAGTTACAGTTTGGGACCTCATCCAGCCCTGGAACAGGAGAGAAAATGATCTTTTTTTTTTTTTTTTTCTGTTCTATACCTCCTGAATATTTTTTTGGTGTTTAACGTTTTCCGAAGATGCACACACACAAAAATCTCGAGAACTGTTTGGGTTATGGATGTGATCTGTATTTTTCCCGCACGGATAGAAATGGATTTTAGGATGCCCGTGACAAGCACGTTACCGCGGTTCCCGTGCCGGGGGCCCACAGCCACCCCCCCGGCCCCTGCTCCCGAAATGTGCGGCTAGCCGGGAATACAAAGGTTAATGCGGATAGAACAGAGCGGCCGGGCTGCGCTGTCGCTCGGCGTTATTTAGGGCAGGGCAAGGAGAGCGACCGGGGGCGAGAAAAAGGGGGGAGAAACGGAAAAAGGGGAAGAAAGGAGGCGAGACGGCTTGGGAAGGAGGAAAGAGGGAAAGAAAAATGAGTTGGAGAGGAAGGGGGATGTGGGGACTGTGGGGATGCCGGGGTGTCCCCCCTAGCCAGGACCCCAGCGGGAGGGCGAGGGAAGGGAAGGGAAGAACATTTACAGGTGTTGCTCGTGAGGCCTTTTATCAGTGCGCGATCCAAAACCTTCGGGATCGGGCTCCTTTTGCCACCCCCGCCTCCCCTTCAAGGTCATGGCAAGATCGCTCTCAGGGAGAGGCGCGGGGCGCTGAGCACTTTCCCCCCTCTTGCCCCCATTAGTTTCTTCCCAGGGCGAGAGCGAAGGCCTTATCTGCTTTTATTTTCTCCTTGCGGCCGAGATGAGGCCCTGATGGACACCCTGTTTGGGAAGGGCAGATTAGCCCGGCATTGATAACGCGCCCCTCTCCGCCGGGAGCACCGGGCATCCATCGGGAATGGAAGGAGGATCCCACGGGCACCAAAAAATCACCCGCTGATAATGGGGGGAAAGAGAAATGTGGCCGAATTCCCTCTTTTCCTGGGCAGCACTGGGGAAAAACTGCGGAGGGGGTCGACCCCTGTCTCCCTGGACTCTCCTCCCGGAGAAATGCCTTTTTGGAGGGAGACAGGGAAAAGAGAATGGATCCCTTTTGCTCCAGGGGGGCTCCTAGATTAATTTTGGGAGCCTCTCGCTCTGCTTGGCACCCAGGAGGAAAAGGGATCTTCACCCGGCGTGGGAGGTGCGGAAGGGCAGCGCCGTGCCCGCGCCACGCCAAGCTCTGCCTCTGCCCGGCTCCTTGTTTTTCATTTTCGTCACGATTTTAAAGCCCGCAGTCCGCCTGGGAAATTAATGGGCTGCAGGGAGGGGGAGAGGGTTTTAATTGCAAACTTTTTTTTTTTCTTGAAGTAGCCAGAAGGGCGGGAAAAAAAAATCCAAAACACTTGAAACCACAAACTTTAAAAGAAAAACGCTATTCACCTGTAATTAAAAAAAAAGCTCCACCCGGGTATCTACCCCCGAAGGCTCGTCTAAAGCAACTCTACAGCACTAAATGCAGGGTTTTGTAATGGAAATAATGACACGAGAGAACTGTACTGGCGGGACTTCTATACAAACATTTTGTTGATATCAGCTCTCGGATCAATGCAGCCTGTCCCTGCCCCCAGGACTGAGAGGGAAAAAAAAAAAGGAAATAACTGGGGGTAAAAAACCCAACACACACACAAAAACCCCAGCAAGTGAAAGGACAAAAAATGCTTCCAGAGAGGAGAATTATTTTAAACACTTGTTTGCTCCCAGGTGCGTATTTCGCCAAAGCGAAAAGCGGCCAACAAAAGGGAAATAAAAGCAAAGAGAGAACTGGTCGGAGAGGGGAAGTAAATTATCTAAAAACGGAAAGGAAAAATAATAATCCCTGCTAGGAGGGAGCTGATTCTCTCTGAAAATATGGGAAGGAGGAAAAAAAAGAGCGTTGGGAAGCCAAAAGTGCTGATGTATCTGTGCTTTACAAGCCGGGCGGCCGCGCTGCCCCGTCCCTGGACAGGGTGGCTGCCGAGGAGCGGCGAGAGGAATGAACGCAAAAAGCCTCTTCGATTTGGTGAAGCCGACCCAAAAAGTGATTTTAAAGGGGTGTGGAGGGCGGGCGGGGGGAGTGAGTTCACGCTCGGCACTATTTCTTACTGCTGACACCTCGACCCCACTGCGAGCCAGCACCCCGGCCGCCCCCTCCCTCCACCTCTCCCGGGGAAATCCCGCTCGGAGGAACCTCCAGGGCGAGGGACACCCTGCACAGGAGGGCGGAGGGGCCGTGCAGGGCTCCGGGATGCGGGGCCCTAAAGCCGGGGCTCCCCGCGGCCCGAGGCGCCGGGGCCGGGCGGTGGGGCCGGGGCTGCTCGGGCCGGATCCTGCGCTCCCGGGGCCGGCGGGGAGGGGCTGAAAAACCGGGATCGAGCCTGGCAGGGCTGCGCAGAGCTCGGGGGGGCCCGGCCACGCACCGGCCACCCCCACGGAGGTAAGTGCGCCACGGTGCTTGGGGCCGTGGCTGCTGGAGAATGCGTGGGGGGGGATTCATATCTCCATAGAATATATAAAGGTATATACAGCGAGAGAGTGTGGTGCATAGGCGGTGCATCCACGCTGATCCACTCGCCCGCCTTCTGCGGGTGCGCAGATTTGCGCCCACTCCCACTGAGCTGTGGGGAGGGTGGGGGCCGATTAAGGCTGGTGCGCACCCAAAAATCCGTCTTTAAACCCTGGGTAAAACGTAAATATCCACATAAACCCTACAGTGGATGGGGCAGGGGTGGCGTGAGCCGGCAGAAACGCTGCTCTGCAAGTGTTTGTGAGGCTCTCATCACCTGCTCATCCACGCACACGCGATTTCTGCCGTGTGCCTGTGGATATTTACGTGTCCGAACGGCCGCGTTCATCCGCGTGTATCTCTCAGATCTCAGCACTTGTGCGGTTGCACCGCACGTTTGGTCTAAAGATATAAAATAAATAATGTCTAGAATACACGGGGTGTAAAATTCGCTCAAAGGCTTGAGCGAAGAGGCACCGTGTGTGGGGGCGGGAGTGCAAGCGGGGTGTCCGCACTTGCAGATGCGCATCCGTACTTAAATATCTGCATTTACGGGTATGTTCATCCGCGTTCCTGCGTGTGCTGCCTCTCCTACCCCTCACCGCTCCCCGCTCCCGGCTGGGACCCGCGGTCCCCGGCAGCAGCGGGATCCGGGCCGTTCCAGGCTCGGAGGCCGAGGGCGAGCGGTCCCCGGGCGGGCAGTGGGAAGCGATTCCCGTCCCTCTGCTGCAGCGGCCTCAGGGGCTCCGGGGGGACCTCAGGGGACACCAGGAGATGATGCCGGGTGCGGGGGAGAGGATTTTATTTCTCGTTTTGGGTGAGGCCCTATCCTGCTCTGGCAGCGCCGGCGCCTTCGGGCAGTCGGTGCCAGCTGCAGAATCATCCTCGGGGTTTTTTCCCTCCTCTCGGCGGGGTTTTTCCCTGCATCCCGGGTACTTGGGAGGACTCCGAGCTGAGGAGCGCGGCCAGATCCAGCAAATGGGGCGCACCAGGGCAGGGGGGGCTTTTCCTCCCTGACCCCCTTCCTTTTATCTTTTTCCTCCATCCTTGCTGGTGCTTTTCCTACGGGCCTGGCTTTCGCGGGAGCCTGCAGAGCTCAGCCTGGGGAAGTCAGGGAAGTGCAGGCAGGGCTTGCCGGGCTGTGGGGGATGCTGCCCGCAGCCCCTCGGCCCGAGCAGGGCCGGGGTGCCCGCTGGGAACACTCACCTTGGCAGCCTCCAGCTCCCGCACGATCTTCTTGCTCTTCCTCAGGTGCTGCTCTTTATTTCCTCGCTCCCTATTTCTCCTCCTCTCTTTTTCTGTTGGAGGAAAAAACGCTTTAGCATCTTTTTCTCTTTCTCTGTGTGTGTGTGTATTCTTTTCCTTTTCTTTTTTCTTTTTTCTTTTTTTTAATATTTTTTTTACTTGGGTGAAATCTTCCTGCTGCGACCGCGAGTGCATCCCAAAATTCCTCCAGATTTAGGGAGAGCTGGGACACGGGGCAGTGCCAGCAGCATCTCTGCAGCCACTGGCTGCACTTGGAGGGATCTGGAGGGTTTTGATTTTTTTTTCCCTTGTCAATCTCATTTGGCAAATAATCGCCTGGATTTACTACTTTTTTTTTCTTTTCCCTATTTTTTAAATTTAATCAGAGCAAATAATTGGTTCCCGAAGCACACTTGAATCCTTGCAAATAACCAGGTTATCATTTACTATATTTAGCCCGGCGTGCTCGCTTCCAGAGGCGCCTGAGCATTCACCAGGCAAGTTTCCTGCTCGCCCTAACTGCATTATTTGTTTAGAAAAAAAAATTAAGCGAATAATGCCAATCCCGTCGGATTAATTTAACCTCTGGTGAAGCGGGAGCTCTGCTCCTGCTTTCCCCCTTTTCTGCTCCGAGGATGAGTGGGTTTTCCTGGAGTTTCCAGTGGCTCCACGCCTGCTTGGGTGATACGCGCTCATCTGTGCTGTAAAGCCCTCACAGCCGCGTGTGTAAGTGTGCTTTGGAAATGCGTGTAGTGATAGACACATCCATCACGCACACCGCCGGCCACGGTGCACTCCGCGTTTCACTGAATGGATTTCTTTTGGGGGGGAAAAAAAAAAAAGCAGGACTCTCCCTGATAGAGCTTTAAAAAGAGGAGAATAATACAAATTAACCTTCCATTACTGCTGCAGTCAACCATGACAGAATAGGCCGGTTGCGTGGCTGGTGACGTCTCCGTGTCCTATAGGAGCAAAGCTCGTGAGATAGCAGCTATCGCCTTGAACTCTCTTTATTTTATCGGAGTATGGCTGGTAATAAACAGTAATATTTAATTTGTCGGAGACCGCAAACCGGCTTCGAGCTGGAAGGCTCCTCGCCTTGCCATTGCAGTCCTGGGGGAGCCTGGATCTGCCGTCCTTTTTTTCCCCAGCTGCCTTTTTTTTTTTTTCTGCTTTCCCTCCTTGTCCACTCCTCCCCCCCCAACCTGCAGACGGAAATAAATTCGATTTATTTGCATCGTTTTCAACTTGTCTTCAAGGTGTTTGAGAGCTAGTTTGGCACTGGAGAGGTGAGTGCTTTTCTAGGCAGCGGCCGTGCTCGGGTTCGCTCTTCCGAACTTCAGGGATTTTCACTTTTCCCTTTCTTTCCGCCGAGGGGAGGGAAGCTCGTGCTGTCTCTCGCTCGCAGCTGCGAGAAACCTTTCTCCTCGTTGCTTCTGCTTCTTTTTTAAGGAAAAAGCCCCTCTCCTTTGGGGCGAGCCCTGGGGGATGCTGGCAGCACACGTGCGGCGCGGGGCCGGCCGCACTCACCGCGTGCTTCCGCGGCTTCCCCGCACCGCCGTGCCCGCCCGCTTCACCCCCTTTTCCCCGCTTTTCCCCCCAAATCTGCACCTTTCGGAGCACAGCCCAGGCCAGGGGAAGGGCTCTGCGGAGCCGCCGCTGCCCGCTCGCCCCAGGCCGGGGCTGGGACCGCTCCTGCGGCCGCCGCCTTCCCCGCGGGGGGAACGAGCGCCCGCTTTGCTGCCTCGTTTATTTGTGTTTGGAAGGGCTCCACGGCTCCTTTCCCCTCGAAAAATAATGAAATATGGGACAAGCTTCGCTCTGTTTGTTTAAGTAGCATTCTCTGGCTTATTCTCTGCGGCTACAAGTGCAGTTATTTTATTATTCTTATTTGCAACCGTTTACTGTTGGCTGTTTCTCCTCGAGTAGCTGCTGGGACTGGCGTGCACATGGAGAGGGTTTGGGAGATGCCAAACTACACCCGCAGACGCACCCCCCTCCCCGAG
This sequence comes from Gymnorhina tibicen, assembly GCA_013399875.1. Classification (NCBI taxonomy): domain Eukaryota; kingdom Metazoa; phylum Chordata; class Aves; order Passeriformes; family Artamidae; genus Gymnorhina; species Gymnorhina tibicen. The sequence goes on from VXAZ01000620.1 coordinate 682,545, forward strand.
AGCCGCTCGCCCCCAGACTTTCCCCTTCCTCACCTTAAACTTTCAGAGGGCTCCGGTGTTATCGCGCCCTGCGAGAGCTGGGAGCGAGGGTGGATTTGCTGAAAACTTCCTCGAAACGCAAAAAAA
>VXAZ01000620.1:695734-724969 GCA_013399875.1 Gymnorhina tibicen
CCCCCCCCCGCCCCCGCCCCCCCATCTTCCCCCGAGATTAACCCGGTACCGAGCAGGGCCCGCTTTTTATCTGCAGCACAGCGCGTCCGCCCCTCCCGGCTCCGCCACCCTCCTCTGCTTCCCATCCTCTCCGGGTGGCTGGCGGGGGGAAATGTCCCGAAATCCATAAACCCCGAAATCCCTCCAACTCTCTTCCCTCGCCCTTTCCTCACTCCCTGGGATGGGATGGAGGGGTTGCGATGCCCTGGCCCCCCAGCACGTGTAGGGGGAGCAGCTGCGGCCCCCCGGGATTTCAATCCAGCGGGGTTTGTGTGGGAGGAGCAGGGCTGGGGTGGGGGGAGCAGGTGAGGAACCACGTTTGGCAGCATCTCCCGGCCCTGCTGGGCTCCCGGGTGGGGGGTTTCTGGAGAGACGCGTCCCCCAGCCCCAGCACCTCAATCTGCCCTTCGCCTGAAGAGGGCCAAGATTTTGGGGAAGGGGATGCGGGTTCCTGCTGGTCCCCGTCCTTCTCCTCCCTGGGGAAGAGGGGGAACGCGCCGTGCTGTGCCCTCTCCATTCCCACGGGACGTCCTCTCTTTCTCGCCCTGCCCAGATCATCCTGAACTCCATGCACAAATACCAGCCCCGGCTTCACATCGTGAAAGCGGACGAGAACAACGGCTTCGGCTCCAAGAACACCGCCTTCTGCACCCACGTCTTCCCGGAGACCGCCTTCATCGCCGTCACCTCCTACCAAAACCACAAGGTGAGGGGCTGGGCCGGCCCCCGCCCTGCAAACCGCATCCCGCTCCTTCCCTCTTCCCGCTGCTCTTCCTGAAGGCCTCAGCTCCTCTTCCCGTCCTACTTCTTCTTTCACCCCTTCTTTCTCTTCCCCCTTTTCCTTTCCACTCCTTCCTTCTCTTTTTATTTTCCTTCCTTCTCTGCTTCCTTTCCCCCTTCTTTTTCTTTTTCTCGTCACCTTCCTTTTCTTCTCCTGTTCCCCTTGTCCTTACTTCTTCTCCTCTCCCCTCCCTGTCCTTTTCCTTTCCTTCTCCTTTCTCTTCCCCCTTCTTTTTCCTCTTCTTTCCCCCTTGTCTTTCTTCTTCTCCTTTCCCCTCCCTTGTCCTTTTTCTTCCTCCCTTCTCCCCCTTCTCCCTTCCCCTTTCCTCTCCTCCCGTCCCCATCCCATCCCCTCTGTTATTCCTGGCCACACAAAGCATCCCAAGCCGGGGCTGGGGGCGAGCCGGGGAGGGGGGATGAGCTCACCAGGACGCTTTGCTCACACGGAGACGGCCAACCGAGGAAGCTGGCTTTATCTGCCCCCCTCCCCGTGGGTCAAAGGCTCCTAATCTGGAGGAGGGAGCCGGGCGCTCCCCTCCGCGGCCGGGCGCTGATAACCCGGCTGCCCACGGGGGGCTGCGGGCTCGGCAGCCGGGAGGCCCGGGCAGGAAAGGGAGGCTCAGCTCCCGAGATCAGGCAAACAAAGCACGAAAATCGCGGGATAGGTTTGTGTTCTGCTGGAACAGAAGAGGGCTGGGTGGAATGAGGGGTTTCTTGGCGTGCTGTTGCTGCCCCTCTGTGAGGAGCCCGCTGCTCCCTCTCCTTCCCTGCTTGGTTTTGGGCTTCCTCACCCAGCAGGGAAGGAGGAGGAGGAGGAGGAAGGCTGAGGGCAGGGTGGTTCTCCACAGATGAGTTAGGGATGTCGTTCACCAACTGTCCCTCGCCACTGCCCACCGACCCTCTCTAGGGCACAGCACCATGAAAACTCAATTTTTTCAGCAAGTAAGCAAATTCCTCTCTTAATCGCATGAAAAGCACTTCCTATAAACTTGTAGTTACAGGCAGGCAGGATGGCTCCTTTGTACCCCATATAATAACTGCCTTTCAAACAGAGAAAACTCATTTAGCGCCCCAAAGGAATCCCGGATGCTTTCCTGGAAATGCAGGTTGCTAAACCTGTGTGAAAAAATTGCGTTTCCTCCATCAGCTGACCAGCAAGATGCAGAGAGCTGAGCTGGGCTGGGGAAGAAAGCGTGTTCCACCATAACTAGGGAGAAAGGAAAATACTTCCCTGCCCTTTAAAATAGGAGCTGCTGGCATGGCCGGGACAAGCAAACCGAATCCAAATTGAGTCCTTGCCAAATTATGCCTTAAATTATAACTCCACTGTGGACGCTATAAAATCAAGTTTAACTTCTGCTTGATGGATTTGGAGAAAGAATATAATATTAATAGAAGTGGGAGTTAATAAAACAGGACACACTGCCTGCTTTAAAAGCATTTCCCGAGGAGAAAACAGACGTGGATGGAACTGCTCTCCTTTGAAGAAAAATGGGGCTGGTTTATAGGAAAAGAAATGATCGTGCAAATAAAACGAAAGCGAAGCAGGAACATGCAAGTACAGTAGTTCGGGAAAAGTGCCACGTTAGGAGGAGCAGGAATATTTGATTGTAAATCAGCAACATCTGTGTGATAAGAAATGACATCTGCGGATCCGCCCGTGTCGGAGCAGAGGCACTGACAGAGGCAGGATCCCCCAGCCGCGCTCCCGGCCCGGCAGACGCTCACACCCACCAGGACACGTCTGACAGGCTCTGGCATCCCTCCCCCCGGCGCACACGTTCCTCCCCGTGCTGCTCGGAATCGGGGGGAACCGAGGCAGAGCGGCCACAGCCCCGAGATAAAATCCCAACCGGGGAAGGCAGAGCCATAAATACCAACCAGGGGCTGATATTCCCCTAATGGCATCTCCCTGCAGGGAAGGGACGAAAATCTGTAGCTTGCCCCAGTGTGGCCGGGGAAGGATATTGGGGCTGATGGAGAGGCTGAGCTGGGTGACAAGGAGGGTCTTTGCCACCAGCAGAAAGCTGAGCTCAGCTTTCACAGCTGAGAGGTTGCTTGGAAAACCAGATTTTCCTCTTGCAGCACAGGCTGCACTTCCCCCTGGCAGAAAGGATGGCAGCCCCTGATGTGTGGGGCGTCCCCAGGTCTTGCTGTCCGTGCACTGCTTATTTTTTCCCGTTTTTCTCTCTCACCTGCACCCCTCACCTCATGCAGACTTTGCCATCCACCCTCTGACACGTTTTACACATAGTTTTATACACCCCTGTATTTTACACGCACACAAATTCATCCCTGCACGTGGTTCAGGTTCCAAGAGCTCTGTTATAGCTGAATTCTATTTAACAGAATTAATTGTGTGACTCACCCCAAAATGCATTTGAGTCCATGCTTACACAGCTTATAGAAATACCTGCCTGCTTCCAGATAGCTCGATTTATTTCAAGAGCACAGCTGCAACCCCAATGTAGGGCTTGTGCTTATTTCCCCTGATATTTTAGACAGCCTGGAAAGATATTTAAGCACCCTGGGATCTCCCTCTCCTCAGCCCTACTCCCCAAAAAGAGGCTTAAGCTATGAAGAGAGTTTTGGTGAGGTTTTCAGGGCGGTTGTCAGCAGCTCCACTGACCACCTCCCCCCTCCCTGCTACCCTTAAAAATACCCCAGAAATATCGAGGTGTTAAAAAAGGTCACGTGCACGTTTCATTTCCTCGCCATTTACACAATGGGTGCTTGCAATCGGGGTTGATTCCCAAATATTAACTTCCCCTGCAGTTAAGCACCGTTTCGCTGTAGCCTAAATCATTGTGTTCCTGGCTCGTATTTATTAGGTACGAGCTCTCTGCTTAGGACCAGGAAATGAACCCTAATAGACAGAAATAATTAAGGTTCTGCCCTCACGAGGGTTCTTTCAAAAGCAAGAATTCACAACAATTATTCTCATTAATTTTTACAACCTACTTTCCCCCTTAGCTGGACTTGGGCTTTATATTGGTTCCCCCCCTCAGGATATCCGGTTTTATGCTGATTTTTTTTTCCCCCACCCCGAGTTATTTAACATTCTTGGTAGCCAAAATTCTTTTAAGGAAACGTTAGCCCCGGGTGGGATGCTACAGGCACCCCGGAATGCTGCGTGGAGCAGAGGGGCAGGGCAGGGCTGAAGACTGGGTCCACTCCCAGAAATCTGGTGGGATTTCTGAATGGAGAGGTTCATCCTTGCCCCGCAGAGACCCGGTGCTGGAATGGTGCTGGTGAGTCGGTCAGCTCAGCTGGTGCTCCGTCCTGGGGAACGCTGGAGAGCTGCTCGTGCAGGTCCCCGCTGAGCATGCGGCTTCTCGTCACCGTGTTTGAGGGCCGCAGGTGGGCAGGTCCTTGGGCTCGGGGGGTTTCCCTGGTCTTTGGTGGCAGGTGCCACCTCCACCACCTCAGCAGAGGCCACCAGTGTGGTGGCCTGGCTGGCATCTCGTGGGGTTCTTCCGTCCAGCCCCCCGGGCTCTCCCTGCCCAGCCTGGGGTGGCTGTCCCTGTGTCCCTCCCTGGCAAGAGGGGACAGCCCCTCTCCTTCCCCAGGGCAGGCTCCTCTCCCCCAAGGGCCGAGAGAGACAGAGGTCCCTGGGGTTAAGTGAGACCACATAGCTCCTCTTCCTCACCAGACCCGGTGGCTTCCGTGCAGCCCTCGGGCACCCGAGGGTGGCAGGGAGCCGCTCCTCTCTCCCTCACCCTCTCTGGGGCTCCTCACACCTCTGCTCTCAAATCCTAGTGCTGCCCCCGCCTTGGTGGGACAGAGCTTCCTTCCGGAGCTCTCGTGTCCTTCACAACCTGTGGCCAAATCAGCCTTGTCTCCTTCTGTCCCCAGTCCTGTCCCTGCTCCCTGCCAGCCCTGGGACGGGGTGCTCGGCCAGCCCCGAGCCCCTGGACCCTTTGGGCCTGAAAGCAGCCCCTCTCCTCAGGCCTGGCACAGACACCCTCTGCATCCAGCGTCATTCCCGCCTGCAGCCTCGCCTCCTTCCCCCAGCACTGTGCCAGGTCTGTCTCTTCCCATCCTTCGTCCTCGTGTCCCGGTCCGGCCAGCAGCCTCCTCAATGAGCCCCTCTGTCTCAGCCCAGTGCCTCCAACCAGCCTCCCAGTCCCTCCCATTTCCTTCACTGGCTTTGGGTTCGGCATCTTCTCCCCTCCGCCAGCAACTCCCCCCTCTCCTCCCTTCTCCTGGCCTTTGCCTCGGGCTCCGAGTCCCAGCTCCCCATCCAGCTGCTCTGCTTGGCCCCGATGTCCGTGGGCTCAGCAGGCACCTTGTCCTCATCTATTTCTCTCCTTCCCACTCCTCTGGTTTGGCTTCTCCTCCACCCTGACTTGGTTTCCATCTGGGCTACGTGAGAGGGAGAAAGAAAAAGGCTCTGTGCTCTCCAGCCTCCCGTGGCTCCCAGCACTGCCAGCCCCAGGGCGGCACGGGTGCCCCTGGTCCCTCTCTGCCACCCCGAGCAGGACCACGGCCACCTGCAGGGCAGGGAGAACACGGATCCCCACGGAGTGCTCTGCTCAAGGGTGATCACCTGCACCTCTTCATCACTAAATGCTGATTTTTTTCCTCCCCAGTCAGTTTTAACATCTCCAAGTGGCACAGATCTGACAGAGAACTCACAAATTACGGATCCCCGTTCCCTGCAGTCCTTTTCCAGAATGCCCAACGTTTCATGGTTTCAGAAGAGCCCAAAGAGATCGGGGTGTAGTGTTTTCCCTCAGCTGAAGTGCTTAAAAAAAAAAGGAGTTGTTAGAAAAAGAAGTAAATAAAACAGAGCCCGGGGCACCTGGCGTGGAGCACATCATCCCTAACAAAGTTTTACCTTTGTTCCAACTTCTAAAGTGAGAAGCAATTGGGAAAAGTCTTATCACGGCAAGTTCTTGACAAAAAATAATCCAAAATGGTGGTTTTGATTTCAGCCATAACGATACTCATGGGCCCTCAGGCACAAATCCCGGATAAATACACGTCTGCGGAAAAGGGAAAGAAATTAAAGCATCTTTCCTCGACCTAACTCGACGCAAAGCTAAATTTCCTCGTGCTGGAGCTAAAGGTGCTGTTGGGAAGGCCTCAGCAGAGGGGCTTTGTGGCCAATTAGCCCAGAGAAAGGGGAGCAGCCCGGGGGTTCCACTGGGAACTGTCGCTTCCCGTTCAAGTTCAGCTGAACCCACAGGTCAGACGAGCCCCGAAAAGAGGAAACCTGGGAGCTCTCGTCCCCACGGCTCTGCGGCAGCCTCGGGAGCAGCGGTCAGGAGGGGGCTTTTCCATCAGCAGCAAACAGGCAAACAAAGCCCTTCAGTTTCATTGAACCTGTGCTGTTCAATTCAGCCCTGGGCACTCTGTCTTAATGACCTCGCAGGACGTTGTATTTTGGTTTATTTTTCATGAGGTAATTGTCATTTGACTTTCTGACAGCTTTTCTTCCCCCTGCCCCCCCAACGGGTTATAGTCAATTAAACTCAGTTTCGCTGTGGCAAAGCTGATCCAGAAGAAGGTTATTTCCCCCCCTCCGTTTGCTTTTCCACCTCTGAAATAGTTTGGAAGTCAAGCAAAAAGTGGCCAAAGAAAATATCTTCCACAGGTTGTTTGCTAAAGCAGGGATTCACCAGCTTTTTCTCTGTTTTCTGGTTTGTTGTGTACGGTTTTGTTAAGTCTGGCTTGGGCTCTCCCGGCTTTGTGGCAGCTGATGCCGCGAGCTGTCACCGAGGGAAACTTTGTTCTGGAAGCTCCAGTCCATCTGAAGTGCACCAGGGGTCTGAGAATTAACTCTAAACCTGCAGTCCCTGGTTTTTAGATGCCTTCAATCCAGCAGATCCCTAATTTTAAGGAGGCTGAAGTTGGCCGTGATTCTCTCGGGGTTTTTGGCCTTTGCCTGTTCCTCACGTGGGCTGGGGGACTTCTCTACTCCTAAATCAACAGATTTGCAGTAGTGAGGTCCCGTTTTGATATTTTGGCTGATGTTTCGTGGGTGATTAAAAGCGTGAAGAATCAAACAGGGCATTCAACCGAGGAGCTGGAGCACTGCTGGCTCCTCCTGCAGCGACCAGAGTGCACTGGGGACCTGTGGAGGCACTGCCACCCACCCCAGAGTCCCAGTGCCCTCTGGCAGTCCCCATCTCCCTCCCTCGATCCCAGCAGGGAGCCGAGGCTCCCGGTGCAGGCGCCTTGGTTAAAATGCCTTTTCGGTTTGGGATGAATCCGGCCCTTTGTGCCTTTGTGCGCCGGTGCCAGTCCTGTAAACCCTCGCTCAGTGAAGGACTTCACTTATGTGAGCAAATATTGCCATTGGGGTCGGCGAGGGAGGACAACTCCTACATTTACAGGGCTTCAGGAACATTCAGAATGTTGAATAATGCCTATTATTCATGCTAGAAGAGTCACCACCTCCAAACCGATAGGCTTTGCAAAATACACAGCTGGTTGTGTAAGAATTCGGGGCTTTTAATGGCAAAATGCGCCTCTGTTTTATTGCTGGAGAATGGCTCAGCTGGCAAATTGACCCCAAAAGATTGTTTGTTTACCCTTCTCTTTGAAATCTGAAATGAGGGACCAAAAAAAGTGCAAAGGGCTTGTTTACGTGCTGAGCGTGGTCCTGACTTCATGGGAATGCCTCTGGGGATAAGTGTAAGGGTGGTGGGGGGCTCTGGGAGAGATTTGGGGCTGAATGAGGCAAAAATGCCAAATAAACAAATGGCCCTTGGAAAAAAATATGCAAAAAAGACAAGAAAAGAGCAAAACAATCTGGTTGTGCATGCACCTGGCGAGGTTTGCTATTGACACTGGGCGAGCCAGATTTTCCTCTCTGCAGTTTGGCAGGGAGGTGGGCCCGGTTGTTTGTGCCTGACTCGGTGAACATGAACCTCTCTCTGTTCTCCCTCCATGAATCCCGAGCTCTTTCCTTCCCCTTGGCCAGCCTTCAGTAGGAAGGAAGGACGGGGTTTCCATGAAACGCGGCGGGAGCGTGAAGTTCCTCCAGCGGCAAACACGGGCTTGTCTCTCCTCCTGGGCAAGTGTCTCTCCTGACTCCTTGCTGGGGGCTCACACTGCCAGGCAGTGATGGAGAAAAGAGGAAAGAAAGGGAACTTTTCTCTCTTCTGCCCAGATTTTAGGGCTTTGCAGCACTATCACACCGGACCCAGGCTCAGTCCTGTTCTGCCAAGGCACCAAAGCCTTTGCATCAGATTTGGCACGGCGGAGCGAGTTTTTACAAGATCCACAGGGCAGCTGAGGGTGTTGCTGGTCCACGTTAATATTGGCTTGAGTGACAACCCCTGCTCACCAAGGCCCTCAGGAGAAGTAGTGCAGGAGGGGATTGGACCTCTTGGAGCAGCAGAGGCCCTTTGGGTAAGGGTAGCTGAGGTGTTCCATTCACGTGTTCGAGAGGAGTTGAGTCTGAGGGGCTTCATCCCACTGAACTTTAGATTCCCAAGGTAGCTCACTTAGTGAGCAAACTGGAATTACTGGGGAGACAAAAAATCCTCCGGGGCTTGATGGTCACAGGTGAAGTCGCCCTGCGAGTACCTCAGGTAATTGGTCCCTGCAGTGCTGGCAGGCGTGGGGCAGGATGGCAGACGCAGGGCAGCTGGAGCACACTGAGCTGGTCTGGAACACCCAAAGGGTGAGGTTCTCTGGTCTGGGAGAGAGGGTGCAGGGTCTGAGAGGTGAGGTTTTGGTCTTGGCTGTGCCTTGGTGAGAAAATACTCGCTGGGGTTTGTTCAGGCTTCTATCCCTGGTCCTCTGAGCAGCGGGGCCCTCTCTGTCCCAACAGCAAAATGAAAGTAAGAACCCTCAGAAAGCAGATTTTCTGCAGAGAAAAACGAGTGTGTGCAGTGCCACGTGTTAGTTCTGGGACAAGCCTGGGAGAAGCGAGAGGTTGTTGACAGGAGATATTTTTCCCGTGGAGCGTTCTAGGGAAAGGCCCATCTGGAGTGGTCGGTGAGCTGAGGGGTGGCTGGAGTTCCTGCAGGCTGGATTTCCCCTCCCATCCCGTGTGCCTCGGGTTTAACAACCGCCATCCCCTCTCTCCCGGGCCGTGCCTTGGGCTCGCGGTGACCCCGCTGCGTTCCCTCCCTTTCAGATCACCCAGCTGAAGATCGAGAACAACCCCTTCGCCAAAGGCTTCCGCGGCAGCGACGACATGGAGCTGCACAGGATGTCCAGGATGCAGAGGTAACGCGTGTCACCCTCGCGGGGACCCTCCCGGGGCCACCAGAGCCACCTGGGCTTTGCCTGGCGTGTCCCTCGTGGCTCGCCCTGAGCCAGGACGTGGTGCCACTCCCCGCCTTGGCACCTGCGTGCGGGTTTTACATCAGGCGGTTGAAATACTCCGGGGACATGGGGCCAGAATCCTGGGCCTTCTGCTGCCAGGGAATTCCTGAATTGCTGGGTGGCAGAGGCAGGACCTTGCCTGTGGGACGCTGTCTTGGCCAGAGGGACTTTGCGTTTCTTTTAGACGTGTCCCCACCCAGAACAACCTTCAGCTTTGTGCTAAACTCTCATCTCTGAGGCTGCACGTGGACTTAGACCCATTAACAACTTGGACTTGCTGGGAGAAGCTCTGGCCACGATAAAAACTTGGGCTAGCTGGGAGCAGCTTTGGCTACCAGGCTACTGAGGAAGAATTCCTGAGTGTTCTTTCCTCTCAGGTGCTTTAAAGACAAAGCTCCCAGCCTTGTTTCGGGAGTAGGTTTTTAAGGATGCTCCGGCTGCCTCTGGAGATGGTGGCGGAGTGTCGTGTGTTGTGTTGTTGCTGGCTCTGGAGGGGCTTTGGCAGGAGGGGAGTGTTTTCCTGCTCGGTTCTGGATGTGCAGAGCAGGAGCAGAGGTGTGGTGGTTTCAGGTTGAAGAAGGAAAATGTTGGGATCTCCAGGGCCAGGTGGCTGAGGAGACCTTTTCAAATCTCGGGTTTGGCTGCAAGTACTCAAGCTGAAAACCAAGCCCAAACCTTGTTTGAAAATCCTGTTTAATGTCCTTTTCTAAATGTCAGGTCCTGCTGGTAATTAACTTCATGCCTTTCCCTTCACTTGGAACGTTGTCCGTGTGTCAAGCTGCTTCCTGGTGCAAATGTTCTGCAGGAATGGTGCCATACCCACGGTTCTAACTCAGGCAGATGGAGACTCTCAACAGAGAGTTTTCCAGGAGGGGAGGAGCCGCTCGGATCCTTTTCTCTCTGGCTCCTGCTGGAGGGACCTGCTTTGGGACCTTCTGATGGGAGGGCTTTTCCCACTGCTCACCCAGGAGCCAGCTGTAGGTGGTCACTCCTGGTGGCTGTAGCTGCTGACCTGAGCGTGGCTCTCTGCAGCCAGGGAAATCGTGCTGTCAGGCACCAAATAATTCCTGCAATCCCGCAAACGCGCCCGGAACCCTCCCCAAACTGGGCAGATGTCCTCCTGTGTACAAACACGCTCAGGCTCAGCCCCAGGAAAGCCAAGATATACGTGTAAAAAAGGCATATGTAGCACTTCATCCGCTCCACCTAAATCATCTCCGTGGGCTCCTGAATGTGCCCTGTGTTCCCCGCCTGCCCTTTCCAACAGCCCCTGGCATGAGCCATCAATATTTATTTATTTATGGCAGCACTGCCACTTGAAATAGCTCCCCCCACCCCGTGCCAGCCTCCCAGCCTCTGCTGGAACTTGAGTGATGATGTCCCCCCGCCTCATTTTTCTTGCTGCCAAGCCACCCTTTCATCCCAGTGCCTGGCAAGATTTGAAGGTTTGGATTCATTTCTTGGAGCGGGAGGGAGGAGGTGGAACAGGGAGGACTCTCGGGAAGGGCTCGGTGCCACACGAAGAGCGCGGCACCGAGCCGCGCTGAGCCCCTGCTAAAAATTGCTTGGCATTTTTATGCAGGGCCTGCGGTCGATGATCCAGGGAACAGAAACACTTGGAATATATAAATGCACCCACTCAGGCCTGGCAGGGCTGGAAGGGTTAAAAATCGTTGCCTTTACAGGATAATTTGTGATGTTCGTTTTAATAACTCGGCAGAGGAATGGCTGTGAGCCTTCACAAAGATGGCATTTTTAAGGGAGGGCAGGATAAGATGATTATAGTAAAATAAAGACCCATTCAAGGTTGCAAATATGGGCTCACCTTTGTGGGTTTTTTATGTAGAAATATGAATATATCCAAAATTATATATGAAAATATATAAACCCATGTATAAAATCAGTTATATATATAAATAAATTGTAGCTATAAAAAATAGGTTGTGTCTATGAGATAAAGAACCATTCAGGATTGAGAATGTTGCAGAACTATGCCCTGCCTTTTGTGGGTTCATATAGATTTAATATATAAATATATATTAAAACGTCATTAAATTTATATATCTTATATTTTAATATATAAATGTATGTTTACGACGTTTTTTCCCAGTGATGGACGGGTCAGTCCATCCTGGTTTTAGGGGAATGATGTCCATTGGTGCCCTTGGAGAATGTGGTGGGATGGATTTTTAGTGCTGTTGGTTCATTATGGAAAAAGCAGCTGGAAAAACCCCACATTTTTAGAACCATGCACAGCCTTTTGTGCCAGAAACTGCTGACCTCACATTCACCATGGCTTCGAGTCCCTCCCTCTCCGCAGGTTTGTCCTTTCCAAGGCCTCCCATATTGGTTTTTTCCCTCTTATTTCCTGGAAAAAAAAGTTAATAAATCTGTCCAGGCAGAACTTCGCTCAGGGGTGAGGTGGAGCCTTCCAGCAGCAGATGATTCCAGTGAAAAAGAGGAGCCACGAGCTCCAGAGAGATCCAAATTCCAGTGAATGTTCATTTTCCTCTTTCCTCCCACTGCCTTTGTCTCCTGAAGCACAAGAGGTGCCTTCAGCAGCTTCTTTGGTAGGATGGGTCCTCGGGCAAGAAGAGGTTTTTCAAAGTTTTCAAGTTTCTGAGCATGAGATTGAGTTTGGGATTTTCTTGATCAGGGAAAAAAACCCCAAAACCATTAAAAAGAAAGGAAAATGTGTACAGGGGGATGTGAGTTTTACCACATGACCCTGTGGTCGTGCTGTGGTTTAGAAACACGAAGCAGGTAAAAGTGAGGGAGCTGTGATGGTGGGAATTCCAGGTGAAGTGTTCGGTTCGGATCTCTTGCCCCTCTGGGCTGTAAAAATCTCTTTTGTCTTCACTTGGAGCTTCTGCCTGTGCCAAGGGGAATTCGGTGTGGGGCGCAGGAGCAGACCACGTGGCAGGAGCCCACAGAGGGTGAAGCTCGCCAGAGACAAGAGCTGCAGGGTAGGGCTCTGCCCCTCGCGCCCTCCGCGCGGCAGAGTCCGACCGGAGCCGTGCGGATGAACCGCGGCGACCGGGGCTGGCACGCGGTCACAGCTTTTATTGCATCCATTTCTGTCGTCCGTGCCTGCCGAAGGACAGCAGGGGAGAGGAGTTTGTGGGTCTGGGGCACCGAGGGAGCAGTTCTGGTCAGCCCTGGAACCAATCCTTGCTGCTCATCTGCAGCTCCCATTGTCTGTGGTGGTTCTTGTGGAGGCCGAGGAGCTTCTGGAAGTGTCGGGCCCTGGTTATTTTGTGCTCAAATTAATGCAGTTTAGCCCTTGAAGCTTCCTACTGGGAAGGCTTTTGAGGGGGATGGTGGTGCCATGGAATGGTGGCTCTTGGCTCCCTCGATGGGTTCTCTGAGCCACTTGAAAAGTGACAGAAGAATCCAGAAGGATCCACTGACAGGGAGGAGTGGCAGCGGAGTCTGACGCTGGGGCTGCGCTCTCTCCGTCACGGGTCACGAGCCACAGTTTGCTGCCTTTGGCGTGAATCCACAGCAATCTTCTTGGCTCCAAAGGAATTATCCCAAAGATGCCCGTGTGTCATCGGGAACAGAAACAGGGCCAGCACAGAGGACGTGAAATCAGTGCCGTGAGTCAGAGCCGGCGTGACAGAGGTGACAGCGCATTTTGGGGTGCTGGCAGGAGAAACGGATGAGCCTCTGGGCTCCGAAGGGATTGTGCTCCCTGGCATTCCAGCACGGGAATTCCATTCAAACGCTGGACGGACGGGCACCAGGCTGACTCGTGCGCGTCGGTCTCGGTCTGCTGCAAACGACCTCATTCTTCTTGTGTCTTCTCAGTGCGTCCTTAATCCACTTCCATTTCCCAGGTTCTGCCCCGGAGATCTCCCAAGAGCCACCCCCTGTCTGAAACGTTTTCAGTGTGAGACTTGGAGTTGTTATATCTGCTGGGGAGAGGATGCTCTGCTCCAGCACACATCCCCCAGGAAATTTTCCTGGTCAAAGCCCCAGTGGAAACTGCAGGCTTGAGATGTGTTCTGTAGGATTTGAGGGAATTCAGATGAAATCCAAAAGGAAGCTGTGCAGACCTCACTTATTCACAGCTCTTCTGAAGTGAGAAAGCCACTCAGGAAACTTGGGGTAGCTGCAGTTTCTGTCACTGCCCCTCCTTGGGGGGATCTGCCCAGCAGGATTTGATCAGCAGGAGCTCAGCCTAGCACGAAGGGACGCAGGTGCTGCCTCTGGCCCACATCCCTTCTCCAGCTCCTCTCTTGTTCCTCTTACTCCAGAGTACTTTTCTGGAGAAATTTGCCTTTTTATTTGCCTGCTAATGAGAGCTCTTGAGCTCTGCCTGGTTCTTTTCATTGCTGATTCTTGGTTTGTTGCAGGGACTTTGGGCTGCACTGCTCAGAGCTGATAACAGGCCACAGGATCATCATGGAGTGGGTTGGGTTGAAGGGATGTTAAAGCCCATCTCCTTCCACCCCCTGCCGTGGGCAGGGACACCTTCCACTGTCCCAGGCTGCTCCAAGCTCCGTCCAGCCTGGCCTTGGGCACTGCCAGGGATCCAGGGGCAGCAACAGCTGCTCTGGGCACCCTGTGCCTTGCAAGCCTCACAGGGACAGATTTTTTTCTAATATCCAATTTAAACTACTCTCTGTCAGTGCGAAGCCATTTCCCCTTGTCCTGTCACTCCAGGCCCTTGTAAACAGCCTCTCTCCAACTTTCTGTAGGTCACCCTGAAACCTTGTCTTTTCCAGAGAGAAACTCCAATCCCAGCTCTCCCAGCAGAGCTGCTCCATCCCTCTGACCACCCTGGTGTCTCCTCTGGATTTGCTCCAGCAGCTCCAGGTCCTTCCTGGGCTGGGCTCCAGGGCTGGGGCAGCTCTGCAGGTGGGGTCTCGCCTGAGTGGGGCAGAGGGGCAGAATCCCCCCTCCCCTGCTGCCCACGGTGCTGGGGATGCAGCCCAGGACGTGGGAGGATTTTTGGGTGCTGGGGCATGTCCAGCTCTCACCCACCAGCACCCCCAAGCTCTTCTCCCCGGGGCTGCTCCATCTGTTCATCCCCAGCCTGGGCTGATCCCGGGATTGCCCCAGCCCAGGTGCAGCCCCAGCACTTGGCCTTGTTAAACTGCCCGAGACTCCCGTGCACGCTCCCCACCCAGGGGTGCTGGACCCCTCGGGTCCTGGCAGGAGGGTCAGGACATCTGCTGCGCTGGGGGAGGACGGGGCAGCGAGCAGACCCCGTGTTCCTCAGCGGACGTTTTGCTCTGAGGCACACCCAGGCTGGGGTGTCGTTCCCTGCGGGGCTGCTCCGCAGTCCCCACGCAGACAGGGCTCACGTGTAATGGGAGCCTGAGACTGCAGGAAGCACTCAGCAATTCCTCTCCTACCACGTCCTTTCCTGCTGCAGTTTATCCACTTCCAGACAGCCTCTTGAGAGTGGCTCAATTTTATTTCAGTGTGCTGGAAATCAGCTGCAATGAATGCACGCTGACAATTGGGTTTGGTTTGAATTTATTCCTGGGAGATGCTCTGTTTATCCTAGCCCCTTTGTTTCCCCCTTCTTCCTTTTGCTGTGTCTGTTATGGCTGACTTCCACTTCTTCCCTCCTCTTGAGCCTCGGCAGGAAGGACAACAATTGGTGGCCTGGGAAATATAAACCCCAAAGCTGAGTTGTGCTTGCACATCTGGAGTCGGGGGTTGACTCTGTGCTGATAGGGGGGACAGCACTGAGAGGGTGACAAACATTTGTCCTTTTGTTGTGGCTGCCCAAGGAGGAGCTAAAATCTCCTGGAAGTTTGGGAAGAGTGGAGGGGAATCCCTGTGTTCAACCTTGGGTCAGGTTTTAGACTAAGATTTGATATTGGGAGCAGGATTTAGAGAGCTCAGGGGCTTCCAAGGGTGCTGTAAAAACATGGAAAGGAAATCCTTTTCCATATCATGCTCCACCCTGACCTCCAACAGATCCTTGGGATCTGATATTTAATAAGCCTTTTGAAGCCTTGTTACCATGAGCTACAGCAGCTCTGGAAAGCCGTGAGGTATGCAAGGTTTGGCTGCAGAAACATCAAGAACATCTAAATTAACTTGTTTAGGGCTGGTAGGGGTTGGATGCTTCACTACAGGAGCTTCCTGGTTCTAAACTGTGATTTTGAAGAGGTTTTAAACCAGGTTTTTGTCTGGCAGGTGCATTCGCTATGCCTTGGCTGGTACATCGGGAAACTTCAGGTCTGCGCATGAAAACAGATTGAAAATTATTATTCTCTTAGAGTGTAGTAATGGGCAAGAACGGGAACTGGGCGTTGCTCTGTGGAGGTCTGTATTTATTAGTTTGCAGCGGCCAACAAGGTTTCTGGTTCTGAGACTGCAAAATCATCTTGAATTTGCTCCTTTGGATTCTTCGCTGGCCACGAGTTTGTGGCAAAAGTGATCTTACAGAACTGTTGAGTCTGTCGTGGTGAGAGCATCGCTTGGCCAGGGACAGGGGAAGCTGTCATGAGAGAAAACGAGACTGATTTCTAATTCCACCTGGCAGAGGTGGGATTTGGGATTTGGAATTGCAGGAGGGATTCACTGGTCAGGCCTGATCTGTAGGATCAGGTTTTATGATGAATTTTAAGCGGAATGTGGGTGCTATTGGGAAAGTTCTGCAGAGCTGGTGTCCAGCCCTGTGGGTTTGGGAAACCTCTGGCCAGGTGGGAGTTAAGAACAGAGCCCAGACTTCAGCACCGATGGGCTTGGGCCTCACCCCCGATTTCTTTCCCCGAGTTTTAACAAAAATCAAAACATTACACAGCCCCCTGTGCTGCTCCTCCCTGGCCCCCTCTGCTATTTTACACAGCAACTCAGTCTTCGTTATCAGCCCCGACAGGCTTTAAACACACCAGTCACAGGTTGCTCCCGGTAAATTCTTTTCCCAGTTAACTTCTAAAAAAGATTTCTTCTGATTTTGCAAATTTTAATGCCAAAAAAGAAAGCCTACTAACACCCCATATAAAACTAACTCACCTTCCGGCCCAGGAGCAACAACCTCCTCCTTGCTGTGTGGACAATTTCCTACATCGCTTAAGTCAAGCTTTAATGCTTTTTTTCCCCCTTTTTACTTTGCTGCAGGTTTTTTTTGGACAGCAAAACTTCTGGACATGACAGAAACTTCTCATTCTATTAAACTGTAGCTCAGGATTACAGCCACTCTTTTGGGAATAGTGATTTTTAGGAAAAAAAAAAGAGAATTTGATCCATTTCAGTTTGTCCTTCAAGCTTTAAAAATGATAGGTGTGCACTCTACATATTGGGTGGGCTCAGGAAAAAAATATAAATATTTTGAGATGATTGTTGCTTTAGAAGATACCAAAGATTTATTTCAGCCCAGCTCCTATAAGGAGGAATATGACAAATTACAGAGATAATGGCCTTTGTGAATGGAAAAATGTCAAAGTGAAAGAAAGGGAATATCTGAGATATTTAGTGAGAAAATACTTTCCCTCGTCTCCCTTCTCCAATAGCTGATTTTTTGGCAAAAATAGCACCCAACGTGTTTTGACTGAAATGGAAATATTTCAGTCTGGAGAGACGTTATTGCGATACCTCCCGGGAACTGCTGTTTGGAAACTTGGTGACTGTTCCCTCTCCTGCGGGATTCCCAGCTCCTGCTGCGTCCCACAGAGCACCGCAGGCCTCTCCTGTGGCCGCGGAGGTCGTCGTATTCCCTGGGAAGCACAGTCTGGAAGGAGCCTGGGACCCAACGCCCCCCGTGCTCTGGCACTTGGGGTAGAAATATTGCTGCTGCAGACAAACAGCTCCTTCGTGGCAGGAAAGGAGCTGAGCTTCACCTTGGGCATCAGGAGGAGTTCCCTCACTGGAAGGGTGCTCAGGCATTGGAAGGGGCTGCCCAGGGAAGTGGTGGAGTCTCCACCCCTGGAGGTGTCCGCGGAACGGCTGGACGTGGCGCTCAGTGCTCCGCTTCAGTTGACAATGTGTTGATCAAAGGTTGGACTCGACCTTGGGGGTCTCTTTTGACCTTCGTGATTCCAGGAAAATACTTTTTCATCAAGAAGAGGTTGTTAGTTTTTTCCTGCTCTCAGCTCTCCCCTGGCAGAGAGAAAAGCGTTGGTTTGGGTGAGGAGCACCTGGGGCGGGGATGGCTCCTCAGTGTTTGTGCGGGGCTGACCTTTATGGGGTCCCACTGAGAACTGATGGTCAGAAACCCCCAGGGAGACCTCATCCCATGTTCCAAAGAGACATCCTTTGAAAACTGTCATAGTGTCACTGAGGCTGGAAAACACCTCTGGGATTTCATCCGAGATTTCTCCATCTCAGCCAAATCTACCGGTAAAAACGTCCTCGAGTGTGACACGGCCTGGCACCACGCCGTGCTGTGTCCCTCCTTCTCGCCCACCAGAGCTCTGGGTACCCACTGGGAAGCAAAACGAGGCTCTGTCATTTTTTGGGCATTGGAGGTTGGTTGTGCGGGGCTGAGAGGGAAGAACCCAGCCAAGCCGTGCAGCCTCTCCTCAGCGAGGAGAGCTAAGGGCACGTCCAGGTGTCGCCTCCTCACAGATGTCTCCTTGGAAGGGAAGCGAGGTGGGGATGCAGCTTAGGGTGTCGTGTTGGTACCATTTCCTTGAGGATCGTGGTGTGAAGGTGGAGCAGGCAGCTCAAAACCATGGCCTGGGAGGGCTGGGAGATCCCTTAGAACCCAGGAGATTCGAGGGTCATCCCTGAGGTTTGATGGCCACGGCTCCTGACCTTCCTCAGAAGCCACCAAAGCTGCCCTCCAGCAAGAGATCCTGGTGGAATTAAGTGCTGGGTGTCAGGCAGGTCCTCTGAATCCCACCACACATCCTGACATCCACTGCTGCCTTGCACATCCGAGGGATAAATCTCTGCTTCCTCCCGCTCCATCTCTCTTTTGTTCCTCGTGCACAGCCCGGACTTCAGTTCTGAGAAAATGCCGCTCCCAGGGGATGAAACCCCACCTTTGGAGCAGGCTTTCCTTGGCAAGCCCCCAGTGCCCGGGGTTTGGAAAGCTTTCATGGCCCAACCAGAGCCACATTTCTTTGGGTTTGAGCTCCTGGGTGAACTTCCCTTCCATTCCAGCTCGGTTGCTGATGTTTCTGGCAGCCACCACTGCAGTGGTTTGGATGAAAGCTCCCTGCTGGGGCAGGTTTATATAATTGTTATTGTTAAATTTTGTAAATAAGTTCTGAGTTCTGCAGCGAGAGGTCCTCTCTGAGGGGTGTAACTGGAGCTTCAGGGCTCCTGCTCTGCATGGCAGTGGCCAGGTGAGCCTGTGGGTGGGATTTAAGGAGCTGTCCTTGCTCCAGCACCATGGTTTTGGACAGGTGAGGGGGTGCCTCAAAGCCAGCTTGGTCCAGCGGTTCCAGCCTCAGAGGAGAAAACTTGTGTTGGAATCGGCCCTTTGTGGCTGCTCCGGGCCGGGTGGCGCTTTGGGGTGCTGTGCTGCCTGATCCTGGTCCTTCAGCAGGGCTTTGGGTTCAGGAGGAGGCTCGTGCCTCTCCTGGGGTGTCTGGGACCCCCACGCAGCTTCAGCTCTCCCTGCAGAGCAGGAATCATCTCCGGGGTTGCCGCGTTGCCGAGGTGTTTGGAGAAACGTCTCCAACGACCGCTGCAGGGTCTGTGAGGAGAGGGGATTTCCAGCCTGTGTCGGCAAAGCATCCCGACTCCCAGCCACATCTGGGGGCAGGGGAACAATCCAGGCTTTCCCTCCCGTCCTGGCTCTGCTGAGGCTCTGGTGTGCATCAAATCTCGGGGGGTTATTTATTTATTTATTTATTTCTCTTTTCTGAGCTTGGTCTGTGGTGCAGGGATCCCCCATCCAGGACAGCCAGGCTGACAGACTCCAGGGAAGAGGAATGGGGACAACTACCATAAGGGAAAAAAAAGCAGACCTAAATGTTTAATTCATTTCCAAGTGAGCTTGGCAGAAATGAGGTTTTTATTTACAGGCATGTGCAAATTGCAATTATAAAATTGCAAATACATTATAAATAGTATACGGCTTATAAATGCTACAGTGTGTAAATATAAATCTTCTTCATTTTGCTAAAACTGCATTTATCTATTTTACGCGTGGGTATAAAACAGCAGTGGTGGAAAAGGCATGAATTTAAGGGGACTAAAAGGAAAGGGAGTAACGAGTGCTGCGTGGATAAAGTGTGACGGGGCTGCAGCCTCCTGGGAGGGATGTCCCCATTTCCCTGAAAGCCTAAACAAACTCCGTGACACTAATGTGCTCCCTTCACTTATTAATCCTCTGATCTATTTATTAATTGATTGCTTTGCTGACTTGTTTTTCACTTCGTTTTTTTTTTGTTTCTTTGCTTGCAGTAAAGAGTACCCGGTTGTTCCCAGGAGCACAGTGAGACAAAAAGTGTCCTCGAATCACAGCCCCTTCAGCGGCGAGACCAGGGTCCTTTCTGCCTCCTCCAACCTGGGCTCCCAGTACCAGTGTGAGAACGGGGTGTCCAGCACCTCCCAGGACCTGCTGCCGCCTGCCAACCCCTACCCCATCTCCCAGGAGCACGGCCAGATCTACCACTGCACCAAGAGAAAAGGTCAGAGCTTGGCTGCTCCCTGCTTTCCCCCTCCTAACGTGGCTGTCAGCGTTGTTTCCCGATGGTTCCCCTTGGACAGCCCCAGGGATAACTGTCTTTGTGGATGGAAAAACGTCGAAGTGAAAGAAAGGGAGTGTTTTAGATATTTAGTGAGCAAATACTTTCCTTCATCTCCCACCCCCAATAGTTGATTATTTGGCAAAAATAGCACCCAACAAGTGATGCTGGAGGATGAGAGAGGGATGAGGGTTGTGGGCAGCTCCCCCAGGCTGAGTGAGGCTCCTCTCACCCAAAATCCCATCTCCGCTGGGCTGGGAATGAGCTGTTTGGAGGGCTGGCAGTGCCTTTCACCCACGGTGAATCCACATTTGGAAAGATAGCTGGTGCTGGAGATAAAGATGACTTATCTGCAGCCCCTCAGACAGGGTTAATCTCCAAGTGGAGATACCCTGACAGTTTGCATTTTGCCCAGTTTTCGGCTCAGGGCTGTCTCACAGCTGGGAGACAGTTTTCTGTCTGCAGAAATGCTCGGGCTAATGAAGGGTGCCTGGGATTGAAAACCATGATATCCATGTTCCTTCCCTTCTGCTGCGACTGACCTGCTTTGACAGAGCTTTAGGGATCAAACTGTGAGGGCTTTCCACTGGCTGCTCGGCTCAGCCTGGCGTGAAGAGTCCCGATAGCGACGGGATAATTGTTCGGGCAGCAGCGAGTGGTTCCTGGTCTCTGCCTTCCTCTCCCAAAGCAGTGGGAATGCTTAGATGCAGCACCACTTGTAGGACTGAGATAGCAAAAGATTTAGATCAGTTTTACTTGGAAAAAACAGGGGCTTTCCAAGCCTGGATGCAACAAGGGGTGGGCAGGAGCTGGTTTGTGCCGACCCCGTTCCCTCTGTCAGGATTTACGCCACGGAAAAGCTGCCAGAAGGCAGCACCGTGGCTTTGAGTGCACCAGGAATTTGTCCCCACAGCCGATCCCTTCCCGCTTCCCTGCGCGGCCCTATCAGCCAGACACATGCCATTATTTTTAGCAGCATAACCCCTGGAGCTCCGGGATGTGCAGACACACAGTCTAAGCTAGGGAACATTGGGAAGTGCTGGCAGAGGAGGCAGGACGGCACTGGGAATCGCTCCCACGTCCTTGGTGAATCCCCTGGACGTTGTAGGAGCACGTGTGTTGTGTACAGGTCTGTATGCAAAGTAAAAACAGCTGAGAAATCCAAATGTTTGCCTGAGACTGAGGTAACCAGGGGAACACAGGCGGCACCTTCCGTCCCCTGCGGCTGAGCAGGTGACCGTGCTCACACAGAATGTGTCAGGGCTGGACTGGGAACGGGGATGATCTGGCTGTAAGGCAGGGAATAAGGAGATGCTGTGGCCCCCAAAGGGACCCCCGGGGCAGGGGTGGGGTGTGTGGGCTGTCCCAGCCCTGGGCCGCTGTGGGTGTGAGCTGCCGGGGTGCCGCAAAGCCCCGCTGCGGGGGACGGAAGGTCCCAGCCTGGGACCCCTCCTCAGTGCTGGGAGCTGCAGATCCTGGGAGTCCTTTCTCAGCTCCTCTGTCCTGGGAGCTGAGCTTTCAGCTCTCCTCTTCCCCCCTTTTGCCAGAACTAACCAAAACAAGCTGGCCCAAAAGGCAGCCGGCCCTCGGGACAATCCCCGACCGCCGCGCGTCCCTGCCCCGCGGGGCAATTCATCATTCGGCTCCGCATTGTAACGCGATAAGGAATCAGCAGAGGTTTCCTTCCAGTTTTGGGATTCCCGCTAAGTGGTGTCTCCATGGGTGGTTTCCCTCAATCCCCCAATTATCTCACTTCCTCTTATTGTCACAAAAGCCAAGACTATCTGCCCTGGAATAAAGCTCCGGGCCCCTCTGGCCTGCACGGCCGGCGCAGGGGCGGCCGGGGGCGGCCTCGTCCGCAGGGCCGGCGGCCCCTCATTATCTCGGCGATGCCTTCAGCGGCACAAGCAGCTGAGGGCCTTTTATCAAAGCCGCCGAACGCTTTAATCAAAGAGGAGCAGCGTCCTGCCCGATACCGCCGGCCTCTTCCGCGGGGCCGGGTGTCCCCGAGCCTCCGCTCCCCTCCCTGCGCCTTCTTCTCTCCCCTGCCCGTGCCTTGGGTAAATCGAAAACAGCCAGCAGGGCTTAGGGGAAAGAAGCACAAAGTTAATGGGAACCAGAGAGCCAGCCCGAGCTGCCAAGCAGCTCTTTGCAAAGTGAAATTAATTAAAAGGAAAAAAACCGTAACTCGCTAGAGATGAGCAATTCAGTTCGGATAAATCGGAGCGTGATCCAAGGTCTCATGTCACTGAGCACGGAACTTCCTTCCAGCACCAGCAAGGGTCTTTGTTGGACATGGGAAAATAGTCCTATGGATAATATTCCCCTTTTTTTGCTGTTCCAGCCTCTCATTTCTGAGTTTTCCCTCATCATTCTCCTGCTTTCCTACATTTCTGCTTAACAGTTATCAAGCCTCACCACCTCAGAAAACCCAAAAGCAGGAGTGTGTTTGCTCCTACCGCCCCTCTGCCCATTTTCTGGACTGGAAACCTCATTGATTGTGTTGGATTATCCACTCCCCAAGCACTGACTCCTCCTCAGGCAGTTCAGGATTTATCTCAAGCAGATTATTTCCTTTCCCAGGGCTGTGGTTACGGATAAGTGCCCTCGGGGGCAGAGGGCAGCTCAGCTGGGTTTGAGACCAGCTGCTGCCCGCATCTTCTGGGGCGAATTCCACCGCTGTTTTCCAAGCCGGTCTCCTTCCAGCTTTGACATCTCCTGACACTTCTCTCCATCTTTTCCAATCAGGGCCAAGCCTTGGGTTAGGCTCAGTTAGGAACAGCTCTGTGTTCACCCAGCTCAAAGGAACCTTGTTCAACTTCTGCTTTCCTGGTGACCTAAGACAAGGATTATTCTCTGTGGTTGGCAGTGTTGTTCTTAGCTGTCAGGGCAAGATGGATTCACTGTGGAGATCTGATATGGAATCACATTAGGGGAGAGCAGCAGGGCTGCCAGGGGTTGTTATCTCTGAAGGCTTCAGGGAGGTGATGCTCTCCTGGCTGAGGAAGGAAGGAAGGACCCGTCCCAGAGCTCCTAATCTGGAAATTCCCGGCGTGCAGGTGGGAGGGCAGGGTCACAGCATTGGGAATGACCCCGCTGTGCTGCAGTGGGGTCGCTGCTCCAGGAGTGGGGAGTGGCGAGGATCATCCTGCCTTGTATCCCAGCTCCAGGCTGGAATTGCTGATGGCACGTGACAGTCACTGGTCCTGAGAGGACGGATCAGCTCCAACCCTGTATCTCACCGAGGAGTGGCCGCAGTTCTTGATGTGGATTTTTAGGCTGACACAAAGAGCAGTTGGAGCTTTGCCTTTTTTCTGGTTGTTCTCCACCTCTCCCTGCCCCATCGTTGTGCTCGGAGAAGCCCAAAAGGCCTCGGCAGCAGGCAGCTTGCCTCGTGTCTTCCATTCAGCCCCACGTCCCAGTCAGGATACTGGGGCTTGTTTTCCCTTGTATTATCCTGTCTCTCAGATATCCTGTGGACTAAAGAGTCATCCCTCTAAACCTCTGCTCCCTCCCAGCCTTACACAATCCCAACCACTTGGCAGATTTCTGGGATGCTTGTGATGCTGAACAGGAGGCAACTGGAACAGGCTCTCCCTGGGGAGGTTATAAAAGTTGTCAAGTTGGCACTCTGAGGGAGAAGAGGGACGTGGCAGAATCCACTGGCTCCAGCCAGCGAGGACCGTGTCCTTCAGCCCCCTAACTTGGGCATAACCCTGGGGGAGGATTTCTCTTCCATCTCCCTCCTGCTCCGATGAGGTCGGTGCAGGTACGGGGATGCTTTTCCACCTTCTCCTCAAGAGCAGGCACCTCTTTGTTGACTGAACTGACTTCTCCCACATCCCACCCAGCTTTGTTTTTCCACTCAAAGAATCCGTAGGATAAAAGTCAGGCGTGGGATGTCTCCTTGGAGGACACGCTGCTCGTCCTGCTGACGTTTGGAGATGCAATGAGTTGGCCAAGGCTCAAGCTGTGCTGCAGCTGGAGAGCTGCAGTGGAGCCCAGAGCAGGGTGGCTGTGGGAGCCTGAGGGTGAGGAAGGGGCTCCCTGCGTGGGCAGGAGACGTTCAGGGGGCCGGGGTACACCCGGGGTTTGCTGGGCAGCCACGCTCTTGTGGCACTGTAGGTTCAGCAGCTTCGTATCCCAGGTGAGGAAAGGCTGAGGGAGCTGGGCCAGCCGTGACTGAGAGGGGACCCCATCAGTGTCTGTCAGTGCCTGCAGGGAGGTGCCAGAGGATGGACCACGCTCTGCTCCGTGGTGCCCAGCAACAGCACAACAGGCACGAACTGGTGCCTGGGAGCTTCCACCTGAACATGAGGAAGAACTTTTCTCCTGTGACACAGCACCAGTCAGGCTGCCCAGGAGGGTGTGGAGTCTCCTCACTGGAGATACTCCAGAATTTTCTGGACACAAACCTGTGCCCTGTGCTCTGGGATGGCCCTGCTGGAGCAGGGAGTAGGACCAGATAACCCATCGTGGTCCCTTCCAACCTGACCCATTCTGTGATCCCGCTTTCCTGTCAGAGGTGCCTCCTGTGCCTCTGCAGGCGGCGCTGGCAGCTTGCTGCCTGTGGAAAAGGTTCCGGCTTTTGGGGGGTGGGTGGTGCCTGCCCCACAACCCTGTGGTGTTCCCCCACAATACAACACAGCCCTATCACGAACAGGGCAGTGCTGGAATGACTGGCCTGTCTCAGGTTCCATGCCCTAGGATTCAGGACTTGTTTTCCCTTTAGAGATGTTCATTTCGATTGAATTCTCCTTGTTCTTTTCTTCTCGGACAACCTTTGTCACTCTTGCACCCTGGTATTGGCTCTTCAGGCTCCTGCCAGATCCGTGCTGGAGCCCAGACTGGATAAAACAACAGTGTTAGTGATAATCACCCATTGTGTCTCCCTCACAAAGTCGGGATGAACCTCCTGTAACGCCCTGGAATTGTGGGTGAGCTCTGAAAACCAAACCAGTCCTGTCCCATTCTTCATTGTCTTCCATCCCGGGGACCTGAGCGTCACGGATGGGAAAGGAGCTCTCCTGATTTACACCAAGGCAGGAGAGGAGGGCCCAGTGCACCCTGAAATCCAGAGGCTTTCCATGCTTGCATTTCATTCTACATGGCTCTGATCTTGGAATGGGGAAAATGCCATTTAAAAAGCCATTTGTGTGGTATTTACAGCCCAGCTGGAAGTAGTAAATACCGGAAATCTTGGAAGCGCTCACGCTCTCGCTCAAGCTCCTTCATTAGATAGATCATCAAATTCCTTGTGAGGGAGCCAGTTTCCACCCCATTCTTCAGGCTCCGTTTTCCTTGGATTCCCTTCGGAGCAGCTTCTCCCCGGCGCTGGCAGCTTCCCCTGCTTGGCAGCACCTCCTGCTCTTTGAGGTTTGTGCAGGATCGAGGGGCTGCTCCCCAGAGCTGACCACCACCCCTGGCTTCCAAGAACAGCCCCGACAGTCGGGGATGATCAGGGTAACTCCCAGGATGGCCAACAGCTCCTCTGAGGGCTCAGGGGCACCTGGAAAAGGACAAGAAGCTGCTATCAGGGAATCAAACCCTGAGCAGACAGTTCAGTATCTCCTGTGTCCTGCTTGCATTGGTAGGAGGAGGTAAGAGGACCTTGAGGGACGGGATTATGGCCTTGAGCTGCACTGTCCAGGCTCCAGAGCCAGCGGGGATGAATTGAAACAGCAACATTTGGCATTGCATGAGGGATGTTTGTCTTGTGCTCCTTTTGTTGTTGGTGATGTCCCCTTTCCACCCCTAGATCTGCTCCACACAGCCTGGGGATGCTCTTCAGCTGCTCTGTGCTGGCTCTGGTCTCCTCTGTGAGGAGCGCTGGGACAGGACCAGAGAGCCTGGCCCGGTGTAAATCCCTCAGCCAGCACCAGCTGAGGCCCTCTGGTCTGCACCATCCCACCTCACCATGCACATGGACCTTTCTCCTCCCTCTCTGGCACTCGGAGGCTCCATAGACGGGAAAACCACAGGCAGAGGGGCAGGAGGACAGGCAGAAGCTGTTAGGGCAGGCTGAGATCCTTTGTAAGTGCCTAGGTCCTGTTTGGAGATGGGAACAAGGTCCTTACACACCTGAAATCCCTTTCCACACAAAGCATCAGCGAGCCTGGCTCTAGAGGGACAGTGGAGTGATCCTGAGAGCTTTCAGAAGGACAGAGGGCACCTATGGGGTTTGCACTGAAATCCTGGCTGGCTTTGTTTTTCCCTCTTCACCTGTGCTGGATTCTGGAAGTGGCTCCGTGACGCTGCGGCTCGGCCCGGCTGGGCTGGGGCAGGCAGGGAAATGTCTGGGCTGCATGGAAAAATCAGCAAGCTCAGGTTGTCAGTCAGGCGGTTTTACACAACGGAAAAACAGAGTTTGACTGGTTTGTGTTGTATATTTTAAAAAATCAAAATAAAATAAACAGTCAAACCCCAAGCCAATGATTTCTGGTGCCAGCAGAGTGATGCGGTTTAATGCTGAAAACTTTATTAGCAGAACAATGCTGCATTTTACAAGACATTGTTTTTCCACCCCAGTGTTCTTATTACTCAGCGGCGCGTCAGGAGTCCAAACTTTTTACGCTGTCCATAAAAGCTCCGGCTCAGGCTGTTCTTCCAGATGTCCCTCCTGTCATGGAGCTGAGATCGAGGCAGAGGTTAGACCTGTGCCTCCAGCTTTTGGCTTTCGGGGAGCTCCATCCTCTCCCCTGCTCCTACGCAACACGGACCTGAGCAGGGCTAAGGAGCGTGGCGCATTCCTGCACCTCCCTGCTTACTGTGCCAGCTGGTTTTAAAAATGGGATGGAATTGCTCATTTACCCCATCCTGCTTTTACAGGCAGGGCAGAGGAGGACCTTGATTATCCGGGCTCTGCGTTGCTGAGGTGAAGGAGCCAGGCTCTGACGCTGTCAGGAGGAAAGGAACGGGACTGTGGCTTTGCAGCTGAATTTGTGCCGTTACAGAGCCAAAGGCCACCGTGGGGAATGTCCCCATGGTGTCCCTCAGCACCTCAGTCCCCACAGTGTCCCTCAGTACCTGCTCTTTGGGGACCAAGAGGAACAGCAGCCGCTGTTCCAGCTGGACTTGGGAGACCCCCGGGTGGTCACAAAGGGTTATTTCACACGCAGAGAGGGTGCAGCTCCCAGGAGAGCCCCCAGGGCCGTTCAGAGCAATAGGGGTTATGTGCATGGGTGTGTTTAGGAGAAACAAAAGGTGCCTGCGCTGCCCACCTGCCCCTCCTGAAGGTGGGACACGAGCATTCCCCTCGGAGCAGCCTGGCAGCAACATCTCGTGGGGCAGCTGCTCTCAATCCTCCTCTCTGCGAAACTGGGGTCTTTTTATGTCCTTTGTATTTTGGGAGTGAAAAAAGTTACGGCTCAAAAAACTGTAAGGGGTAACTTGTTCCAAATTTCTTTCAAATCTGACCCTGCTGAAAGGGTGCAGCCAGGAGGGCTCTAACCAAATGGGATCTCTTCCTGCCTGCACCAGAAATCTTGTTTTTGAAGCAGCAGCAAAGTTAATCCGTGTCAGGACAAGCTCCCCTTCCCTTGCCACGCTGTCCTTAAAATCTCTTGGTGAAGTGCTCGTCCCTGGGAATTTTGCCATCCATTCCAGCGGAGCTGGATTTCATTTGATGACCCCGCGGATGAATAAATAAGTGCACATTCATTTATTCATTTGGCTTCACCCTGGAGATTTCACCTAAATTGTTTATCTCCTTCCCTCTGCTGGCCCGGCATGCTGCAGGAAACAAAGGGCTCTGCAAGATGTGCCTTGCTGTTTCTAGCTGTGAAATTTACTTTTCTCCTTTGTTCCCCTTGGCTCCAGCACACGGCCCTGTGTGGATTTATGTGCCCAGCTGCCTTGGCACAGCTGAAGGCTGGGGCTGTCAAACTCCAAATCTGATTGTCCCAACCATCACTGGTGCTCTCCTGGGAGGATTTTTATTGTGATCTCCATTTTTGTCTCTTTTTCTCGTGGAAATGTTTTGTGGTAAAGGATTTGAGATGACGACATCAGCTCTGAGCCTCCTGGCTGGGAGTGGGGACCCTGGTAGGTGCAGAGGTCACAGGCAGATGTTATTCCCGAGGTCCAGGCGGCGGCGGGGAGGAGATGGGGAGTGTGTGTGGGGACCACGAGGCAAGATAAACCTCAGGGTCCCTCCAGCATCTTGATTTTCCTCCCAGAGCTCCTGGCTGATCCCTTCCCCACTCCAGCAGAGAGGTCCAAGCGCAAGCCTTGTTCTCCACGGGGCGGACTGAGATCAGTCCCAAGGAACCGAGGGGGATTTGCGCTGAGGGAAGGGTCGGGTTGTCCCAGTAAAACCAGGACAGCGGGGAGGGAGGCTCAGCTGCGGGCACCTTCTCCTTGGTGGCTACCAGGGCTTTTCTCTCCCAACAGATGAGGAGTGTTCCACCACCGAGCATCCCTACAAGAAGCCCTACATGGAGACCTCTCCAGCAGACGAGGACCCTTTCTACAGGTCCGGTTACCCGCAGCAGCAGGGACTGAACACGTCGTACAGGACTGAGTCGGCGCAGCGCCAGGCCTGCATGTACGCCAGCTCGGCGCCGCCCACGGAGCCCGTGCCCAGCCTGGAGGACATCAGCTGTAACACGTGGCCCAGCGTGCCCTCGTACAGCAGTTGCACAGTGTCTGCCATGCAGCCCATGGACAGGTTACCCTACCAGCATTTCTCCGCCCACTTCACCTCGGGGCCGCTCGTGCCCCGCCTGGGCAGCGTGGCCAACCACACGTCGCCCCAAATCGCCGACACCCACAGCATGTTCCAGCACCAAAGCTCTCACCAGCCCATCGTGAGGCAGTGTGGACCTCAGACGGGCATCCAGTCCCCTCCCAGCAGCCTCCAGCCGGCGGAATTCCTGTACTCCCACGGCGTGCCCCGAACCCTGTCGCCCCACCAGTACCACTCGGTGCACGGCGTGGGGATGGTGCCAGAGTGGAGCGAGAACAGCTAACCAGGGCCGCGGGGAAGCGCCGCAGCCGCGGCAGGGTCCGAGAAAACGGGAGAAGGAAAAGGAAAAGAATCCCCCTGTTGATAAGAAAGCATTTTGCAAGACTCCTTGGAGTGAATGTTCGCCGCTAGCACTCGAGAGGGACGGACGCTGACTGAACCCACGGCTGGAAGTCGTCGGCCTCGCTGTGACTTGCCCCGACCCCCCTTTTGTTTTCTTTTGTTTCAAAAGAAAAGCCAACAGCCCGGCACACTTCTCCCCCTCCACGGCCCCACCCAGTTTGTGTTGCTGCCACCACCCTGGTCCCCCCCTGCCCTTCTGCTCTTCTTGTTCTCCGAGGGACACCAAACTCCTGCTGCCTTTCTCACCACGGTCAGAATGCTTGAACGAGAACAATTAGGATGTTACTTTTTTTTTTTTTTTTTATTTTTTTTTTTTTTTATTTTTTTTTTTTTTTATTTTTTTTTTTTTTTGTGGTGTTGATGTTGACAATGTTATATAATAAATAATAATATATATATTTTTTTCTTTCCATTTTCTCAGAAAAAAAAAAAAAA
>VXAZ01000620.1:725013-741050 GCA_013399875.1 Gymnorhina tibicen
GAAAAAGACCCCGGCCCTTTTTACCCAGGGTGGGTTTTGGAGTGGTGTTTCTTTTTTTTTTTTTTTTAATTAGTGTTATCTTTGTTACTTTTCAACAGAAAGAGGTGCTGAGAACACAAATAAATAAATCCAGTACCTACCTCGCCCAGGCATTGTACCAAGAGTGAAATTGCTCCCACAGGGAGCTGTGTCCTTACAAATTCCCCAAAATTCTCTTCAGGATCCGTCCCATAAACCGTCCCCTCATCTCCTGTCCCACTTGTAATTCTCTCGCTTCTCTTCCCTTCCCGTCTCCTGGTCTTTCCTGGTCCCTCAGCTGTCTCTGACGGAAGCGTGGGGTTATTTCCAAGCTTGCAAACATCCACAGCTCGACTCCTGCCGGATTTTTAGCGGCGTGTGGAAAGGCAGGCTCTGAGCCAGCTGCCACGGGGGGAGAGGGGCAGAGGATGCAGACACTGAGAGGAAAAAGTTTGCTCACAGAAATGATGATGAGGACGCTTGTTCGCAATCCCGGGCTTTCATTTTCTCCCGTGTCCCTGTGCCTCCTCTCCAAAAGAAAAAGCAACAAAAAGGGATGTCAGTGTGGGTATGTGAAGTGAGAGGTTACCTACAGGTGTTTGAAAGGGGCGGAAAACGATCCTGAGAGGCTGGGAGTGGTGGAGGCAAAAAGAGAAGGAAAAGCAAATACGTGCAAGGAAAAATGTCTACTGCAGAGTATTTCAGGTGTACAATTTCCTGGTCCTATTTATTTATACGTGGGAGTTCCAATAACTCCGAGCATGTCACAAAAGCAGCTGATTCCAAGAGGTTCAAATTTCTATTGAAGTGGAAGTTTGCTTTCTTTTCTTCTTTTTTTTTTTTTCTCTCCAAGCTGTGCACACTCTATATAATTTACATATATTTTTAATTAAAAGTAATTCTAATTAACTGAAGAGGTATACCTGTGTGTCAGCCACTGGGAATGGGGGCGGGAATGTGTGGGAATGCTGATGTGGGAGGGAGTATAGACAGGTATCCAAAGCCGTGGAGCCAAGGAGGAAAAATAATCCCTGCCTAGCTACGCTCTCCCGTTTTTGTGTGCCAATTCATGGCTGGGAAATGCCACACGCTCCCAGCAGCGAGGGAGTGCCCACCTGTTTTTAATGTGGTTTTGGGTTTGGGGTGGTTTTACTTGATTTTTTTTACTTCGACTTGATGCCTTTAATTTATTTTTTATTCATTTCTGCCGTAGCAGAGGAGGTGCAACATCCCGGGGGGAGGGAAAGGATGGGCTGAGCTTGGGCTGCGTTTGGGGCTGGCTGCTCCAGAGCTGCCTGGGTCCCCCGGGGCCGTGCTCGCCCGGGGTCACTTTTCCATCAAGGCCGATTCAGAAGTGACCTTGGTGGGTGCTGGGCTGGCACTGGGAAGCCCCAGTGAGGTGGAACTCCACCCTGTCCCCATGGATGAGAGGTTGGCAGGGAGGGCTTGGCCCAGGGGAGGCGTGGGGCTGTGCCCCAGCCTCGGCAAAGGAGGGGAGACGCTCTGGGAAGCGGAAACCGGGTGGGGAAATCGGCTCCAGAGGAATGAGATTGCAGTCGGGAAGCCCGGCAGGAAGGTTGGCTCTGTGGGGCTGCTGGGCCGGGATCACGTCAGGCAGAGCATGGAAGGAGCTGGGGAGGTGTCCCCAGCCCGTCCCACGTGGCAGGGACACCGAGGGACACCCTGCAGAGGCAGCAGGATCCGTAGGGCCACTCCCCGGTGTATTCCCACCTCGCTGTCCCAAGGACCCATGGGATGGGGTCTTTTGGGGCTCTCCCAGCACTGGCTCCAATAAAATTCTCTCCCTTCGGGTGTCTCTGCTTTTACTGCCTCGTGCTTGCAAAACGTTTCATAATTGTTGGGTGAGACGGAGCCAACTGCGCTGCCGGAGCTCCCTCCGGGTACCAACAGCGCTTGTGGGCAGGAGGAGACGCAGGCACCACATGTGGGGCACGGCTGGGACCTCGGCTCTTGCAAAGCTTTTTGTCTGCACGGAGCCACCCCCGGGGAGCCACCCAAACATTGCACTAAATCACCCAGGGCGCCTCCAGAACACGCAGCGGTCCGGGGCTGATGAGGAAATTGCGCTCTGAGTTAGGGAACACAACAATTACGCCGTGTTTAGCTGTCATCCACATTGTGCTTTCCCGGCGTCGTTATCCCACCGCTGATCGTGTAATCATCTAATCCCAGCTGCTGGCTCCCGTGTAATTAGAGGGGCAGTGGTAACCCCGTAAGTAAAGAGGTCTCCCCAGAAATGCCCGCCAGGCTTCTCAAAGAGGATTAAGGAGAACGAAACTCCCATGGAAAATTGCTTCTTAAGCTTCGGCAGGAAAACCTCAGGCTTCCAGCTCCACTCATTTCCTCGGAGCCCCTCAGGTTTGGTTTTCGGCTCTTTGGGGTTATGCTGGGATTCTGTGACGGGTTCTGGTGCTGGAAAAGCAGGAAGATCCCTGAGGATACAGCCTGGTGGAGCCACAGTGGCACGGGGAGCAGGGAGGCCACCAGTGGCAGAATCATCTCTTGTCACAAAAGAAGCAAAATCTGGGATGAAGGCAAAGGAAAGGTGGTGGGAAGGTCCAGTACAGCCTTTTCCTCCTCTTTTGAAGGAATTTGTCAGTCTGGTGTTTCCACGTGGCAGTTCCATTTCAGTGGGCAGGACTGGGAGGAGTCAGGTGGGAGGTGAAAGGAAAAGGTGACCCCCAGCCTGGATGTGGACGTGCCTGCTCTACCTTGAGCTCCCTCTTCTCCCCAAGTGGTCCAAAACAGCACCAGGAGCTGTCAAGAAGAAGGTTGTCCTCTCCCTCTGATTGTGATTTTATGTTCTAAAGAGCCTGATGGGATTTCTTTGACTTCTTTTCTTATGGATTTATTTCTTAGCCAAGAATAATAATAATGCTGATGATAACAATAAACAGCGAAATTAGGGGGAAAATTACATTTGTCGGTGGAAGAATTGGACAAAAGAGGTTGCAAAATTCACCCTATTCAGAGCTAAACTGGCAATTCTTCCCTGTGAGGGTGGGCAGGCCCTGGCACAGGGTGCCCAGAGCAGCTGTGGCTGCCCCTGGATCCCTGGCAGTGTCCAAGGCCAGGCTGGATGGGGCTTGGAGCAGCCTGAGACAGTGGAAGGTGTTCCTGCCATGGCAGGGGTGGCACTGGATGGGCTTTAAGGTCCCTTCCAGCCCAAACCATTCCATGATTCTACAATAAGAAGCACTGGAACTAGAGGGAGACCATCCCAAACAATCCTTGGGTGGTTTTCCATAAGCCCCACTGAGGGTGTTGGGGGTGGGCAGGACCCGGGCTGCTCCTGGGGACAGGGAGGATGGAAGGAGGGCCCAGGAGAGCTGTGTCCCGAGGTGAGGAGGGAACTGGGCTCCAAAGGGAGCTCTGGAGGAGGAGGAGGAGGAGGAGGAGGAGGAGGGCTGGTGAGGCGGGTGGAGAAGGCAGTAGAGGCCCACCCTCCCCACGGGCAGGGAATTTGGTGAGGAAAGGAGCCGTGGAACACCACCAGGCAGGAGGCAAACAGGCCTCCAGGGATGAAGCAGAGTGAGTAGGAGCAGGCTGAGCAATTCCTCGGGGGAAGAAACCCAAGCTCTGCTGGGAGCACCTTCCGAAGAGCGAGCAGCGGTCCCCGGGCTGCGGTCACCGCGCTGCTTTTCCAGCTGCCTCCCCGTGCTGGAACACTCCCGCTGGTACCTGGGGAGGATTTTGGTGCCCTGAGAGGCACAGAGAGCTCCTTGTCTGCCCCATCAGCCACTCCACATTTCATGTTTCACCAGCCTCGAGGCTGGGTGGGTTTGGGAGGTTTTTCCCCACCAGCAGCCCCCAAACCTGCACTGTGAAGTTTTTCCTACGGGCAGGGATGCTTGGAAGGGGCAAAGTCACCTCCCTGCTGCTCAGGCTGCTCCCAGGGCAGAGCCAACCTCCCAAAAATTGCTGTTGTGCCTCAAGAGCTGAGGGAAAATAATATCCCAAAGCCTCAGGATCCTTGTCCGTAAATCCAGCCCACAATATCATAGATTTTACAGCGCTGCCAACTCTGACAATTTTATGATGGGTCTCATGTGATTTGCAAAAGTGTGGTTTAGTTTTTTCTCTCAAAATTTCCAGTTCCTGGAGACCAGTGAACATAGGAGGCTCTCAAAGGACTCGGAGTCTTTTCCCCACTGCCCTGTTTTTGATTTTTTGTTTGATTTTGGAACATACTGTAAAGCTGGAAATTTTACTGGAGAGAAAAGTGAGGCAGAGAAAACATGACTGGGGGAGGTGGGACTAGAACTCATCATGGGACAAAAATATTTAATTTTGGGCTTTTTAGAATTTGTTTGTGCTTGCTTGTTTTTTTTATTTTTCTCTGTTAAAGTCAATGCCTTTGCTGCATTATTTCTGAGTGATGAAAATGGCAAAGTTTGAAGTGAATGGCAAATGTTCAGAGAGCGGCTTGAATAAATTCCCACCCCCAAAGGGGAGCAATAGTTTGTTCACATTTCGATTTTCCTGCTTCAGAATCTCAAGGGCAATTTTCCAA
Organism: Gymnorhina tibicen; assembly: GCA_013399875.1. NCBI lineage: Eukaryota > Metazoa > Chordata > Aves > Passeriformes > Artamidae > Gymnorhina > Gymnorhina tibicen. Next base: position 729,566 of record VXAZ01000620.1, read on the forward strand.
CCTGAAGTCCTTTCAGAGGCACGCATTTTGCTTGGAACCCACCACACCCAGGGGCTCCAATAACTCCTCCTTCCTTTTTTCGGCTGAAACAAATCCCTCAGACTCAGTGCCTGGTTCTGCCTGTGGGGTTTGGAGGTTCTGCCCTGCACCTGTGAGGACTCAGTTACGGAAAAGTGGATTTTAAAGTGTTCGTGAGACAAATAAAGGCCACAAATAAAGGTTCAACAGCTTCCACAGTCAATCAGAAGGGCAGGTTTGAACATCCCGCCTCCAACTTCTCCTGGTAACACCTGGGAAAAGCCCATCGCTGCCTTGGAGCAATCCCAAGGCTTCCCAGCAGCACCACTTGCACCTGGATGAGCCCTCCCAGCGCAGGGATTAAAGGCAGAGGAGAGAGGAGGGTTGGGCTCTGGGGGGGTTTTGCATCGAGCCCCTGCAGTGGCTCTGCTGGGAGCAGCGGTGAGTGAAACACGGACGGGGTGCAAAGTGGGAACCGGGCGCTGTGGGTGTAACCCGTGCGCTGCTCTCGCTCGGGGCTCTTGGGCTCTGCCCGGGATGGAAGGAATGGGTGCGACCTGCCTCGGGGCGAGAAACGCCGCTTGAATCGTGAACAGAACGCACAGCCCCAAACGGGGAGCGCCTGCAGCACTGCGCAGGGACCCCGCTAGCAGCGAGGGGTGTTGTAGTCCCCGAGCCACCAGCTGGGATGGCTGGAGAACCAGGGGGCTCAGCAGCTCGGTGGTGGGTGAATTCAGAGATCTAACACCCCCCACAAGACAGCTGGCCAGGATCCCCTCACCTGGTCCTGTGACCTGTGTGAGGAGGGTCCCCCTGGTTGGTCAGCAGCCAGACAGTCACTCTAACCTTGGGTCACACCACATTGGCCCTCAGCTGTTGTCCCTCCCCTGTCTGTGTCCTTTGATAAAGAACTTGGCGGGCGGAGCCCGTCCTCTTGCTACCTGGCCAGCCTGCGTGCCGGTCAGAATAAACATCGGATCCCTCGCAAGGGCCATCTCTGGACTCTTTACTTCTGATACCGCTCGAGCTGGCAAGCTCTGTGTGGGCTTGGCCGCGTGCCTCCATCGCACGGTGAGAGAGAAGCTGTATGCGAGGTGTCCGGACACCGCCAGGAGTTCCTGAGCCAGGAATTCTTAGGGAAAAGCAACAGTTTCCTCCACCAGCCAGGCCACACAGCGGCAAGTGGCTGCAGCAGTGTGCAGGGACCCCGTTAGCAGCGAGGGGCTGTGGGCTCGGGGGGTGCCTCTATCCAGAAACGGGGTTTTGTTGTGCGAGGTCAAACCAGATGATGAGGATGATGATGATGATTGTCATTGTTGTTGTAATCATCTGCTGCTGCTCCGCTGTTGTGTGGCGCCTTTACCGTGGTGCTCTGTGACATCCCCGACACCAACTCCAGGGACCCTACATCCATCAGTATTTCACTTCAGCTTTTACTCAGACCTGCTCTGCCATGAATCAGGGATCTGTTTGCTGCCCCTGGGTCCTCCCATGCTCCCGAAAAGGCAACGAGGCACTCGTGATGGAATACCGGTTCTCTTCCCCTGCTCTCGGTGTGTGGAATTCTAAAACCTCCCTTACAATCCCATTCCTGGCTGGGTTTGTGCTCCTCCAGCTCCGGGTGCAGCTGATCTTTGCCCGTGGTTGGCTCCTGCTCCCCTTGTTCACCAGGACCCCAGGTCCCGTTGTGCAGAGCTTCTTTCCAGCCCCAGCCCGAGCTGTTTCGTGGGATCGGCTGTGCCACAGGGAGGGCTTTGCCTTTGGACTCTGGGGGCTTCTCCAGTTTCTGGGATCCCTCTGAGCAGCAGCTCTGCCTTCCCGTGTGCTGCTCCCTGAACTGGGGGTCCTGTCCCACCATCCCAGTCTTTAGTACACGAAGTTATTCCAAACCATTGGTGCCAGTACTGATCCTTGTAGCCAACCACCCCCTGGAATTTTGGCTGCTAAAGATCCCCCTTGGCCTCTGATGGCCCAGCCAACTTTCCACCCACTCTGTTGTCTGTTTACCCAGTCCCTGCCTCATCAATTTGGACTGGGAGGTCACTGTTAGGGGCAGTTTCAGGTCCTGATGTTCCTCAGGAGCTCAGACTGGGCATTGCCCCAGCATTTCCCATCTCTGGATTACTGCAAACCTGGGATGTCTGGGTGCAACTTCTTCATCAGAGCTTTTAATGAGAAAAAAGTGGCCCACAAACGCCCAGGATGGCTTCTGTGGGGCACAACCTGGAGAAAGCAAGCCCAGCTGAAGCCTGGTTGGAAAGCTGAGTAAAATGATGAGTTTGGGGCTGTTCCAGCAGTGTTGTCTCCCCTGCCGAGCTTGGTGCTGCCTGGGAAGGGAAGGAGAGGGAATTCCAGACTTGGAGAGCTTTTAATTTAAAGCAGGGTGTCCTGTGGATGGTCTGTGCTGCTGGGAGAGTCTGGAGCTGCTCAGGGAGTCAGGAGAGAGGGTGGCTGTGCACAGGCACTCCGAGAGCCCGAGCGAGCGGCGCTGAGACCGGGGCGGTGCCGGCCGAGGTGCCGGTGACAAAGCCAGGCTGGCAGTGACCGCAGCCCCTGCCTGCGTGGGCAGCAGACCGTGGAGACGTCTGCTCTGGGACATCTCCGGGCGTCCTGCGCTGGGGCTGTGCGGCAAAGCAGGGAGGCAGCAGCACCTCGGAGCTCCAGGTTGAGGCAACCTTGCACTGCTGGGTGGCCTTGGAAGGCTGAAGAACACTGGGCAAAGGAGAGTAAATCCCACTGTTGGAGCCGTGTGGGTGTCTGTGCTCTCTGGGCGTGTTTAACCCGCACCAAACACTGCTTTCAGGCTTGGATGACATCATTTGCTCACCTTACAAAGGAGCAGTTGTACTTTCCCCTCCGTTTTTAACCCAGTCACCTGAAACCATACATTGTTTTTTATGCAAAGCATCTCCTAGAAGAGGAAGCATCAGAGCTGCTTAATTTTTGGCATAAAATATTGCTGCTGGCCACCCCAGCATCCCAGCTTGGTGCTCAGCTGTAAACACTATTCAAAGAAGGAATGAAGCATGGGAAAGTCAGGAAGCCAAAGGCTCAACTCATTCCCAGCTGTGTTAGAGCCTTAAATAATAATAAAAGAGATCTCAAGTGTTTCCCCACTGCCTTCCAGATGCTGTGGTTCAGTCTGTGCCAGTCCTTGAAGATCCTTACCTGTAAGGAAGGGAGCTCTGGGTCTGAGCAGGATTATCATCATCCCAAGGCGTTCCTGAGCCTGATCTGGGATTATTTTTAAGGTTGGCTTGCTTGGATTTTAGTTCCGTTGACACAGCTGTTAATAAAGCACAGGAAAGCTGTGTGGGAGATGTCCTTTCTCACCTGGCTGTGCCAGTTTTAGGGTTTTTTAACAACTTGATCAGATGTTGATGGACAGGGGAAGAACCTCAGATCAGTAGGTGAATGCTGCTCCTGCTCTTTCCAGGAGGACAGAATTCCAGGAGAATTTCGGGACAGGTAACCCTCTGCCTGGGAGGCGCAGCAGGCTGGGATGGGACAGCAGCTGAACACGCTCTAAATTAGGGCTCCATCTGGAGGGCTGGGGAGCCAGGAAAAGTTGAACAGGCACTATTTAAAGGATGAATTGGCTGGAGAAGCTCTCCAAGCTTGAGGTCACCCAGCTGAGGACCCTCAACATCCAACCTGAAATTCTTCTGGGTTTTTTGCTGAAGGTGGTGGAATTTTGCTCATGAAGGTCCCAAAAGACAACTTCAGTGGCCCATTTCTTTAGGAAATTAAGCTGCTCCTAACTCTCTGGACCAGCTATCCCTTAACCAGGAGGTTTTATCCATCGGTCTTGTCCATAGCGGGGCTGCCAGTGGGAATTCCAACAGGAATATTCCTTTAGGCAGGTTATAGATGGGCCCATGCAGGGTTAGGTTGGAGAAAAACGTCTTGTGGGGGTTTTTTAATTTATTTTTTTTGCTTAATCCACCCCGATGAAGTTCAGCGTAGCAGAAATGCGTTACCGGAATGCTGTGCTGGTGGGATCCGTCCTCCTTCAGGACGGAGGAGTGGGATCACGGGAATAAGCTCGTTGTGCGTTAGGGGTCACAGAAAGCACAGCCGTTGTCCAGCCCTGGCTTGTGCAGCTCGCTCGGGATCCCAGCAAGGACGTGATCCTCGCCTGGAGGAGAGGGATGAAATGGCAGGATAAAAGGAACAGCACGGCAAGGGCAGGAAAGCCCCAGACGCCAGGAAGAGACAAGCGAACGCTGCTCTCTCCTCACACTTCGGAGTGACCCGGCAGGAGATGCTCCCTTGCATCCCAACCTTTCCAAAGCCCTCGTGGCGAGGAGCAGCTCCTTGGTGCCACGACCCTGAGCCGTGCCCTGCTCCCCTGGCTCGTGCTGGTGCTGGGGGGGCCCTTTCTCAGTGTCACTGATGGCCCTGACCTTTACGTTCCGTCTGTGCCGGAGCTCACCGAGCTCCCCCTCGCCGCGGAGGGATCGGGCTGGGAGGCCTGGCACTGCTTCCTCCCCGTCCGCCTCCCGGCCTCCCGCGGGACGGACAAACCCTCAGGCTACCTGCCTCCCTTCCTCGAGGCCTGGGGGACGAGGGGAAATGGCAGAAAATCCCTTCCATCGCTGGGATTTTTGGAGACATAAAAGCTTCTCTTTGAGAGCAAATACTTTTTTTTTTTTTTTTTTTTTAATTTTCCACCCCCCTTTCTCCTTCTCGTGGCATTAAGGCTCAAGAAATTCCTCGGAAAATAATTTGTCAAGGCCCTGCCTGATCAAAGACATATATAAAAGGACCCTTTTTTTTTTTCAAGGGGAAAAACTCCCCCTTCGAGCTCAGAATGAATTGGCAATTCATTTACCAACTGTCAGATAAAGTAGCTCAATCCCTATCACGTCTTTAGCTGGAGCTGTGGCCAGAAGGAAGCAATTCCCGGCCCACTGTGCGTCCATGTTTGGGGTATGTTAGTGATTAGAGTATTCCTGCCTGGGGGATGCAGAGAGATATGACTCAGATTCACAAAAGAGCCATAAATCTCCCTCCTTTTATTCAAAATGTGTGTTTTATAGCCATTTCCTGGCCAATTTCTGCTTCGGATAAATATGTAACATATCTGTGTGTGCATCGTTGTGTAGGGCTGAGCGCTGGGCTTCCTCTCAAGAACCAACTGGCTGCTCAGAGCAGCAGAGAGCCACAAGCTTTTCCTTTCATTCCCAGAAAAAAACCCCTCATGGAGCCTCAGTTGCCTGTCCCAGTGGCACCTGCTCCTGTTCTCCTTGAGCTGTGGCCCTGGAAAAGGACTGGGTGGGAGATAGGATCTGGAGGACCCCAAAAAGGCCATCCAGGCCCCAAGACAGGATCAACCAGATTGGAAGGACGATGTGGAGCTGAAGGAGAAGGCAGGAGGAGGTGGGCAGCACTGCAGGGAAAGTCAAGGCAGGGCTATTCCCCTGGTTTTAGACCCCCCATCCCAGGCTGCACCAGCAGAAATGCCCAAAATCTTTAATTGTGTCATCTTTTGGCACCGATGGGCTGCACCCCTTCACCGGAATCAGCTGAGAAACACTCCCCAAGAACCATTTGCTCTTCATGTTCAGCCCGAGGATGAGTTCCAGGAAGAACAACAGGAACAACCGTGCTCCTGGAGAGTAGCAGCGCTCAGCTTTCCGTCCCTGTCCTGCTCTTCCAAGTCACGCAGAAAGCTGATTCCCCTCGCCAAAACAACAGGAAAACCCATCCTCTTTGCAGGAAAGCAGTAAATTTGGGGGTCTGGCATTGCTGGTACTTTATTTTTAGCTCTTCCTTCTAATCCCTTAAGCCTGTAGTTCCTCTCTGTTTCCTTTTCCCCTAAACCAGGAGCCGCGATCGCTTGGCCCTGGTTCAAAGTCTCAAAGCCAAGGGCGAAGCTCCCAGATCCCAGAGCAGCCTGCGAGGGGCCGAAGGTTTATCTCCTGCAGGGTTTGATCTGAGAACTGCTGGAGCTGGTGGGAATCTCACCCCCAGCCCTCAGGAGCTTTTTTTACCGTGCCCTCAAACATCCCAGCCTATCTGGCAGCACCCTGGCCGCACGTGGCGTTTAAAAATAACACGTGTGGTTGCAAGGAACGGCCTCAAAATGTTTCCTAAACTTTGGCCCAAGGCTAGAATTGATCTCAGATACCCAGTGTGACGCCTTGAATGAAAGGTAAGGCAAGAAAGACGTGGATGAATGGGTGGGGATGACAGGAATTTCTCCTAAAGGTGGGTGGCAGAGGAAAACATCACTCCCTGGAGGGAAATCTGTGCTGTGGCTGTGCTTTGGATGCTCTTCAGGGGAGAGGCACTGCCAGGCTGCTCTTTTTCTGCTCTTTGCTGCTTTTCAGTGACTTCTGGGGGCTTCACAGTGCGGGTTTAGCCCCTTCCACGAGCCGTTCCCAGCAGGTGAATAATCCTGTGGCTCCCAGTGCCGGGAGGTGTCGATTCCTTTGAATTATCTGCCTCTGCATCAGGCACTGCTGATCCTGGGGCCGTTCATCAGCAGGGGAAAGAACTTCTGGACATCCCCCAAGTGCTGGGTTTAGTAATTCTCCAGCTGAGGTGGCACTTTGACTTCAAGCAAGGAAGCAGCAGATGCGTCCCCCAAGTGCTGGGTTTAGTAATTCTCCAGCTGAGGTGGCACTTTGACTTCAAGCAAGGAAGCAGCAGATCCGAAACCTTCCACACGAGTGTCTTTCAGCTCTGACCGCAGCTTTCAGCTGAATTTATTTTCTTTCTCCTCACGGTATCTCCATTCCAGGCCCCCTCATGTAAACACGGAGCAGCACATGCTGGTTTGAACAGTGATTCATCCTATTAAAGTCCAAGTGGCTCCTCACAGGATGCTTTCCAGAACCAGGCAGTAGATATAAAAAGGGCAGGGACCACGACTTCCCCGGGCTATCTCAAGTGCCTGATACTTCAGACACAACAGGCTCGATTGCAGAGGAGCTGGGCTCTCTGTTAAAGCCGCTTAGAAATAGGGTTTATGGGTTTTTTTTTCCTCTAGGAAATCCCCTGTGTTCAAACACCCCAGCCAGGCTCAGACTGCTGGGGTTTCAGGCAGCTCCGGTGGTGGTTCGGAGCAGGGCTCTCGCGTGAGAGGAGGGGCTGGGAGGTGACTCTGCACAGCACGGCTTTATTATCAGCCAGAAAACAAAGCAGTCAAGCTGAGAAATGCCAATTTTCCGGCTTTTGACCCAAACATTTGGCCCTCAATAGATACAGCAAGGAAAAGGTTTTTCCCCCCCGCTCTGTGGCACTTGCTGGGCTTTACACGGCTGGGGAGGGACGTGGCTGCTCCCAGCTCGGCACAGGAATTTGGGAAGCTCCTGGCTCTGCCTGGGGACCACGTGCAGCCCTGGAGAAGGTCCCTGGCTGTGTTCAGGCACCTCAAATGTCACTGGGAAGTGGCCTCTGTGCCCAGAGGGCTGGGTGACCCTGGCTGGGACAGCTCAGGCGCTGCCACGGGGCGGTCCCGGCACATGCCGGCGCTGGGAGGGCTCTCCAGGAGCCTGTGGAGACAGGGAAAAGCCAGGGCGGGTGGACAAGGAGCACCCTTGGGCTGCATCTCGGCTTGTTTGTATGAGACCATCAGAGCTCTCTCAGGAATGGGGCTTTTCTGGTACCACCTTGTGCATTTGGGCAGAGAAGCTCGGGGAATTTTGGGGGATGTCTCTGGGAAGTTTCCCAAGCATCCGTGACCTTCACTGCCTGTCCCCTCAGCTGGCTGGAGCTCAGCCAGCCCTGCATGGCTTTGTCAGGCTGCTGCTGAGCCTGAGCTCTTCCCAAAAATAGAAATTAAAAATGCGTTCATTGATTTTTTTAAGCGATGTTTTTACGAGCTGGAACAGAGCAGGAGTTTGACAAACAGCGCGTTTTTCATGGGAGACTTAAAAGCCAAAAAAAAAACCACCACTGTCCGAAACTGAAGCTATGACAAAATGAGTCTTTTTCATTACAAGATGATTCAACGCAGAGAAGCGTTTTCCTTCTTTAGTGATTTATCAGCTGTCTTCAAATAGACCAGGTAATTTAAGTTAAAAAATTATCATTCTGTTGAAAAATCACTTTTTTTCCCTGAGGGAAAAAAAATGTTTCAAGAAGAAAAGCTTTCTCTGGGTACCAGGGAAGTGCTCCTGGAGATGTTGTGGAGACAACAAAGGGAAAAGAAGTGAAGCGAGCTGGTTTTATATTTTTATATAAGATATTTTAAGATGTCTATAAAATATTTTTGACCTGCTTGATTGGTGGGCAACCAAACACTGAGGAAGAGATGCCAACATGATATTTTTGGGGGCGGTTTCTGCCTCATCAGACATTTGTGGAAGGTATCTCTGGACCCTGGAGACTTCTGCAAAGAGAAAATTGATAGCGGGACATTACCAGGGAGGAAAGAGAAAATCCAAAAGCCCTGAGCGTGGCCAGGCAGTTGCTTTTGGGGAAAAAAAAAAATAATAGAATTTCCAGGAAAAGCCTCAAGATGCTGGTGGTGAGGCTGAGCGAGGGAACACCTGGGGAAGATTGATTAAGAGACAGCCAATGTGTGCCTGTGATTTACGAGGAGCGGGCCTGGCTTTAGTAGGAGTTTTTGGGAGATATGGCTGCTGTGGTGCAGGACAGAAAGCTCCTGGATGCAATAGAGCTCCCAGACTGTCAAACACCACTTGATAAGGTTCCACGAGTGAGATTATTCACTCAGAGAGGGGGAAACGGAGCAGGAGGTCAAAGAAGCTGTGGGGCAGAAACCCGCTTGGCGAATTCTCTCTGTGCATCCAACCCAATATAAATGTGTGTGCAACAATATAAATATACACATATATATATACATATATCTCCATCTGTCTGTCCAGCTAGTTATTTACCTGAAACTGTCACTCCTGCTCCTCCTTCCTGGCAGCTGGGAGCAATTCAGTGTGGCTGAATCCTGCCTGCTTCAGCTGGGAGAATTTTTTTAGGGATTCGCTCCAAGGATGCCCCTTTGAACTTGAGTTTTGGGTTATTTTTTTCGCTCCCCTGGGGGCTGGATGGTGGAGCTGGGATCAGGGGTGGTGTTTGGAGATGCAGAGATCCATCCCTGCTCTTTCAATTGTGGCCAAGGCACCGAATCCCCCTTTTTAAGATGTGATGAACAACCAGGCCATGCCTGAAGGATGGCTAAATGAGCACACAGTGTTTTCCAGCTGGAAAAAGACAGGGAGCAGATAAGAGAAGCTGATAACTTTGGCTTTTGGGAGTGATCAATGGCCTCAAGATAGGCCTTATTAATGCTGGCAGAATGAAGGATTCTGAGCATCCCTGGAGCTCGTGGGGAGGCTGGAATGTGCAGCCCTATATCCACTGCCTTTCACGTGGATCAGTGGGGTTTTCTGCAGCGTAATCTCTGGCTTTATTTGTTTTCATGGCCTTTGGAATCCTCTGGGGAATCAGAGCGGCTGGGCTGCGTTCCCTGTCCTTTGATAAGGTTGTTTCTTTTGGAATTTCACCTTCGGAGGTGGAGGTGGGAAAGAAGTGTCCAGAAGGCAGTGAGGCAGAGGCCGGCAGCTTTATGGACTCTGCTCCTGCTCCGCACCAGGAACCCGGCTGCTTCTTCCTGCTCCGCTCCCCAGAGCCCAAACAACGAGAGCTCTGCCACTCCTGATCAATAATCGCTCTTTTTGGCACAAAACCGGGCACTTCTGAAGCCATCCAGTGGGACATCAGAATGGTTTTTGGGTCACATTGAACAGCCGGGCTGTAGGACAAAAGAGAAAGGAGGAAGGCCTAAAGCCGCCCCTTAAATCCCAGAAATCTCTTGGTGCCTTCAGCTCTAAAGCTACAATGGGATAAAAACCACGGCCAGCAGAAGAATATGGAGCAAGGAATCAGCTGAGAATTTAGGCCAGATGCAGTTATGGCATCACCTCGGGATGCCAAAAGAGCCTGCCTTGGTTTGGGGTTGTGAGGGAGGCTTGTACTGCCCTGAGCTGGGCAAAGCCCACTTCCAGTGTGTTCTCCTTGCTGGGGGTACCTAAAGCCCTAAACTGAGGCTTTTCAGCTTCGGGAGAGGCTCCACGTGGTCAGTGGCCCATACTCGTATTGGGAAGGTCCAAAGTCAGTGGGAACACCGGGAAAAAAAGGGAATTCCAGACGAAACTCTTCCCTGACAGCACAGTCGGAGGATGGAGGCAGTTGCCAAGAGGGCCACAGAGGTCTCGTGCTTTCAAGACCCAGTTAGACCTTTTTATAGGGAAATAATGCATGTGGGAACCCCCCAGGGAAGGGAGGGGAGCGAGGTGCAGTAAGCGGGAACAGGGATGTGCTGTGGGACTCACAGCTCTTTCTGAGAGCTGTCATCTGTGATCTGTGTCCTGACCTTCTTCATTCCCACCTGAAAGGGGCTTTTCCAGGGAATTCCCGCTCTGGCTTAGTTCATACGAAGCTGCTGTGAAGCAGTTCCTGGGAAGAGCGGGCCCAAATGGAGCAGAGGCCATTGGCTGTTCTGGGGAATGTCCCTGGGAGCCGCATCCTGATCTTGCATCCGGCTCCTGCATTTTCCTACGAGCCCCAGAATCATCAACCTGCAGAAGAAGTTTCTAAACGCACAAAATGCACCTGGGAGCCTTTACCCTGCGTGTCCCGGGATTTGCAGTGCTCTCCCAGGGCAGAACGGGATGGCTGCAGTGTGACCCCATCCCCACAGGTGCTTTCCCTGAAAATTCACTTTATCTGAGCCAAAGACAGCCCAGGGAGAGAACTCTGCCCCTGAGAGAGATCTGGTGTTCAGGGCTGTGGGAGTCCTTGGCATCTGATTTTAGCAATTTAAAATTTAGGCCTCAAATTTAAGCTCCTCATCCAGGCTTTTTTAAATAAAGCCTGCTGCTGTCCTTCAGCTCCGGGAGGCTCCAGAGGTCAGCGGAAAATACAGCGGGAGCGTGCGGTGGCTGTAGGGATGCCCCAGCAGGGCACAGCAATGCTCTGGCTCTGGGTGAGGACAGGGAGCTGGCACGGACTCAGGTTCTGCTCTGAGCCTCTCGCGGGCCCAGACAGAAAGATAAACAGAAATGGGAAACGGTGGCTGGAGCTTCTCCTCTGGTACTTGCTCTCGGGGGTGGCTGCATTCCTTCCAAGCAGAGAGCGAGCCGACGGCCAGGCAGCAATAACCCCAGCAGCAGCACCGGCGTGCCCGCCCCGGGCGCTCGGCCCCGCTGGGAAGCGATAAGGAGCCACGGCCTCTGGGAAGGGCACTCGAAATAGAACGGGAGATAGAGCCCTGCAAAGGGAACCGAGCGGCCTGGCCGGGGCTCGGCACCCAGGAGCCCCTTGGAGCAAACCCAGAGCGAAATCCCTGTTCCCGCTGGCGGGCAGGGCTCAGTCTGCCCCTCCAAACACAGCAGCTCTGCTTTCCCCCGGCTCTGCTTTCCCCCGGCTCTGCTTTCCCCCGGCTCTGCTTTCCCCCGGCTCTGCTTTCCCCCGGCTCTGCTTTCCCCCTGCTCTGCTT
>VXAZ01000620.1:741090-760779 GCA_013399875.1 Gymnorhina tibicen
CCCCAGCTGTGCTTTCCCCCAGCTCTGCTTTCCCCTGCTCTGCTTTCCCCGGCTCTGCTTCCCCCCGGCTCTGCTTCCCCCCGGCTCTGCTTCCCCCCGGCTCTGCTTCCCCCCGGCTCTGCTTCCCCCCGGCTCTGCTTCCCCCCGGCTCTGCTTCCCCCCGGCTCTGCTTCCCCCCGGCTCTGCTTCCCCCCGGCTCTGCTTCCCCCCGGCTCTGCTTCCCCCCGGCTCTGCTTCCCCCCGGCTCTGCTTCCCCCCGGCTCTGCTTCCCCCCGGCTCTGCTTCCCCCCGGCTCTGCTTCCCCCCGGCTCTGCTTCCCCCCGGCTCTGCTTCCCCCCGGCTCTGCTTCCCCCCGGCTCTGCTTCCCCCCGGCTCTGCTTCCCCCCGGCTCTGCTTCCCCCCGGCTCTGCTTCCCCCCGGCTCTGCTTCCCCCCGGCTCTGCTTCCCCCCGGCTCTGCTTCCCCCCGGCTCTGCTTCCCCCCGGCTCTGCTTCCCCCCGGCTCTGCTTCCCCCCGGCTCTGCTTCCCCCCGGCTCTGCTTCCCCCCGGCTCTGCTTCCCCCCGGCTCTGCTTCCCCCCGGCTCTGCTTCCCCCCGGCTCTGCTTCCCCCCGGCTCTGCTTTCCCCCTGCTCGCTGTGGTGAGGCCTCAGGGAGGGAGCAGCTCAGGGACCACGGCACAGCCGGGTTTGGAGCCCCGTGGGCCAGGCCTCCCTCTCATTTTGGGAGGGAGGGAAGCTCTGGACTTGGCGGTGTTAGAAAAATGATGGATGTTATACAGAATATACAGAAGGAATTGTTCCCTGGGAGGGTGGGCAGGCCCTGGCACAGGGTGCCCAGAGAAGCTGTGGCTGCCCCTGGATCCCTGGCAGTGCCCAAGGCCAGGCTGGACACTGGGGCTTGGAGCAGCCTGGAACAGCGGAAGGTGTTCCTGCCATGGCAGGGGTGGAATGAGATGGGCTTTAAGGTCCTTCCCAACCCAAACCATTCCATGGAAAGTTCCATGGATTATCCAGGTGTGAGGATAAAGACAAACTCCTCTTTCTGTGTGGGAAGCAGGAGCTTTGGGTGGCTTTTGGGTCATCACACGTGGCCCCTCTCGGGCTCTGTTGCTTTTTCTCACCGTTCCTTTCGGATGACAAACCCCTTCCAAACCAGCACCTAGAGAGCCCGGCAGGCCAGCTGGATCATGGAGCAGGGAACTTTTCCAGCAGATGTGGCTTTCCAGACTCTTTGCTGCCCCTGCACTGGGTGAGGCACTCAGGAGAGGGGAAAAGCCTCTGTGAAGCCAAACCTTTGCCCACAGACCAGCAAAACCCCGTAGTACTGAACATCAAACATTTGTTTTGACCTCAAGGGAACACCCTGACCTTGGCCGTGAGATAGGATGAGATCAGGGTGTTTGTCTGCAACAAATTTCAAACCATCTCTGCTGCTGGGCACGTGCTGAGCATCAAATTTAGCTTGATGTTCTGAGAGATGCCTTCCCCAGAACGGCTCCCGTGCTTCTTCATTTTCCAGCGGTGAACTCAGTTCTGCACCTGCTCAGCTGCTTTCCAGAGGTGGATCCAGGAGCTCAGCAGCCACATGAGGATATCTAATCCCCTTTTTCCACCCTGCTCCCACATGTGCTCCTGCCCGCCAAAGCAAACAGCAGCAGGCAACACGAGCACTGCTTTCCATGAATTGTTTTGCTCTGTTTTCGAAGAAGAGACCTGGGAAAATCTGTGGAAACTTTCTTGCTGGCCCAAGTGAGTTGAGAGAAAGAAAAACATTGCTCCAGAGTCAGAATTGAAATGGTTTTGGTTTTTCTTGTGTTCAAAGATGAACAGGAAAGGCAATTCTTGAGGGAAGAGGGAATGGCTGCTGTAGAAACCACAAAAAAGCTTTCTAGGACCTGGCTCCAATCCTGCTGTGCTTGGATGAGCTGCTGGTTCACAGCCTGGATGTCACCAAGAGTCAGGCACGATCAGCTCCTCTGCAGAACAGAAAACTGGGACGTGGAAGGGGTTCTGAAGGTAAAATTCCCTGTTGGATGGGGCAGCAGAGAGGCAGCTGCTGTTTGGTCGGAATTACTTCAGTCTGCAGCTGAGCTTCCTAAATCTCTGCTAAAACCCAAGCCTTGTTCTTCCTCTCGCACCCCTCCCAGGATCAAAGACAGGCAATTGAAATAAAAGGAAGTGTTTGAAATGGTCTTGAAAGAGGAAATTCTTGTCTAATTCCAGGTCGTGGCAGAGGCTGTGTGCTGCGTGGGGAGATGAGAGAACCTCCCAGGCCTGGAAAAGCCATTGGCAGTTTTGAATCTAGAACTAAAGGCTTCCTCCCCCCGGCCCCAGAGAGGGAGAAAGAAGAGGAGTGTTTTTGTGCACAGAAAGGGTGGCTCGTTGCACGGGAGGAATCCTGTCCTGGCGGTTTGGGAGGCAGGATGTCAGCGTTTATTCTGGAAAAGCGAGCTCCAAGTTCCTCATCACGGATGGGCTTCACCTCCTCCTCCTCCTCCTCCTCTTGTGCGCCTTTCCTGGCAGGGTGCTGCCAGCCCTCCTGGTGGCCCTGTCCCCAGCCCCGGGTGCTGCCAGCCCTCCTGGTGGCCCTGTCCCCAGCCCCAGGGCACGGTGTCACTCTGTCCCTGCCGGCAGCACAGCTCCTGGCACAGGAGGGTGAAGCTGGAGGCTGCTTTCCTCTTCCCGACCTCGTTGTGGAGCTTCCCTGCTGGAAAACCTTGGCTTCTTCAGTTTCCCACACTTCAGCTCATCCAGTCCTTCCCTGCATTTCCAAGAGCTTTGTGGGGAGCCAGAACACCTGCTCTGCGAACGCGGATCCGGGAGGAAAGTTGGCAGAGGTGTCCTTCCTGCACCGGAACGATGGCTTTGTTTGTACACTGCAGGTAGATGGGATTCCTCCTGTCTCACCTGGCACTCTGCTCCGGGAATTGTCTCGGATGTGCCAGCTTGTGCCCTCTGTCCTGGCTCCCAACCAGCATTCCCATCTCGCTTCCAGGAGGTGCCAATGTCACTCCCAGAGCTCTGCTCTTCCTGCTGGATGAAGCACGGCACCGCTCGGCTCTGCCAGCTCTCGTTCCTGCCTCATCCAACTGTGTGAAGTCAGGCCAGGAGTCTGATCTGGAATCAGGGAATGACAGCGAGGACTTAATCTGCTGTACAATTAGTGGTCAGGGCTCAGCTCCCGAGGTACAAGGGAAGAGCGGCAGCTCCTGCTATTTTCCTTTTCAGCAACAGCCCGATAATTCCCTAAATCCAAACTCTGGATCGCTCGGCTATTCTTTTGGAAAGGGGAACAAAAATAACATCACTAAGCCCGCTGCAGCCCCTTGAAGTGGACTCAAATGGAAATAAAAGCCTTTTGCGGAGCAGGCTTTGGATGGATTTTTCACCGAGCGTCCAAAAATTCCTTGGAAAGACCATGTCGGCCAAAGGCCAGAGTCTGGGCTGCGTACCTGCGCCCTGTCCAGATGGAGGAGAAATGGAACAGATGCACCGAGATGAAGAGAAGCTTTCAGAGTGTTTTCAGAGCCTCCTGCTCGCTGAAAGGGCTGGAAAGTGATTTAGAAAATAATCCTTTGAACATGAGGAAAAAATTGTCTTGGACACTGCTCCCAGGGCCTTTCCAGGCTTCCAGAGGTGGGGAAACGGCATTTGCCTGCAAGGAACTCAACCCAAAATCTCCCTCGGGTCAGCTGCCTCTGTGTGAGAGGCTGCCGTGGGAGGAGCACATGGGAAGTTGAATGAGGCTTTAAAATGCTTGGCCTTCCTCTCATGGAGGTTAAAGCTGGCAGTGCTCTGGTGGGTTTTTTTCCTATGGCTTTGCCCAAGTGTCCGAGGAGATCTGGGATTTCTGTGCTCTCCCAGCTTCAGGAGCTGGGGGAAAAAGGAAGGAAAATCCTTTGGCGAATACAGACGGGTAAAGGAAAACTCTGCACTTCCTGTGCCATCTCCCAAGGCAGGGCAGGGCAGGGCAGGAGGGGCAGGAAACCAGCACCTCTCTGGCCACAACATCAGCGTGGCTTCAGCTGCTGTGGGCCCTGGATGTGGAAATCGGACCCCATCCCTCTGCTCAGTTTCTTCTGACATCGCTGTTTTTCCACTGCAAAGACAGAAATTTGAAAAAACCCAGGGATTCACGTCATTTTTTTTCTACTCCATTAACTGTGGGCACAGAAAAAGGAAAACCAGACATCTAGACCAGGATCAGCAATGATTTCCATGGAAACCTGGGGTTTTCAACAACTCTGGAGACTGATGGTGATGTATGCTCGCTGAAGGTGAAGGTCTGGCAGCTGGAGCTGGTGCCGAAACCACTGGATCCAACATGGAAATCAGCGTGGGACTAATGTTGAGCCTGATGGAAAAACATGGGGCTCACGGTGAGATACTCAGGCCAGACAAACAAATCAGGTAATATAGTAATAATAATAATAATAATAATAAGGAAGAAACTTGACCAAGAATAACCAGTCTCAGATCTGTGGACACCAGAGCCTGCTTTCCGTTTATAATATTGCTTTACAGCCTCCTGGCAGCGTTCCTGAGCCTAAAAGGGGTGTTCAGTTCCCTTCCCGCTGAAGGCCTGTGTATTCCACCACTGTGGCCTGTTCTGGGATGGCAGGGAACCGGGCTGCACATGGCCAGGAACCACATAG
This sequence comes from Gymnorhina tibicen, assembly GCA_013399875.1. Classification (NCBI taxonomy): domain Eukaryota; kingdom Metazoa; phylum Chordata; class Aves; order Passeriformes; family Artamidae; genus Gymnorhina; species Gymnorhina tibicen. The sequence goes on from VXAZ01000620.1 coordinate 745,744, forward strand.
GATGAGAAAAGCAGAACTGACAATCGTAAAAATCTGGATTTACAGAGTCCAGTGATGTATTTGAGCTGCAGCAAGTTGTCGAATGCAACAAGGCCTGAATTGATCCAGCTCCAGGCCTTTGTTGCAGAAGATGTGGAAGTTCCTCACCCCCATGAAGGAAGAGACACTGAGGTTTAAGATCTTGCATCATATTTAGTCCTTCGTTTTTGCTGTGATTCTTCTCTGTGGGTTTGGGGACTTGACCCTTCATTTTCAGCTCACGTTAGATGTGTAAATTGGTGCACAGCGGAACCTGCGAAGAGAAGCGCCCGCGTCCATCACCACTGATACCATCCAAGGGTTCCTAGGCTTGGGTGTGCAATGAGGAGGGATCTGTGCCTTGGATGTGGAGCTGGGAGCAGCAGTTAAACAGCAAAAGGAGCCGCTGCCACGGAGAGAGGGCACAGGGAAGAGCGGGAGAGACCTTGCTCCTGTTCCCTGGGGCTCCTCAGCAGAGCTGTGGGTCTGTGAATCAGGACTTGGTGCGACCATTCCTGGCCTCTGCCCCAGGCTGGGCTTGGCTGCAGCGTCTCCTGAAGTGTCTTGGAACCTCATCCTGGCAGTGGAAAGAAGTTGCCTTCTGATATTGTTACTGGTTTGTGGATGTGACCGGGTTGGGGGAAACTGGAGCTGGAATTCAACCCTGTCTCACCTCCTTCTGGACCTTCCAGGCCAGCACTGAACCTGGAGGACTCCATGGATCCAGAGAGCGTGGCTTGGATGGGCTCAGCCCCCACTCACCACGACTGGGCTGACTGGTGGCCTGTGCTGAAGAGAAGGGCTGGAACAAACCCTGAGTGTGACACAGGACTTCACAGGGAGCAGGGAGAAAATTCCTCAGTAGATGCAGAGCGGTGGGAGACTCAGGCATGGAGGATCTGTGCCTGAAAAACTGTCTGCAGCTGTCACCCACACTAACCATGGCAGGATGGAGAGGGAATTGCTTTCCTTACCTTCACAGAGCAGCACTGCAGCACAGCTGGCTCAGCGTGCCGAGGGGGAGAGAAAGTTGTCTCTTCAGAGAGACAAGCAGACAGACAGACAGACAGCGAGCCAGCTTCTGCTCTGTTCTGTGCACGGAACTCCACGGCGATTAAAGGAGCTATTTGTAACCAGGAACAGAATCCAACGGCTGGCGGAGCTCCCTGTAAAACATTCCCAGTTCAGTCTCGGACGGCATTTTACCGGGAACAGCTACTCATCAGCAATGTCAGGGTTAAACACTCCCAGCGTGTGTGCAATTGCAGAAATGCCCCGAGAAGAACCAAGGAAATATTTCCATCTTAAACTCCGATAAGGAGTGAAAATGTGCAACTCGTTCCATATGGTGGCTGCAAGGCCCGAGCCAAGCGGAAAAGCCGCGGAGTCTGCCAATCCCTAAGAACTCGCAAGCCTGATAAATGAGCGCCTTGCTTTGGGAAAGCCAGAGACAAAGTCACACTAGAAAGGAGAAAGCAGAAGAAAAGTGAGGAGTCTTTAAAAAAAAAAAATAAAGCCAAGTCTTCCCCATTTGTCTTGTGGGATGGCAGCAAGAATTTCTGGAAATGTTTTACATGTCAAAGATTTAACCAAGCTGGGATGTTTGTGGACAAGCCGTTATAGGCAATGAATAAATAAATCAGGAAAAGGGTCTATCTCCTGCTTTACAAAAATGATCCTGGGCTGAGACATCTGCATTCTTCTGGGATACTGTGTGCAAGCTAGGATGGAGGCGCCCAAAGCCGGAGCGCTCTCGGATTTCTCCAGCACTGACATGGAAGGCAGTGCTGTGCTTGGCCAGGCAGCAAGGAGGGAAAAGCTGGAGGCACAGAGAAGCACCTGGGCATCCTCCAGCCACGGGAGGCAGGTTCCCGGCAGTGGGATGCAGGTTCCCGGCTGTGGGATGCAGGTTCCCGGCAGCAGGATGCAGGTTCCCGGCTGTGGGATGCAGGTTCCCGGCAGCAGGATGCAGGTTCCCGGCTGTGGGATGCAGGTTCCCGGCAGCAGGATGCAGGTTCCCGGCTGTGGGATGCAGGTTCCCGGCAGCAGGATGCAGGTTCCCGGCTGTGGGATGCAGGTTCCCGGCAGCAGGATGCAGGTTCCCGGCTGTGGGATGCAGGTTCCCGGCAGCAGGATGCAGGTTCCCGGCTGTGGGATGCAGGTTCCCGGCAGCAGGATGCAGGTTCCCGGCTGTGGGATGCAGGTTCCCGGCAGCAGGATGCAGGTTCCCGGCTGTGGGATGCAGGTTCCCGGCAGCAGGATGCAGGTTCCCGGCTGTGGGATGCAGGTTCCCGGCAGCAGGATGCAGGTTCCCGGCTGTGGGATGCAGGTTCCCGGCAGCAGGATGCAGGTTCCCGGCTGTGGGATGCAGGTTCCCGGCAGCAGGATGCAGGTTCCCGGCTGTGGGATGCAGGTTCCCGGCAGCAGGATGCAGGTTCCCGGCTGTGGGATGCAGGTTCCCGGCAGCAGGATGCAGGTTCCCGGCTGTGGGATGCAGGTTCCCGGCAGCAGGATGCAGGTTCCCGGCTGTGGGATGCAGGTTCCCGGCAGCAGGATGCAGGTTCCCGGCTGTGGGATGCAGGTTCCCGGCAGCAGGATGCAGGTTCCCGGCTGTGGGATGCAGGTTCCCGGCAGCAGGATGCAGGTTCCCGGCTGTGGGATGCAGGTTCCCGGCAGCAGGATGCAGGTTCCCGGCTGTGGGATGCAGGTTCCCGGCAGCAGGATGCAGGTTCCCGGCTGTGGGATGCAGGTTCCCGGCAGCAGGATGCAGGTTCCCGGCTGTGGGATGCAGGTTCCCGGCAGCAGGATGCAGGTTCCCGGCTGTGGGATGCAGGTTCCCGGCAGCAGGATGCAGGTTCCCGGCTGTGGGATGCAGGTTCCCGGCAGCGGGATGCAGGTTCCCAACAGCGGGATGCAGGTTCCCGGCCGCTCCCCAGGAATGCGACCGCCCCCAGCACCAGGAATGGGTGCTCAGGCCAGGAGCAGTGGCACCACGTGGCACCGGGGTCAGGGATCAGGGGGAGCCCGGTGGAGCTGGGAGGGAGCAGAGGGTCAGGGCAGATCAGGCGTCTCCTGCTCGGGGCCTGAGATTTGCCCGGGCTGCATTCCTGGCTGAAGGGATCTGGCTGTGCCATGGATTTCTGGGGAGGAGTGGGCAAATGCGCAGCTTGGCCGCCTGGAGGTAAGGCCGTGCCTTTGGAAAAGTCCCGGAAAGGATTGGTAAGCGAGGCACCTCCTCCAGCTGAGCACAGTCCCGTGTTAAATCAGAAATAGAGTAGGAAATCAACCACACAAACAAAATCCCCTCCCGTTTCTTCTCCAAAGAAGATTTCTGGATCCTGGATTTTTTTAATCCAGGAGCTGCTTTCAAGCTGGGGCTGTAGAAGCCCTGAGGTTCCCTGCCACGGGAGGTCTTAGCGGGCTCTTTTGCCTCAGCACGTTTGTTGTAATGAGGTTTTTCTGTTACATCGGGACTTCAGCAGAGTCACCCGTGCCAGCTCGCTGACTTCTCCCAGGCCAGGACTGTTTTGTTGGGCTAAAAAGAGCAACAAAAAGAGCAAACCCTGCAGGTTGGAAATTGCTGGGCAAGGAGATAAATGCTACTTGAACTGGCCACTATAATCTGTCTGGAAAGGTGAAAGGAATTCCGCCTTCTCGGGAGCCTAAAATACTTCTTTTACTAAAATACCTTATTTTCCAGCCGCGTGCCACGTTAGTCACTTGCCAAAGAGTTTGTTCTCTGGTCTGTGCTTCTGTCTTGCAGCTGCTGACCAAACTCAGAACCTCCCTGGCAGAAGGGAGATGCGAATCTCCTGCATTTCGTGCGTGGCGCTAGGGCAGCAGGGTCTTTATGGCGGTGCCCGGGGACATCCAGGTTACACCTGGATTTATAAATACGGGGGATTCATCTGCTGGACAAGGCTCAGACAGAAGGAGGCCCCGAGCAGCGGCAAGAAGCTTCACTTTGGCTGTTGCCCACCCTCCCTGTCTCCCCTGTCACCCCGCTGTGGCTCCTCCAGGGCCGCCGCCTCCCCTTTGTGTTGCCCAGTGTGCTGTTCAGTGGCCCGGGCTCATGGCAGGGAGGTGCTCTGCAGTCCCACCCCTCCGTGCCCTCCAGCCTGGCATTTATTATTTGCTGAGGATTTCTTGGGCTCGCCCAAGACGCTGTAGGGAAGTCCTCTCTAGGCCTGGGCCGGCCAAAAATACAGTGGGTGGGAAAACCTCGGAGACAAAATGCTGAGACTTCTCAGATGATGGTCCCTTTGATTTCCATTTAAAAACAAGTAAAAGAGCGAGCTCTGGTTGTGACATCTCTGTCCTTGCAAAACACCCTCCCACTAAAAGGTCTGTGCATGAATTATAGGGCCGGATTTGCCTTTGTGTTTTATTTTTTGCCATCATTTACAGCTCGGAAAAATTCCTGTAAATACGCTCAGTTTTCCCACGGAGCCTCTGTGTGGATGAGCAGATTCTGTCAAAGATTTCAAAGTTGGGTGCATAAACATAAATAATAAACACAGTTTGCTTCACTTCAGCCCGTTTTTATTACACAAGAGAGGATCTGGAGCATCCAAAGAAGTCCCTGAGCTGAGGTCTGGGAAATTCCAGGTGTGTTCTGTGGTTGAATGTTCACCACTGGGTTTGTGCCATGCCAAGGAGGCAGCAAGAAAACTCATCCGTGTGGGCTAACGTTCACGTTGTCCCCAGATATTTATTTTTTTAAAGCACTGCCAACTTCAGCAATCAGAAAACCCTACCGAACATTGCAGCATTTGTTTATCAAGGTTTTCTGCCACAGAAAATTCCTTTAATGAAAACTCGCTTCTGAAGGACTTCCTGAGGCTGAAGCTTGGAAGATACCCCAAACTCCTGACCTGAGGCTCTGGCTCAGTCTTCCAGATGGAGAAGATACAGCTTTTGAGGCGGGCCTGCATCTTGCAGCCCCAAACCACAATCTTTTGGAAAGAGTAAATCTGTTAAAGGTCGTGTTTGGGAGACTTTGGGATGGCTCAGATCAAAGACGCACCTCTCCCCAAATCCTGTCTCTGACGGTGCCAGTGGCAAATGTTGAGGGCCGACCCAAGGCAAGTCCCTCGTGGTGCTTCCTGCAGCCCTTCCAAGTCCTGGCGATTTGCAGCCGAAGGACTTCCCGAGCCAGGGGTCGTATCCACACCCTTCTGTGGAATTAATTGCCCGGGATGGATCTCTCCATGTTTTTAATTGTTGTTTGAACCCATTTATGCTCTTGGCTTCCACAACCTCCTCTGACAACGAGTTCCACCACTGAATTGGAAACAGCACCATGAATCAGAGTGGCCCTCAATTACAATAACAGCCCTGAGTTTGGATGAGATTGCCAAGCCTGGATGGAGTTCCTTAATCACGTTCACGGATTTTATCCGCGGCAGCGGGAGCCTCATCCCGAAGCAGGGGGAATTCATGAAATGGGTTTATGGCAAGATCTTGGAGATCCTGGTAATCCAGGAGCCTTCAGCTCCCAGCTGCCTCCTGGCCTGTGCCTCGCCAGGGTCAGCTCAGCCTGGAAGAGGTTCCTTGGGAAAACTTTGGGCATAATCCTCGTGGCCATGCAGGAAAGCCTGGCTCTGCTGGGAGATTAATTCCTGGATAGGCCCTTACTGCAGGGAAGGGAGAGCTTGCAGCTGCTGGGAGGAACAGCCTCGCTCCCTGTCCACTCGGGGCTGTGCTGACCTGGGCCAACACGTGCTGCTGGAAGAGGAAATTCTGGGGAACTGGGATGATCCCACACGTTCAGCTTGGGAATGAGAGACTGAGGTATTCCTCTGCTTTCCCATCCTGTAGATGGCTCCCAGAAGGTTTTCCCACCTATCAGAGCAAAGCTTGACTTTCATTTGGAAGTGGAACCTGCCCCAAAACCAGCTCTGAGAGAGAGATCTCTTCTTCTTCCTGACATTTTCACCTCTTTTTTTCCCAAGACTGATTTTTTGGGAGGTTGACAGTGGCAAGCCCCACATAATTCTGCAAAGTTTTCTGGTTGGGAAAACCCCAGCCTTCTGTTTTTCCTCAGTGCTGGCCACCTTGGCACCACCAGCTCCTCAGAATTTCTCTGAGGAGAATCTCACAGATTTCTGTGATTTCTGCTGTGAAGTTCTTTTTTGGGGGAGAAAAAGGGGGTCTGAATCTTCCAGCTATGTAAAATCATCTGAATGGTAAATTCTCCAGGAGAGGCACAGTTCGGTGCTAGACAGGCCAGGACGTGAAAGGAAGCAATTCCCGTCAGGTAACACATCTTCTGCCCCGTGTAAAACGTCCGGGAAATCCCTGGGCTCCGAAGTCAGCCTGGCTCAAAGTGCGCTGCTCATCCCGCTCACCCTGGGGAGACACGGGAGCGTGGAAGAGGAGCCATCTCCTGCTGGCGGGGTCTGTGCTCCCTGTGGGATCTCCTCCCCTCCCTAACAGGGCACAGACGGTGCTGCTCCCGCCGTCCGGCCCCGCCGACCCTTCCAAAGCTGCGGGGAATCCACACGGGGAATCCCCTAAAGGATGGAAGCTGCGTTTGGGGGAACCATCCTGCTTCGGTTCCCTCCTGGAAAGGCTCAGCTCAGGTAAGGCTCAGCTCCGGGTTCCTATCCAAGCTCTGCTTGGTGCTTCTGAGTCCCACCCAGCCACCAGCCCACGGGAATTATGGAATCTCAGCGTAGTTAGGTTGGAAGGGACTCTGCAAGGTCATTCCCAGTGCTCCCAGCCCTCTGGAGCAGCCTGTCCTTCCCCGGCAGCCAAACCAGGTACTCAGAGCACGAATTTGAACGTTCAAAATTTACAGCTTGGGATGCATCAGGAAAGCATCTGAAAGTGTGGGAGTTTTTGGGTCCTTCTCACTGATGTTTTGGAGGTTCCCGTTGTTCCAGCCTCCCCAAGCAGGGCTGTGGGAACCACTTCCCCTTTCTTCTATTTCTTTCCTATTTAAGGTTGAGTTGTGCTGTAATTACCCAACTCCAGGAGCTGGGGCTTGAGGAAAAGCAAACGAATTTGCTGCCACCAGGTTCAGGAAAGGCACAGGGGGTTTTTTCCCAGGGTCTGCGTGGCTCTGAAGGAGCCTTTCTTCCTTTTCTTCAAAATTCTATTGAATTTTGCCTTTATGGGCATCCTTGGGGCCCACTTGCCTCACCTGGGGAGTGGCTGGGAGTACAAACCATCCAGGCCATCACTTCCCTTTAGCCAAGGTGGACAATACCCGTCCCCAGAGCGAGGGGAGTGAAGCAGGGGCAGCTCCACGCCTTTCCAAGGTGCCCGGTGAGCCAGACACGAACTGATTTCCTTAGAGATGAACAATTCTGCTTGGCCACGTGGTTCTAAAAGACCCAGGAAATGCTACAGCTGGGCAGGGCAGAGGTGTTCCTCCTCCCCCTGAGAGCAGAATCTTCCTCTCCAAAACCCAGTGACCTTCTGCTCGTTTCCTCCCCAGCTCCTGCTGCTTCTTGATGCGTGGAGGGGAAGGATTCGATCCGTCCCTCCCTCCACGGGGGGCCCAGCTCTCTGAATCCAGCCCTGCCTGCTCCGGAAAGGACTCGCAGCAAAATGAAGTGACAGGAGAGCGGTGTCACGCAACAGCTCCTGCCTGGGCTTCGGGATTCGGGCACGAACAGCCAGGATTTCTGGCCTGGCAAGAGAGGGACAGCAGTGCCAGCTGAGCTGAGCTGAAACTAGGCTCGGTTTTATGTCTTTTGTAGATGTAGCGCAGGTAAAAACATCTACAGCTGTGCACAGTCACCCTCTGTGCTGTCGTGGCGCTGCAATAATGTTGTACCTCTCTATGTATTGCCAAAATCTGAATGTTTTGCATATAAATAATAATAATTCCAAGGGGTTTCTTTCCTTGCTCAGAGCTCAGTGGTTCCGCAGCCATTCCAGCTCGGCTTCTTCCCGCTCAGCCTCTTTACAGCTCATCCTTGCTCCCACTGCTGGGCGCCGTGAGGATCTTGGCTTCGTGCTCTGCTCCCTGGAAAGCCCTGCCCTAAGTCCTTTTTGGGTGCCAGCTCCTTAAAACCTCTTTGCAAATCCTAGAAAATTTCATCTGTAAAACAACCAGGAGGAGTTTTGCCTGGACAGGGCTGGATTTAACTTGTTGCTGCCCTCACCTGCTGCTCTGGGAAGAAAATCAGGCTGAAGCAGAGTCAGGTGCTTGGCAAATATTCCTTTCCCTTCCATATTCCAGCGCTAACACCGATGGATTTCTGGCTGCTGGCTCAGTCTGTATTTACTGTGTGAAGGTTTTCGTGCCATATTAATTGCAGAGCAAACGAGCCTCCTTCAGACCATATGCTGCTGCTATAATTTATGCAAATACGTTGTTGGTGACTATGAAAAACCAAAGATGAACCAGAGCTGGACCGGTGTTGTTGCCAAGAGATTAAATGCCGATGTTTAAAAACCTGGCAGTGTTTCCACAACGGGACCTTTGTCATCTAACGCTGTATCTGCTGGGATTATCCTTTTCAAAAATTGGCAGTGGCCTCAGAAAGCACAGCCTCTAGCTTATATTTTTGTCTTTTATCTCGTTTTCTTTTGGCAGCCCTTGCAGAAATATCTTGGCCAATTCCAGCCCTTCTGCTTTCACCCAGCGAAGCCCCGGCCCTGCGAGTGCCGGGTTCCTCCGCTCAGCACCTTTGGGACACCCAGGGATCAGTGACAGGGAACCGGAGCGAGGGGAGGGGTGGCTTGGGAATGAACCCCTCGGATCCGGGGAACACCTGCTGCTGGCCCATCCCCGCTGGTGTTGGTGGAGCTGGGCCAGGGCGGAGTTTGTTACTATTCTTGCATTGATTATTTGCTGGAGTGAATTAAAAGCCTGATTTTCCATCTGCTTCCTCATGGATTTTCTTGCCTTCTGTGATGAACACACGTTGTTTTCACGCTTGGCTTTCGCTTTGCAAACCCTGGGTTAATGATAAATGGAGTTCTTTTGGGAATCGTGGGCCACGTGCACAGGTTTGTTATTCCAGAGGCAAGCCAGCAACAAGGTATTTTTATGCAGCTGGAAAAAAATCAAAGGCAGAAAAATTAGTTCTGAAGGCAAAGCAGCATGTTTGAAATACTGAACTTTTTTTTCTCCAGTTTATGGAAGTTTTAATAAATAGTCCTACATTTAAAAGCAGAAATCAGTTGCAAAGACACAGACATTTTAAGCCTGGCCTAACCTGCCTGTAGTTTAGATGACAATTTAGATAATGACCACTTAAACAGAAACAATCAATGTTAATTAGAACAATTAAGTTAATTATAAAAGGTGAATGTAAACAAGTCGATTGTTTGGATAACAATTAATTATCTCCCTGAGGCCCCATTTCCCAACACATTCAGCCTCGGTGACCTGAGCAGGGCTCCCTCTGCCAAGTTCACCCTTTCCACGGGAGGATGTGGGACTGGGAGAGCTCAGCAATGGTTTTAAATCCCGGAGATCAAGGCCAGCTGCTGAAAGATAAGTAATTTAAAGGCCTATAAAATCGCACTTTTTATTAATTTTTAAATGCTTATCAGCATGTCAAATCCTAAAATTGTAGCTGGGTATTCTGTTGCTGCCAGTTTGCCAAAAGCAGATGGATTTCAGATATAAAGTTCCCCCTGCCCCGGTGAGATCCCAAAGAAGTCACAAATCAAGGAGACATTTGGGTTCCAGCCACGTTTAGGTTTCAGGATGTGCAAAGAAGAACCCACCCAACCTCCTGCAGCAGGAGGAGACTCCGGAAAATTCTCCAGCAGAAAGCGGGTCTGGAGTGCAGGCCAGAGAGGTCTGGGGATGGGATTCCCCAGGACGGAGTTTGAACAGAGGGGACAAAACCTGTTCTGTCAGCACCCTCAGGAAGCTGCAGACTCGCAGCTGACCTCAGTCCTGCCAGGTGCTTTCCGAGGGATGGCTGCTGGAGGAGCAGCGCCCCAGCCCCGCTGGGAGCCGGGAAAGCCCCGCCGGGGTCCGCGGGGAGCGGGGTCCCGAGGAGCCCCGGGTGGGCAGCGCCAAAGGGGCTCCAAAGCCCCTGATCCTCTGGAAACAACTGCGGCTCGTCAGCACGGCTGGGGAGGGCTTATCCCTCCTGTGCGCCACCAGCGGGCCTTGGGCTGGAAATTCCTTCCAGCTGGAAAGTCCGGGAAAACGCTGACGAGCCCTCGCTGTCCCCCCAGCTGGGAATGATGGATTTTCCAGAGGTAGCTCCACGCACCCGGCTCCCTTCTCCTCCACAGCGGGAGCATATGGAATGTATTGTGGTCTGAGGGAAATGCATCCGAAGAATTCCCGCCGCGTCTCTTCGGGAGCGTTCCGGGGTGGATTCCAGCAGGTGTCATGGAGCTGCCCCCCAGAGCGGGTTCAGTGACGAGCTGTGCTCAGCTGCACCCGAAATCCCAGCAGAGCTCTGCGGCCAAAGGTCTCGCTGCTCCTCGGGTTTGGGGGACACTCGCAATGGAAGCTCCAGAAAGACTTTCCAAGGAGAGGGGACAAGGAGGAAACATCCGAGATGTGCCTGGAAAAAGCGGCTCCTGCCAAGGGGCTGGTCTGAGGCTGTGATAAGCAGTTTCCGTAATGCGGTTTTTATCCTCTGCTGCCTGAGCAATCAAATCAAACACCCTCCAGGTTGCTCCTCTGCAGGGATTGCCTGGAGATGCCCGTGGATTCCTGGAGTATTTCGGTTCTCAAGGTGTCTTCAGTTAAAATTTTTCTTTGAGATTAATAGAAATTCCGGTTTTATCGGTGGTTATTTTTCAACCAAAATCGACAGGCCGAACCCTGTGGTTTTCCAGCACCAGCGAGGACAGAGGCATTCCCACAGGATCGATCCACTCTGTTTTGTCACTGGTGGCCGCAGCTTACTTTGGGTAAAACACGGGGTGAAGCTGAAACCCCAGCACAGATCCATTGCAGACAGTCAGAGCTGATGGGCGCTCAGAGATAAAAATCTGCCTTGGCCCACGAGGGTGAATCACCCCCTCCATGGAAAACCACTGGCTCCTCTTCCAGGAAAAGGCACGGCACGCTGGAAATACAGAGAGGCTCGGGAGGAGGCTCGGGAAAGTCAGAACATTTCTCGCGCTGGGAGGGCTGGGTCCTGCTGCGGGCTTGGAGCGGCTGCTTCCGAAGGGCTCTCCCGTGTGGAGGAGTTTTCCCTGGTGAAATTTTCCCCCCAGCACCAAGTGGGCCCTGATTTAGTGCCCTTGGAGCACCCAGGACACGGGAATTGCGTTTGGTTTTGTGTCAGCCCTGGATAAAAAGGCAGGGCTTAACTCAGGCCAGACCTGTGCCAGTCAGGCTTTGCTGCTGCCTCAGTCTCCCGCTGCTGATCTGCAGAATTTTTATATTTGTGCCCTGGTCCAGGAGCGCTCCTTGCTGCTCCTGCTGCAGGGAGCGCAGGAAGCTGGGCGCTGGGAATGTCAGCGGGGTCAGCTGTCCCTGGGCTTTTCCCTGTACCCTTCCTTTTGTCTCGCCTGTGTTTTGCCAACAGCCTTCTTGCCCAGTATCCGGGAAAAAGGGACAGCCTGGAGCACCTGGGCGAGACAAGGGAAAACAGCTCCGGGAAAACATCTGGGCCAATCGATCCCTGTTTTCCCCTGGAAAGGACCTTCCTGTGAGGCCTTGTTCTGTGAGGAAAAGCTGTGTCGTGAGCCCGTTGTGTGTCCTGATAAATTCCGGGAGCGCGCCTGGAGCCCAGCACTGAGGGACGAGAGGGATTCTCCTCAAGGAACTCTCCACATCTCCAAAGCAGATTTCCAGTTGTCCAGACTCCCTCCACAGCCCGTGGAAGGTGATGAGCATCATTTCTCAAACCGGCTGCTGCTTTTAGGGGGAAGGAAAGAGCTTTGAGGTGTCGGTCCCTTCCCACATTCCAGGAGTGACCTTTGGTGGCTAATTTGGGTAAATGGCCCCAACCAGCGCCACCCCAGGGGAGTCGGCGCAGACCGGGAGGAGTTCCTACAAACCGGGTTATGAACAAATACCCCTCGCTTGGAGCTTGACGGGAGTTTGCTGCTAAACCAGGGGGATTTAAAAGCCGAGGAGGTGTCCAACACCTCCAGACACCAGAGATGCCCGAGGATGTAACAAAGTGCCACTGGAATATCTGACACCTCGCCAGTGAGCCGTGTTTAAAGGGTCAGGCAGCAGAGGTGTCACAAAATCAATAGCGTTGGAGTGGAGATCTTTGCAGGGCCAGCGTGGTTTGGGCTTGTTTTGGGTTCATTTTTTGTGGGTCATTGTTGCTGCTGGGCTTTTTTCCCCTCAGTTCCACCAAAGTTTTCAGTTCCCTTGTAAGTTTTTCAGGTTTAGCCCCCGGCCAGACCGAGGTTTGAAGGGTGGCTGCCGGAGGACTGAGGTCCGACTGGGACACGCGGAGCATTTGGCAGGGCTTGTGCTGAGAAATCTCCGGGAGAGCAGAAAATAGGAGCCGTGTCCAGGCCCCTGGGGAAGGAGCTGAGCTCTGCAGACAGAACTCCAGGCTCCAGCCCCAGCCCCAGCCTGACAATCGAGCCAGACAAATCCAGTGGCTGCTGGATTACGGCACCAACGAGGAACGCGTGTTCTGCGCTGATCAAAAGTCCCAAGCCCAGCCTGCTCTGCCTCTGATCTGCAAATACATCACTGGTTTTTATCACTCATTTTTGCTTTATCGCAGCGGGGCTGCTCTCAAGCGCTACAACCTGATTATCTCGCAGGAGGCTGCCAAAAGCATGTCAGGGATGGTTAAGGGGAATAATAAAGGAAGCGGGAGGAATCAAGTGGTTTGAGGAGGAAATCAGAGGGAATTCCTGGCTGGTGAAGGCTGGGACTTGCAGTGAAAGAGGAGGGGACAGCTCAGGGCTCTGAAGCCTCCTCAGATTAGCGATGTGTTCAGTGGAAATGCTGGGCTGGGCTGGATCCCCCAACCCTCATTAAAAAATATTCACACACACGCCTGAAATGTAGAGGAAAAATAGCATTTAAGGCTGAATGTCAGACCCCCCAGAGAAAGATATTTGATTTTAGCCCGTGGCTTTGAGTTTCTCCTCAGAAAGAAGTGGTGTCAGTTCAGTTTGCAGGAGGGTGAACAGCAGCACAGCTACATTTCATTTGGATGGATTAGATAACAAGCAGCAATATTCATGTGCCAAAAACCCCTCTTCCAGTCAGTTCGAAAAGAACATCATTCTGTACTCAAGAAAACTTGAGAATTACTTTTGAAGTAAACAGACATTTTTAGCTTGAAGTGGTCGGTAATTAAACGATTTGCTTTAAAATAATCAAACAAAGTGTTGGAGTTTCCTGCCTCGTTGAGCTTTGCCAGATTATTTGTGTTTATAAAATGTATTACGGAGCCGTTTGCTCTGATTGGATTTCTTACTTATTTGGCTTCAAAATACAACTGTGGCCAACAAAAAGTCCTTCAGCTCTAATCAAGATCCAGTTCATCAAACCTTGTTTTCAACTGGTTTGGAGCTACCACACGAGCAAAGGGGATCTTCTCCAGTCAGAGGAGTGGGGTTCCATGCGAGCTCAAGGTCTTTTGTAACAACTTTCATAGGAAAAGGGTAAAACCGGAATGAAACCAAATCTGGGCAAGAATAGATATTAAAACCAAGCTGTCTTTAAGTAGGTAGAGTTATTAAAATTTTTTTAGCTCTTCAGCGCTGTTGAAGTGTATTTTGGCACCCACACCCCTCCCTAGAGCGGGGTGGAAATCCTCTTTGTTGTCTTCCAGCCGTGTCTCTGTTTTAGCAACAGTGCTGGCATTTCCCCACAACCCCAATCCTCTGCGTCAGGAAGACTCCAGAATTCCCTGCCTTATGAAAGGCTTTTCCTCGTGTTTTCATTTTCTTTAAGCTGAAGTTGATCCGTGAGGCTCAGGGCTCGTGGAGCTTGGTTTCCTGCGGCTCCGTGTCTCAGGGCTGGATCAGCAGGTGCCAAGTAAAGTGTGAGCTCTGATGGAAGCAATTCCTGATCCCGGTGCCTTTGGAAGAGCTCTCTCCCGTGTGCCTTTTCCAGCATCTACCAGCCTTGCTGAGCTCCTGCTCCCAGGAATTCAGGGTTCCCCCTCTATCCAGCCACCAGACTGAGCCTTCTCCTAATGCTTTTGGGCTCTTTCCGTTTGAGTTGGCTGAAATGGACCCCTGGATGTCCAAAGTTATTCCCAGAGGGAGCCAGGTGCCCCCCACGGACAGTGCAATTCCTTGGGAAGGACTGAAGAAATGAGCTGCAGGCAGGACCCAGCTGGGCTGGGGCCGTGTCTTTGTGGAGAGGATTCCGGACAGGTTTGAGGTGAAGAGGAACTTCCTGCAGGATGTGGAGGGACAGGGCAAGGGAGGGTGGGGTCAGACTGATGGAGGGCAGGGCTGGATGGGATATTGGGCAGGAATTGTTCCCTGGGAGGGGGGGCAGGCCCTGGCACAGGGTGCCCAGAGCAGCTGTGGCTGCCCCTGGATCCCTGGCAGTGTCCAAGGCCAGGCTGGACATTGGGGCTGGGAGCAGCCTGGGACGGTGGGAGGTGTGAAAGAAAGTTGAAACAAGATGATCTTTAAGGTCCCCTCCAACCCAAACCATTCCAGGATTATATGAAGTTGTCACGAGGTTTTTGGGTATCTCCTAAACCACTTGGAGTTTGTTACCTCCCTTCATCCGCACGATTTTCCCTGAAACAAACCATGAAATCATTCCTGATCTCATATCAAAATATTCATGCTCACAAACAATTCTCCAATGCAGAAGGAGACAATCAGGCCCTGGCTCTCTACACGCTTGGAAAGGAGCCAGAAATCCTTCCCTTTCCATGCATCCCACCCTGAACAGCTCTTTCTTCTTGGTTTTTAGGGAAAGTGGGCCTTGAATCCAGCAAGTGGACGATGGCTGCTTTTCCTCCTCTTTTTGCTGGATGTGGGGCCTTTTGGTGTTCAGCTGGAGCTGCTGGAAGCTTTGGGGGTGGAGCAGGCAGGGAAGCAGGGAGGCAGGGAAGCTGGGAAGGAGGCAGGGAAGAGGCAGGGAAGCAGGGAAGGAGGCAGGGAAGAGGCAGGGAAGAGGCAGGGAAG
>VXAZ01000620.1:761797-796261 GCA_013399875.1 Gymnorhina tibicen
AGGCAGGGAAGAGGCAGGGAAGAGGCAGGGAAGAGGCAGGGAAGCTGGGAAGCAGGGAAGGAAGCAGGCAGGCGCATCAGAGCGCTGTCAGCAGGCAGCAGCATTCCCGTGTGTTTTCCAGGGCCAGGCTGTTCCCCTGCTCCCAGGCTGCTGCGCACGGTGTTCCCTGGCCGGCGGGACAGGGCGGGAGCTCCCACACTCCGGGCTGGGCACTCACACGCTCCGGGCCCGGGACCCAGCGGTGCCACGTCCGAGCGGAGCGGCCGGCGTGGGATCGATATTCCCGGCGCTGGGCCCGGCCTGTTCCCGCTCTGCTGCACGGGAGAGGCGGAGTGGAAAATCCAGAAGGTGTGAGGGGACAGCTGTGGCACCAGGGAAGGGGGAGCTGGAGTTTCAGCACCGTGGCGATTTGGGGACCCTCTCCAGAGCAGAAGCTGCCACCTTGCTGGAGCTGGGTGTGTTCCAGGAGGGAGAGTGGGCTCCCAGCATTTTTAGCTTCAGTGCAGTTCTCACATTTGTTTTTCCTGCTCAGGCGAGGCAGAGGAGGGAAAAGCTGGAAAGTTTATTTACACGCACTGGTTTTGCTGCACAGTCCAGAATTACTGAGCTTTAACCCCTTTGGCTTATGGGATAACTGAGAGGGCAAAAATGATGAACACTTGGCACCTCAACCAGTCCGAAAATCCAGACCGGATTTGTCTGTGTGGTGTTTTTGCAGACATGGGTGAGGATGCAGGTTTGAATGAGGTGACTCCAGCACACAGCCTGGGGAACAGTGGTCCCAAAGCAAGGGAAATGTGAGTCCGAGCGCTTCATCCTGGCCCCATCCATGAAGGGACAGTTGGACCAGGCTGGGAATCATCCTGAGGGGCCCAACAAACCCAGCCTGAGGGATGCCCCATCCCTGGAAGTGTCCAAGGCCAGGTTGGACAGGGCTTGGAGCAACTTGGTGTAGTGAAAGATGTCCCTGCCCACAGCAGGGGCGTGGAACAAGATGAGCTTTGGGGTCCCTTCCCACCCAAACCCTTCCACGGTTCCGTGATGCAGAACCAGGCAGTTGCAGCCCCGGTAGGAAACTCTGCCTCAGGTGTTGCAGTTGGGTTGCCAAGCCCATAAAACCCATTAAAATCCTTCCTAGGATTGAGGAGGAGCTTGAGTTTGCATGTGCCACCTCCAGGCTGGGATAAATAATAATAATGAGGACAATGAGTGATGGGGAGGATTTTAGCAGCATAATTAACGCTGATTTATGGTGCAGGGCAGCGGGGAGAGACAGGCTGGGATAGAACGAGTGGGTGAAGTTTCGGAATGAGAGAGGGAAGGGGATGACAGTGGGGAGTGAAAAATGAAATGTGCCTTGCTAAAAAAAGCAAGCGGAGCTGGCTGGAGCCCCGTGTGGAGCAAAGCAGGTGACATAAATAATGCCAGAGGATCTGCCCTTCCCAGAGCTGGGATGGCTGTAATTAGATGGAATTATTGGTGTCTTCAGAGCTGTAAGACAGAACAGGAGTTCTCCGTCCTACGGAGCCAATTAAATGGCACTGAGGGGGAAAATGAGTTTAGTCTGGGTACAAAGTGACTGAGTTATGGGACTTTGAGGGTGGCCTTCATAGGATTCAGGTGAAATCACCCAGTCTCCGGCAGGCCAGCTCGTTCCCCAGCCCTTCCCCAGCCACAGGGAGCTGCTGGAGTCTCCAGGACTCCCTGGGCTCCTCTCTGGTGTCCCTGGGTAGCCACAGCCCCGTCCCTGCTGCTGCCAGCACGTCCCCAGCCCTGAGCTCCTGAGCCCAACACCCTCCTCTACAGCCACAACAGCAGCACTCAGAGAGCGTTGGGATTCTCCGGCCCGTCCTGCCCGGGTGCAGCCGTGGGATCTGGGCCAGACCGCATCATTACCGACAGTTAATTAACCCCTGCCTCCCTGATCAGCACCAGCATCCCATGGATGGCCATCCCATCCATGGCTTTCGGGCTCTGGCTCTGTTCATCCTCTTCCCACACACGGCACCACCAGCCAGGGGCTTTTCCCATCTCCCACCCAAACAAGAGCTCCAGAGGCCTCCTGATCCAGCTGTGCGTGCCCTGGGACACCTGGACAGATGTTGCAATGAGACAGGGGCTGGTTCTTCCCCCAGACACAGCCCAGCCCCAGGGGTGCCCTTCCTCTGGCTGCTTCCAGCACGGGAGCGGCAGAGGAGTTTCTCTGGCTCTCAGGGACTCACTTCGGAAAATTAATTCAACTCAAATGCTCTGAGCCCGGGGACACAGGCAGGACAAAGTGCCAGGGAGGAGGTGGCAGCCTGGAAGGACAACAGGGACAAGGGAAACAACAAACCAGCTTTGGGACTGCTGAAATATCGACTGGATTCTTCCAGCAGCGCCGAACACGTCCCTGCTCCCGCTGGGCCACCTGCGCTTGCGGGCTTGATCCTCCCTCTGCCCTTTCCTGCTGGCACTGGGCAGGAAAAGGGACGAGCTGGACCAGTATTTCCAAGTCTTTGCCCGGAAAAAGAGGGATTTTACCGCCCTGCGGGGCTCAGAGCTGCTGGTTCACAATGAATCCCTGCAGGGGCTCCTCCTCCTCATCTCCCTTCTCCCGCAGACTGCCACATTTCTGCCCCTCCTGCCCCTGTTTCTGCCCCTCCTGCCCCTCAGGCAGGTGGCTGAGGGCACCCTGGGCTCTGCATCCCTGCTCCCAGCCACTCCAGCATCCAGGGGCTGTGTCGGGGCCGTGCTGCGGAGGTGGCCAGCGGGCCCCCGGCCACACGAGCCGTGCTGGTCTCCTTCCCCCATGCACGAGTCCAAAAGGACACCGTGACTCACTCCTTTTCCACAGGCAGCGCTGCCAGCTCTCGAAATACTCCGTGTTTTCCTTAGAGTCCTGGCTCCTGCAGCCCTGTAATTACTTGAACTTTCATTTTCTTTAAATAAAGCCAATTTCTGACACCCGCGGACAATCGCCGGAAAATGTGGCCTCCTACGAGCTCGGGAGCCACAGGGTGAAAACCCCACCTCTATTCCTTCTTTTTGTGAAGTTTTTCTTTCCTGTCACATTTTTTTACAAATTTCCTTGCAGATTGGGGTTGTTGGAAATTGTCTTTCTCTGCCTCGAGTCTGGCAGTGTTGAAATGATGTGGGGTTTGTGCCTTGGTGGTGCTGACATCTCAGCTCCATGGGCTTCAAGCATTCGGTTCGAGAGTAAAAATCAGGAACAAACCTTGTGCTTTTTGGCTTCAGGATGTCCTGGGCTCTGTGCAGCTCCGGACAGCACAGATTTGGCTCTGGATGTGGTGCTCCCGGAGTGTGGTGTATTTCAGCCGCTGTGTCAGGGAGTGCATTCCCGAGGGATCCTGCCCTGCCTCGGGTGGGATGGAGGAACCACACGGGAGAGGAGTGGCCGTGTCCCCCTTTATTCCGAGGGCGTTAGGACAGGTTTGCTGTGTGTCCCTCAGCGCTGACGTTCAGCACCCGGTGAGCTGGAAAAGCTCCTTTTCTGCTGGGATAACCTCTGGAGAAACGGTGCCACCCGGGGCTGAGGATCCCACCCCGCAGCATCAGGACGGAGACGCCACAGAACGATCCCATCCCCGGCCGCTCTCCAGCGGGACATCAGGGCCTGGAGACACAAGGGCACGGAAAGCCAGGCGAAGGAAGGAGTCGTGTTTGCCTCGTTCTGTTCACGAGCGCTGAAAATTCATCTCCTGTCCTCAAGCAGCACGAAAACGCGGCCAACGTGCACGGCCAGGGGGCCAGGGAACTGCCTTGGAGGCTGATTTTAACAACAAGCCCCGGAGATCTCCAGAAGCTCCCCACGAAAAGTAATCCAGAGACATTCCAAACCACATTTTTTCCAGAGGAGTCGGGGGGTGGGGGGCAGCGTGCATTTTTAGCAACATCAATCAGCGCGCTGGCCCAAGTCACACGTTCAAATCGAGGCCTAGAAAATATGGAAAAGCTGAAATAATCCTTGGAAGCGATCCAGGGACTGGTCATTCAGCCTGCGGGACCTTTTATGAATAACTCTGTAACACAAACCTAATGGAAGCACCAAGAGCCAGCCCCTTGGTTTTCCAGTCCCAGTTTCCCATTCCGAGATGAATGGCCTGGATTTTTGGGAGGGAAAGGAGCAGGACTGGTTTCTCTCCTGGCTGGGAGAGCTTGGCTTTGGAGAGCTCAGCCTGCAGGAACAGGCAGCGCTGTGAACTTTCTCACCTCGGGGTTTCTCTTGGGCTGGATCTCCTTTTTATTCCCTATTATTTAAACTTCTGTTACATGCTCAGGAAGTTGCCTTCTTTCCACACCAGGACATGCTCTGCTCCTCCACTGAGTGCCAAAGCCTTGGGGATCCTGGACACCTGCGGGTCTCTCTCTCACATCTTTCTTTTCTCTCTCTCATCACAGACATCTGAAGCTTTTCATCCTTGAGGCTGTGGAACAGAGGGAGAGGAGCAATTGGAAATTACTGAAAGGCCGGAAAGGCCACCAAATGTCCTCCCCTCAGCACAGGGGTCTTTTCTGTAGCTCTGTGCCCCCATTCTCCCAAAAGCAGCTGGCAGTGGGTAGCAGAAGGGAGAGGGGCTCACCACAGCGAGGGCTGCTCCTCTGTTCTTAATTAAAGGTGACTTAATTCAGATTTTCACAGGAAAAACCTCCAGTTTTCCCTCTTCCCCAGCAACAACCCCAAGCAGAACCCCCTTTGCTAAAAGGGGGCGCAGAGACAGATGTGGGAGGTTGTGTTTCCCAAGCACCTCGTGGGTCAGAACCTCTGGAAAGGCCGGGAGAGGGAGGGTGGCAGCAGGGAGCGCAGGGAGCGGGACATTCTGATGCCACAGTCCCGGGCCCTGCAGAGCATCTCAGACTCACTAGGGCTGGAAAAGACTGCGAAGGTCATCGAGTCCTTTTTGCATCAAAGCCTCTCCAAACGGGCACCTGGGGCAGCTCCGGGGGTCTCTTGCTAAGCCCAGACATCCCCTGTGGGCTCGTCTCCCACCCGCCCCCAGCCACCCCCGCAGCACCTTTGTGCATCTTCCTTCCTGACGTGAGGAATGGAAAAGGGAGCTTTAATCCAGAGATTCCTTCGCTGACCTGCGATTCGTGCTGAAGCAGCCGAGCACCTTCCCCTTGGTTCTGCGGTTTTAAGTGTTTTTTGGAAGTATCTGTTTATTACAGCTCAATAAAGTTTTATTTTGCGAAAAACCATGATTGATTTCCTCTGCTCGAAACAACAAGCAGGCACCCTCCCCAGCCGGCACCTCCTCCTCCATTCATAAAAACGTGTTAACAATTCGTTTAAAATTCACGGACAAGCCAAGCGCAGTTTATTCCTGAAGTTACACAAATTAATACAAAGCAGCGCGCGGCCGGGCCTGGCGCGAGGTCAAGGCGTGCTCCGAAGGCCTCCCCGTGCCGTGCGGTGCCTCGGCGCGCTCCCGGGAACGCCGGCGCTGAGCAGAGAGCGCTCCGAGCTCCCCTCCCCGCCTGCTTCCCTCGGCTCTCCTGGGGGGAGCCAAATCATCCTTGGGGTCCCAAACCATTGTCTGATTTGTGGTTCCCCGAACACGACACAGAGATGAAATCTAAGGCTGCACAAACCTGTGCCCCTTCAAAGTCTGGGTGCGCTCCAAAAGCCGTGTTTGAGAGTTATTCTAAATTTTGGCTTCTCCCAAATTTTTCTCCTTTCTGTTGCCCAGAGCTGAGCGCTGCGGGCTTGGGAACAGAGGGGGTTTGGTGCCGGGGGGACTTACCCAGGTTTGGGAGAGCGTGGGCTGGGAAGCAGAGCTCCAGGGGAAGGCTCCATCCGGGAAAAGGGCAGGCGCAGCTCCCAGGCCCGTGTGGGGCGGTGAGGAATGACTTTTCCCTGCGGTGTTCCATGCCCGTCCCGCCCGGCACAGCCACCACGGCCGGTCCCTCTGCTGGCCCCACCAGCCCTGGGCTGAGCCCAGCTGCCTCGGGAGAGGTTTCCCCAGGCAGATTTTCCCCCGGGAGGCTCTGCCCTGTCACGGACACCACAGCAGGAGCAGGTTCCAGTTGTCATCCTGAGGCATTAATTGGCCTTAATTAACCTGACCGGCCTCACCTGGGGCCTCCACCCATCCCTTCTCTTCCCACGGCCCTGGAGCTCTACTGAAGGGCAGCTCTGAGCCTTTGTGCCTGGCCTGGGCTATGTTTGGGCTGTCCCTGGTGTCCCGGGTGGGCTGTGGATGTGCTGCAGGGAATTTGTCACCTGGGGTGGCCTCGGACCTTCTGCTGCGGGCGGTTTGTCTCCAGCCGCCCGCCCGCGTGACCTTCAGCCCCGGGAGTAACTGCTCCGGTGTCCTGCAGGGACAGAATCCCTCCTGCCCCCTTGCCCTGCCCTTGTCCTGCCACCAGACCCGTGCAGGGGTCTCCACAGCCGAGTGCCTTTCCTTGGAGGTGCTCAGCGTGGGCAGCACAACTGCCCGACATCAGCTTTCCCTTCCCAAGGACGGGGATGCTGCAGGCTGAACATCCCGACAGTGATGCTTTTTGGGGAACAAACGATCCAGTTAAATATCCCGAGCAGTGTTTGGCGCTGGATTCTCTGTTAGCTCCAACACTGCTCTGCTGGGCTCCAGTAATTTGCTCTACTGCGTGTGTTTGTTGGTTTAATTACCTACCCAGCTCCATGCCCCCTCCTTTTTGCTTTTTTATTCAAGAAAGTCACTGCTGAAAGGCTCCTCTGAGCAGGAAGCCTGGGCTTTCTCCCCCTCCCTGCCCTGTCAGCACAGCCCCTGCTCTTGGCCCTGAGCGGGGCTCCGAAGTTCTCGTTTGTCAGCCGAGGGGGGGAGAGCTGGGACACATCGATTGTCCTTGCTGAAAGCACCTGGAAGCGGCAGCACGGGAAGTGCGAGGCCAGGTGGGATTTCGGGAAGCATCCCTCGCTCCCCCGCCCGTGCCGGGCAGCGCTCAGGTGCTGGGCGATGTTATCAATAAATCGTCAGCCTGGATTTCTGTGCGAGGGTCGCTGGCTGTGGGGTGGGAGCCCCCTCCCCTGGGAGGCTCCTGATGTGCAGCAGGGCCACCTGAGCTGAGGGGCGGTGCTGGGATGCTCCCGGCTCCCTGAATTCCAGCCTTTCCACAGGGACGGGTGAGCTCTGCGACCGACAGCATCAAATACCCCCAGCCTTGCTCCTCTTTTCCCCTCTGCTGACCTCTTATCTAAAGTGCTTTCTGCTGCCCTCAGCAGCTGACTTTCATCACACCAGGGAGGGCCAGCAGCCTGTAACCCCTTGGTAAATCCCACTGCTCCCAGGATACATCCAGGTGGCCACCAAATGTCGCTTTTTGGGTCTAAGCTCTGGGTTCTCTTCCCCAAACCTCGGTGTCGAGACATTATTTCATGGTGTTGTTCCCCCAGGACGGGAGGGGACGATCCCGGGTCTTGCCTGGGGTGAAATGCAGTCAGAGTTAGGCCCTAACCTGGAATCAGCTGCAAAGCCAAGGGAAATCCGTGGCACCAGCTTCCAAACCTCCCGTGCTTCTGGGCAAGGCAGGAGCCGAGCACGGCTGGGCTTTGCGTGCCGGGGAGCAGAGCTGCCCTGGAGAGTCTCTGTGGGGATAGTTAGGTAGTTTCTAGCAAGATGAATTTAGTGCACGTGGGAGAGGTGTGGGGGTGAGGAGGCAGACGTTTCACCAGCTCTGGCTGGGCACAAAATCAAGGTTCAGCCTGGCTGCTCACAGTCTTTGTCCGAGTCGCTGATTCCCCCTGGAATTCCTCGAGAGACCTGCCCAGGGGTTTGAAGGTTCTGACTCCAGGCTTGCCTTCCCTGGTTATCTCTCACGGATCCCCCACGGCTCCGGGAGTGTTTGACCATCGTGGACCGAGGATGTGGCTGTGCCGGGCGGCGCGGTGAAGGACTGTGCCACGCGGCTCTGCCTGCGCCACGATGCTCTGCTGTGCTGACGGCCACTCGGGGTCTAAGAAAGCTGAGGCTGGGGAGGTTTTGTTGAGAACTGCTCATTTTCCAGGCTCATTCCAGAATTTATTTGCAATGCCAGCACTCAGTATTGGAGCCGTGTTTGCTGAGCTCCCACAGGAGGGGATTTGAGCCCTTCTCGTTGCAGCAGCGAGGCCGGGAGATGTTGCGGTGCCGGAGCCGCGTCCCAGCTCCCCGCTCTGCGGGTCCGGCTCCGCGCTCCGAGGGGAGGGATGATGTGCGTGCGTCTCAGCAGGCTGCAGCTCTCGGGACAGCATCCGAGTGCCCTTCCCGGCCCCCGGAGCGACGCGGCGGGGACGCGGCCCCGCAGGTCCAGGGCCCGGGACGCGGCCGCACACCGGCGCGGAGGAGACACCTCCCTGCAGATGGGCAGGCTTAAGCACATTGCAGCCTCCTGGATGGAACTCCCAATCGCTTTGGGAACCTCTTTCAGAGAGGAAAAAGTGGATCATGTTTCACCAGACAATGCCTGAGCTGAACAACCGGAGCTGCTTTTATAGAAGGCACAGTTGATTTTTCTCCCAGCATTTCTTTATTGGGTTTTTTTTGGTTTTTTTTTTTTTGGCAGGAGAGGGAGAGAGAAATGCTGGTAGATGAATCCTTGCTGGAGAAAGGGAACGTGGGTGGAGGCGGGATGGCAGGAGATGGTCACTTATGACTGGCACTGAGANAGAAATCCTGGTAGATGAATCCTTGCTGGAGAAAGGGAGCGTGGGTGGAGGCAGGATGGCAGGAGATGGTCACTTATGACTGGCACTGAGAATTCCTGCTGCTGAATGCCCTGGGAGGAATCCTGGGAATACAGGGATAAGCAGTGATCTCAAGGCAAGCACTTCGCATCTGTTGGATTCCAGCTGTACATGGGGTACCCAAGCTGCTTCTGGTTGGTTTTCGGAGGGGTCTGATGCTAACTCAGGACTGGGAGAAGAAAGCCTGGAATAAAGAGTGCTAGAGCTGAAAATGCAGGGAACTGTCACTCCAGCATGAGCAAGAAAAGCAGTTCAGGTTTGAGGATGGCAGGGGCCTGGCTGGCAGGAAGAATGAACCTTTAGATCAAGAGAAAGGAAAGGAAAAAATGACCTGAATTGGGAAAAAGCCAATATCCCAGACTGGAATGGGATTGGAGCAGCCTGGGATAGTGGCAGGTGTCCCTGCCCATGACAGGCAGTGGGAACGAGATGATCTCTGAGCTCCCTTCCAACCCAAACCATTCCGTGAAATTCTGCATATTCGGTTCCAAAAGGAAAAAGCCTCTTAGAGTAGTCAACAAATTCCATTTTGGTAGCAAGGCTGATTTGTTTTGAGCCGAATGTAGAAAATGAATGTCAAGGAAAAGTCACTTCCAAGCAAGAAAGCCCATCCTTTGCGTTGGGGAAAATGTCAAAAGGCCACGCTGACATTTACATTTTTTTCTCTCTCCACTTTGTTCCTGAACAAAAATTTGCCAAAGCCAACAGGGTGTCACTTTGTGATGGAAATCTGTTTTGACAAAAAATTTTCCAACCGGCTTTAGTCGCTCCACACAAACATTTCCGCTCTCGGTTCCAATGCGGATTTGGCAGGGAGCGGGGCGGGGATGGAGAGGGGCGATTCCTTGGGGCGCTGTCAGAGATGTGGCGCCCTGTCTCAGGCCCCGCTATCGCTGCAAGCGCCCTGGTTCCAGGGAGGTCTCCGAGGTTTTCCCTCCCTTTGCCCGCCCGGCCGACCCGGGCAGGGATCAGAGCGTTCCCCTGCTGGGAAACGCTCGCCCGGGCGCGGGATTTGGGCTGGGAGCTGATCCAGAGCCAGGGCCTGGCTGGGCCTCCCGGGGCTCGTTCTGAGTTACAGCTCTGCCCCACAGATTTTTGTGGGCTTTTTCGTGTTCCTGGTGCAGTTCCTGGATCGCTGCTTGGACAGAGACTCCTTCCCAAGGGCTGGAGTGACAGGACAAGGGGGAATGGCTTCAGACCGGCAGAGAGTTGGTTTAGGGTGGGTATTGGGAAGGAATTGCTCCCTGTGAGGGGGGGAGGCCCTGGCACAGAGAAGCTGTGGCTGCCCCATCCCTGGAAGTGCCCAAGGGAGAAGAAAACCTGGAATAAAGGTAGTGCTAGAGCTGAAAATGCAGGGAACTGTCACTCCAGCATGAGCAAGAAAAGCAGTTCAGGTTTGAGGATGGCAGGGGCCTGGCTGGCAGGAAGAATGGATCTTTTACTCAAGAGAAAAAAATGAAAAGTTGTTTTTTTTTCCTTTCCTGAATTGGGAAAAAGCCAATATCCCAGGCTGGGTGGGGACTGGAGCAGCCTGGCACAGTGGAAGGTGCTCCTGCCCATGGCAGGGGTGGGATGAGTTGTGAGGTCCCTTCCAAACCAAACCATTCTGTGATTTCATGATACTGAGCGAAGACAGGAGCCCAGCTATCTGCTTCTTTTTTGGTCTTTACAGACCAAAGTTTGTGTGTTCTTGCTGCAATTTATCTGCACAACACTGAAACCCAGTGCTTGGGATGGAAGAGGTTTGAAAGTCTCTCGTTACCTCGTTGGGATGATGTCAGAGGGAGCATCCTCCTGGGGATGGGGATGAGGGCCCAAGCCGTGCTGGCTCTCTCCTGGGAGGAGACAGCCCAAGCTGTGCTCCAGCTCTGAACACGAGGGGCTTGCCAAAAAAAAAAAAACCAACAACAAAAAAAAAGAAGAAAAAAAAAAGAAAAAAAAATCAATCTGAGCACAAGTGCTTGGATGTTACTGGCAGGGGAAAAAAAAGCCACAGCGACAATAAAATTAATTTCCTTCTCTAATATATACAAGACTTTCTCCAAGAGAATTATGAGGCAGGCTGATCAAAGTCTGTAAGTGGTACTTATGCTATCAGTTTCACCCCCTTAATGCCCTGCTGTCAAAACAAAATCCCCTCGAAAGGCTTTGAGGAAAATCACATGAGCATAATGGCTTTGAGAAAAATGGCCCTAAGTACTCAGTAACATATACAGAGAGGACTATTAGATGGGCTGGTGTAATTGGCCTTATTTTCAAATGTAAACACTCTTCTAGGAGCAAGTTACTGCTCAGCCACGGCGCAGAGCAGGGCTGGGTTATCGAGGGAGAGGGGAGCACTGGGAACTCTGCCCTGAGACACGACGGGGACTGAGAATGAGATAAAAGGAGGAGGGAAAAGCAGGGGAAGGATGGGGTTCATTAAGGAATCCTTTTCAGGCAGAGAAGGGACGAAATTCAGGCGGGGTGCGGTGGTGCTGCCGAGCTGCTCTCAGGTGGGAGGCAGTGAGAGTGACCCCTGCGAGCCTTTACCTGCTGCCTGGGTTTGTCTGAAGGTGTCCCTGGCGGGGCCGGTGCTGCCCTGGCAGCTCCGGGAACAGGAGTGCTCGGGGCATTCCCGGCTCCAGGCAGAGCCGTGTCCGCGCCCAGGCCGTGCCCGCCCAGCCCTGGCGGGGACAAGGAGGGTGGCACCCGAATGCCCGGTGTGCAGCATGCGAGGGAGCACGGACGGCTCTGATGCTTTCCACCTCCGGGGATCTGTTGGTGCACCTGTAGGGAAAAGCTATTTTCGTGTTTTGGTCTCTTCCCTGGGTATTCCATCACCTCTGGAGCAGTGACAGCGCCCGCTCCACTGGCACCTCCTGCTATCAGCTCTGCCCTCCCAATCACTTTTTGGGGATGTCCCGGCCCCCCGGGTCTCCTTTGCTGCAGCAGCAGCGCCCCAGGGGCGTGCAGCGGCTGGGGGGGTTCAGTGGGGGCTGTGTTTGGACAGCTCCGATGTTCAGGCAGGAGAACCGAGCATCCCTCGTGGTTTGGGTGCTCCTGGGTGGAAAAGCTGCTGCTGCTGCTGAGGGTTAATTTCAATTTCCCCCTGTGCAAGCAGTGTCCAGTGCAGACTGCAGGGCCCATCCCTTCAGTCCCTGCTTCCCCTTCTTCCCTCTTGCACCGCAGCCCTCTCTGTCTGAGGCCCAAAGGTCCTTGGAGCCTCTTTCCCAGACCACTGAACCTCTTTGCCAGGTGACTGTTCCCCCTGGGAACACCAGCTCAGCCTACCAAAAAGCAGGATGAGGGATTTTTTGACAAAATCCTGAAATATTTCAAAGGCTTAAAAAAAAAAATCCTCAACAACCCAACAAAACAGTACTGATAAACCCAGTCTCCACTACCCGGTTTTTTTCAGCTGGTGACTGTAAAGCAAGACTTCCCTGCCCATCCTTTTGTGCTGGGGCACAGACAGAGTCTGCTGGAGTCAATGCAAAGATATTCCTAGGCCAGGCTCATCCAGGTTCCTGACATCTCATGGAGCTATTTCCCTATCTGTCCCTCTTTCCTGGCCTTACCGTCTTGCTCTCCCTTTGGAGGAAATTCCTTTCCTGGTGATAACCGTGTCTGTAGCTCATATTTCCTCTTTCTTGTTGACAGTTTTAAACCAATAGATTTATGAACTTTGAAGTAATAGAAATATTTCAGGCATACCTACCCCTGCCCTTATCTGGAGCAGGCAGGGATTATTCTTTTTCTGGACACTGCACTTGTAACAGGAGACATTTGCCTTTCAACCCATCCTTTGGGAAGCCCAGCCTGGTTTGCTTAATGAGGGCTTTGGTAACCTCTGATTATTCATGTGGGAGTCCCACAGCTGCTGTGCCTGTTTTTACCTCGGCTGGGACCAAAGAGGCGAATGTGCCTTTGAGGTGATGCCCCCGATGGGTGCGTGGGACCGGGGCTGATGGGTGGGTGCTCAGTGAGGAAATCTGCAATCGCTTCCCATCCAGGCTGGCTGGGACACCGGGGTGGGTGAACAGCTCCGTGCCCTGCTCCCTTTTTTTGGGCAGTCCCCGGCCCAAATGTCCTGCTCCATCTGAGAATCCCACTTTGCTTCTCAGACTTCAGCTCCCCGCAGAGTTTCACCCTCCAGAATGGGAATGAGCTGGTTCCCAGTGCTGCAGGCGGGGTCAGGCACGGCCGCAGCGGTGCCGGGGGACATCTGGGTGTGGACTGAGGCAGGCAGGGAGGGGTTTGCCCCTTCCAGCCCATCCCAGGGTGTCTGTCCTGGGGGGCCACAGCTGGGGCTGGACCGAGCACCCCGGAGCACCTTTTCAGACCTGCTGAGTGCAAATTCCTCCTCCAGGGACTTCACAGACAGAATTCCTTCCCTTTTCAACTCTTCCGGCTCCCTAATTAATGAAGGGAGGCAGCGGATGCTGCCCACAGGAGGTGTTTCTGTCTGTCAGAGATGACAGGACAGGGCTCGCCAGGCCGTGAGCTGATTCCCTGCAGCCCATCCCACGGGTGACACAAGCCGGACGTAATTCCAGAGGCAGCAGCAGCAGCTCCGAACCTGAGTGTGAGTGCTGAGGCCTGGGGGTGTGAAAGGACTGGCACCAAGGACTGGCACCTCCCAAAATGCCCCAGGGGCAGAGGAGAAACGCTGCAGGTGGGACAATTCTGTGTTAATTGAGATTTTGCATGGCTGTGACCTCCAGTGAGGTAAATGTGGAGAAATCCTGCGTTAAAAGCATCTCTGGGTAGGGCTGGATTTAGGGGAGGCTGAGCCGCAGTTCCAGCAGTTCCAGACCCCAGAACGATGCTGTGGGTGAAGAAATGACAGCCCTGCAAGGTGCTGCTGGCAGCTGGGAGGGCTTCCTTCCCCGCTGGGCAGCTTCTCCAGCAGGATCCTGCCACCACAAACCCTCCTCCTTGGCGTTACTGGGGACAGGACTTCCTGGCGGGATGGGGAGAGGGTGAAGGCGCTGGAGGCCCCCAGGGTGCAGTGGGTGGGAGAGGGGAGAGGCAGATCCACCCCAAGCCAGCACTTCCCCTGGAAAAAGAGGATTGAAGGAGTGATCCCGAAAGACCTGGGACAGCTTTGAGAGCCAGAAAGCGGCTACTGGTTGTCCACTGAGGATGTGCTTTGGCATCAGAGGCTGCTGATCCCCGGGCTGCTTGTGTTCATACTGGAATCAGGAAGGGTCGGCTGGGTCTGTGCCCAAATGGATCCCAGAATCATCACAGAATCATGGAATGGGTTGGGGGGAAAGTGACCTTAAAGCCCATCCAGTGCCACCCCTGCTGTGGACAGGGGCACCTCCCACCATCCCAGGTCGCTCCGAGCCCAGTCCAGCCTGGCCTGGGACACTGCCAGGGCTGTGTGAGGGCACAGATCCGCACGCTGTGGTGACCAGCAGATTTTGTGGGGTTTTTTTGTCCCAGCATTTCTCCCCTTCCTTGCGGGGTTCTGGTGGCTCTGGTGCAGCGCTCGAGGGAGCAGCAGCACAGGGAGATCCCACACTGGTGTTTCCCCAGCTGGATCAGCTGTGGGCTTAGCAAAATAAATCATTTTCCAAGGCCATAAATCCCGGGCCTTTCAGCAGCTCCTACAGTAAGTGCCATGTGCACAACAACAGCAGGCTGTTTATCCAAGCTCACCAAAGCATCTGCAGCCCCGTTAACGATTTCCCAGCCACTCACACCCCGCCTGTGGGCTGGGAGCTGCTGCCCAGAGCATGGCAGAGCAAAGCAGAGGCTTCAGGGTAGGAGAAACTGCATTTCCTCTTCCCAACCCAAGCTTGGGATGTTTTTGGAGGGTATTTTCTGCTTGCTCTACTCCGTGCTGGAATTTCTTTCCAGAGGCACAGAGATCGGTGCTGTAAGGGTTAAGCTGATGTGCTGGGATGCTCCTCTCTCCTCTTGATCGCCAGGTCTTGTCTCTGTTAAACATCTCCTCCTCTCTTTTACATCCAGCTCCGCTTTTACAAGGCCGGGCTCGGGAATTTCGGCGCAGGCAGGAGCCATCTCCCCATCCATTAGGGCCCTGTGACAGCAGGTAACGGGATCGCTTCAGCAGGACCACGCTGCCCCTCCGCCCCTCCCCAGGCCCGGCTCTCACAGCAGCGCAAGGAGCAGCTGCCCCGTTTCTTTGCAAGGCTCATCCACCCCTAAATTGGCCATTCTGGGGGCAAAAGCAGAGCTGAGCCCGGTGGCCACTGGTGTTTTTTAGGGGCTGCAAGGCTGTTTGCCCCGAGACCTCTCCAGCGCAGTCCGAGCCGCCTCACCCCCCAGGAGGAGCTGGAGATGCTCTGTTTTATCAGCGCTGCTGACCTCTTACCCTGCATCAGGCCGGCCAGGGCTGGCTCATGTCTGCGCTAATCACCGGGGCTGCAGAGCCCCGAGGGGCCGCACCCACCCGCCATGCAGCAGCTCGCTTTCCCGGCCCGCCTTCCCTTTTTTTCCCCCCTTCTTTCTGCGGTTTTTTCCCCTCGCTCCTCTCTGCTGACTCAGTCTCACGTTTCTCACATCTTCATTTCCACACCGGCTGCCATCCCTCAGCCACCCCGAGCATCCTCCCCGTCCGTGCCGCCCGGCGGGACAGGTTCGCTCGTGTGTGGTCTCGCACCCGGGACAGCAGCGGGGCTTCGGCTCTCCCGCCTGGGCAGCCTCGGTGATAGCAGCCAGCGGCAGGAAGGGCTCCGGCCGGGGGACACCAAACAGGAGCTGGAATGTGGGGCTGGATGGTGCTGGCAGGGCAGCCCGGGAGGTGCCAGGGCAGGGCAATTGCTTCCTTTCTTTCCAAAAATCTATTCGTTCTGCCAAAAAAAAAACAAAAAACCAAAACGCAGAGAAATAAATAACCCTGCTATTCTTTAAGCGTCTGAAAAGTTGTTAGAAAGAAATCCGGAAATGTGAAGGCGTGAGCACACAAGTTCCCAGGCTCTACCTGCAATTTCTTTTAATTGTTATTAGTTTCTCCCACGAATATTAATGTGAAACACTCACCTTCCTCATAACCCTCCTGCCAAACCCATTTACTCACAGAACCGCCTTCAGCTGCTGCAAAGCCCAGCACAAAGCCCTCACCTGAGTTAAACCTGAGCTCGCTGGCTACATAAGCCCCCGATTCCCGGTGCAATCTTCTCCCAGGCGGTGGCTGGAGGAGCTGCAGCCGTCCCCGCCTGCCCGGGAGCGCTCGGCGGGCCCGGCTGCGGGGGGAAGCTCGGGTTTAATTTGCAGTAATGAGTTACAGGGCGGCGGAACTCGCGGCGTGCCAGGTCAGTGTGGGGCAGGAACACGCCCGGGGCTGTGCCACCGCTCCCTCGGCCGCTACAGGGCTCGGCTTCGGGGCTTGTCGGCGAAAATCAGCACCAAAGCAGCCCCAAGCGTCCCGGGAAGCGTTCCCGAAGGGCGGAAAGGGGCACCTGTGCCCGCGTTCTCGTGCCCGCCCCGCCAGCCGCACCTGCCGGGGAGCTCTCGGGCTCCTGCTCCCTGATCCTCGGCCCTGCCCGCGTCCCCGCGTCCTGCAGGGCTCCACTGCTGGGAATTCCTCCTGCAGGAAGAGCTCCTGTGGAACTGCTCTGGCAGGATGGCCCTAATGTGTGAATAATTACGGCTTTTTAAAGGCAGAAATAGATTTGGGCCGTGGGGAGCTCTTCCAGTCTCTGAGGCCTTCTGAGATCTTTTTTTTCTGTGCTTTTAAGGGGAATTATCCAAAAGAGGCCACTCTGCTTTCAATTTATGGGATCAGTGTTTAAATACGGCTCGGCTGATAATTCAATTAATTGATTCAGTTTGGGGCTGGTTTGAAAATGGCTCTCTCAGGGCTCTCCCCAAGGCTGGGATTTCTGCTCGGCACTGGCTCTGTGCATCCCGAAACCCGGGGCCCTGAGGCACCCCAATCAGCACCCAGGCACGTGGTGGGGGATGGAGGAAAGGTGGGCAGCATTCCCTGCTCCTGCTGGGTCTTTTTCACCCTGCTGATCCCCAAACACACCCCATGGACTGGCAGCGTCCTCCCTCCCCCGAATCTGATTTTTCAGGTGGGGAAACTGAGGCATTTGAAAACTAAATGAGCCCCCTCAAGCACACCCAGGCAAAGGCAGAATTTAGCCATTAAAATAACTCTGATTTCTATAATCCCATTTTTAGGATGCTGGAGAAGACACAGGTCCCTTCCCAAAATGAAGTAATATTGCCAAGGAGTTCCTTGTGCCGTCAGCTTTTCTAAACGGCAAGAAATCCGAATTTTTGCAATGAACCCCTCCAAAAACTGAATGTTGAGGAGACAAAAAGGCAAAATTGAGGCTTGGATCTCAGAGTGCTGAACCTACATTTTGCAAGGCACAGCAGCCATCCCGGAGAATCCCTGTCCGTCTCCATCTGCCCGGGAATGACAGAGACGGATGGTGGGGCTGCCGGGAACGTGCTCTCAGGCTGGGGCTGTCCTCCCGGGAGAGAGCTGCAGGCTTTAGGAGCCCCTGATGAAGATGTAAGAGCCGTGTTTGACACGCCAGCTCTTTTGTTGGGGCGCTGGCGGCTCGTGCCACCCGCCTGCCAGCCAGGAGCCACCACGGGCCCGCCCAGAAGGGTCACCGGGACTCGTGGCCCCTTTTCTGCCCACAAAAAACCCTGGGGCGATAGGAAGTCTGCCCAGAGGAGAGCTGCAAGAAGCGTTTTTTGGGGGGACATGGGGTAAAAAGACCAGAAAACGACCAGGGCGTGTAAGAGGCCCGAAAGGTGCGGGGAGAAACGTTTGCTCGCCCCGCAAAGGCGGGGAAGGACGAGCAGATAAACCCCAAACGGGCAGAGCTGCTGCCCCGAAGGAGTTAACTCCCCGAGCGGCGCACTAAGTGGTCAGCAGCCCAATAAATTACGGCCTGGAAAGACAAACCCCAATCATCATTAGTCACGGCTCATTGGCCTGTTAAGGCTCCTCAGCCGAGTTTATCTCTTCCCTCCTGTCCACCCGCGGCCATATTTCATGCTCCGAAAACAGCTGACCCCGGGGGTCAGCCAAATGAAAGCGCCATTCAACAGGTCCTGCGAGGCCGGGCTGCGGAGAAAAACGGCCGAGGTCAGAATAACACGGAGCCGCGGGCAGCCCTGGCCACGGCCGCCCGCCGCCGGCGCTGCCCGCACGCTCAAGTGACCAGGACATGTTAATCCGCTCCAGGATCAGCAGGGTCAGGCCGGGGCTGGGAGCAACAGTGGCATAATTAGGTGAGGGTGACCTCCATAAAACAGTAATGGGCTTCCAGAGCAGCCGTGGCGCTCTGCACCCTCTCCCCGGCTCCTTGGGCGTCGGGAGCGGCCGGGAGGGATGCGGGGAGGCCCGAACGTTGTCCCTGCTCCTGCCGACGGGCACCACGGCCCAGGGTTTCACCACGCAGTGCGATTTTGGTGGGAAGCATTTTAAAAGAAAGGAGGTGGGGGGAATGTCTTGATTTCCTTTAATTTCCATCAAAAAACCCCAGGAAGATATTTGGAGCAGCTGGAAGCTGAAGCAGGCGGTGTGGAAAGGCCCTGCCTGCCCAGGGCAGCAGGAAAAGAGAGGGGAAAGGGGGTGCTGAGGAATAAGGGGGGTTTGGAGAAGGGTTTTGTAGGGTGTGGTTTTCCCTGTACCCTGGAAGTTCACGCACGTGGGTTTGGGAATCTACCTTGGAAGAGCTGGACAGCTTGGAGTGGGATGAAGGGAGAAGAGCTCCAGGCCAGCTTCCTCCACAGAGTAATTACAAAAGTCTGTGCTGGAGGACACACAGCGGCCCAGGGTGAGCTCATGGTTTTCAGGGTGAAGGCATATGGCCCCCTGAAAACTCCAAAAACGCTCCTAAAATAAAATTTAATACCATGAAATTAAAATCCTGGAGATCAGCAACAAGTGAGACCACTCTTCACCAACGCTGCAGGGCAGGGTTTTAATTCTAGAGAAGAGTTTCTCTGTGGAGGGAAGAACAAGAAAGATGGTGAGGAAAATACCTCAAATTTTTACATTTTGGATAGATTGGCTTTGAGCCAGAATGGTTCGAGTTTTTGGCTGCAAAAGGGTTTGTGGCATTACAACGTGAAGTTGTAAACATTTCAGAAATAATCCTCATTTAAATTGATTAACTGAGACTTGAGGATTTGACTGAGGAACGACAGAGATCGAATCAAACTCCTGTTTTACCAATCCCTTGGAAGTCAAACTCCTGTTTTCCAGCCCTTTGGCTGGCAAAGCAGCATCACCTTCGGGAATTCAAAGCTGTGCCAATATCTGGGACCAGGGAAACCTCGTGGAGGTGTTTATTTCTGGGGACTGAAGGTTTTGCTGCAGCAGCAGGAGATGCTGGTGCTGGAATGTGCCTCTTTCTCCCGCTTCATGAGCAACCCGTGCATCTCCAGGCGCTAACGGGTATTTAGGCTCTGGAAGAAGACCTGGAATATAATTTTCCTGGAGCTGGAGGTCAAATCTGGGGCCGAGCCCACTTTGCCACCCGTGTCTCTGCTAAGGAAGGGTTTGAAAGCAGCTCCCCTGGTGCCTGTGATCTCTGTCACTGAGCACTGTAAATCAGGAGCTGCTGGCTCAGAGCTTCCCCTTTTCCTTCCAGGGAAGCAGAGGGAGGGGTGAGCACCAGGGATGACTCTGCTGGGATAACTCCTGCCCAGAGCAGCTCATGGGGATCACATTTGAACCCAGCTATTTGTCTGCCTGTCCATTGCCGCGTGTCACGGGGTGTTTCAGCACAAAGCGATGGAGATGGTGTTGTTTGGGATGTCCAGTCTCCCTGCTCCCTGCCTAATTCCAGGGAGGATAATGATGGGAGGCTGCCAGAGGCAGGTGTGGAGCATCCCAGCCCTGGATCTCTGCCACGGCTGCAGGAGAGCTCAAATGGGGGAAAGGGAGCTGGAAAAGGGAGAGGAGGAGGGGCTGTGTTTCCTCCTCTTCCTGGGCTGGAGAGGGGGCAGCTCCTGGCTCTGAGCACCATTTGTAGCCAGGGGCTTGCAGGATTTGGGGAACCCAAGGCAGGAGTCAGCACTGGATGGTGAGGAGGGAGGGGAGGGAGACGTGTCCCCCTCCTCTGGAAGGCCAGGGCTGGTTCTGGCTCCTCTGGCTCCCAGGTGTGCAGGAGGGGGTCCCTGGGAGGGGGGGAAGCTCTGCCTGCGGGATTTTGGGCAGCACAAGGACGTGAGGGAGGTGTTAGGGAGCTGGGGAGCTCTGAAATGGGATCTCTGTCTCTCCCTCCTTCATCCACCCAGGGTCCCCCAGCCCGTAACTCCTCTGCTCTGTAACTTGGATGACTGAAGTGGGCAGGCTCATCCCCTTCCCTCTCTGGGTCCTCCAGGAAAACTTCAAGCAACCAAAAAGAGTCTGTTCTAGACCAAAATTGTGGGGCTTTCCACAGGATTTTTTTTTCCTCTACTTGGAGACGAAAACCTTTGCTGCAACAACTCATTTTGGGAGAGTTTGCTGCAAAGCCTGATCCCAGCTGGAGCTGCAGCCTCTGTTCCCAACAAAGGAGCCTTTTCCTGCCATCCTGGATGCTGGGATGGCACTGAGCCGCCAGCCAGGGAGCGGGGGTGTCACCCCAGGGATGCCATCCCCATCCCGGGGCTGCTGGAGCAGGTCTGGCCCTGCCAGCCTGCAGCGGGTGGGTGTGGGGGCCCGGGGAACGGAGCCGTGCTGTCCCAAACCCCGGCTGAGCTCCCTCCCCGCCGGCCACCGGCTGCTCTGAGGACAAGGAGCGACCCAGCGCGGGAGGGATTTGTTCCTGGACAAGGGAGGTGAAAATGGGCAGCAAAGCAAGGGCACGGAGCTGGCAGCAGGTAAGGCTTGGGATTCACATCCCTGTGCTCACAAACTGGTGGGAAAGCAGCCCTGGAGGCGAGGCAGAAGCTGGGACACGTCTGGCTCTTTATTCCCAGGTCGTAATGAAGTTAATTTAAATAATCAGTTAATTTAAATAATTACCTTCTCCTGGTGGTGTTTCCCATGCTGTCCCAAGCCGGGGGTGAGAGCTGCGGGGCTCTTCCCTCCTCTCTCTGTACCCAGCATCCCTCCCTCCCTTTTCCTTGGGCAAAAGCAAAGGCTGTCCTATTTTCCCTGCCTTTCCCTTAAGCCGTCTCGCCCTTGCCAGACTATCTGTGGAATTAAATTCCGTTAAATCAGCTCCTTTGGAAGGCCTGGATCAGCAAGGCACAGAGAGAGCACAGTCCCACGGTGGGAGCAGGGAAGGGGTGCAGCAGAAATGCCTGAGCAGGACGTCAGGCACGGTGCTGGTGGAAAATTTACAGCCCCAGGCTCGGGCTCTGGGCCCCGTTTTTACCCCATGTGACACCGAGCGAGGGAGACTGAGTCACGCCCGCATTTTCCCTGGATCCAGCAGGGCTCTTCCAGCCCCAAACACCACGGGGCTGGGAAGAGGAGCCACGGAGGTGCCGGCTCTGGCCGGCAGCAAATCCAGCAGATCCGGGAATAAAGAGCAGGCGATATTTCATACGCTTAGGATGGGATTTGGCTGTCCGGCAGAGCCCGGGAGGAGGAGCACAGCCAGCACTTCCCCAGGACCGGGGAGGTCGCTGGAGCTGCCCTTCTCCTCGTCCCCAGGTAACAGAGGCATTTTTAAGCTGTGTTTGCTGGCTCCTCCATCATCCTGCCCTTCCCAGCTCTGCCAGCGTGGGGCCACGGAATGTCCTGAGCAGGAAGGGACCCGCAGGGATCCCTGAAATCCAGCTCCTGGCTCTGCACTGGACAGCCCAACAATCCCTGAGAGCGCTGTCCCAGCACTTCTTGGTCCCTGCCGGGTGTGCAGCTGTGCCCATTCCCTGGGCAGCCAGGACAGGGAGATTTTAACAGCTGGATTCCAGAACCACTCTGGACTTTGGGAAGAGGATCGATCTGGGCCCGGGACTCTGTGTGGCCATGTACAAATGAAGGTGCAGAAGAGGGGGGATGTGCCCTAGAGCTGCTTGCAGGTGGATTTCCTCCTCCCAAGGCTCTCGGGGA
The DNA here is from genome assembly GCA_013399875.1 of Gymnorhina tibicen. Classification (NCBI taxonomy): domain Eukaryota; kingdom Metazoa; phylum Chordata; class Aves; order Passeriformes; family Artamidae; genus Gymnorhina; species Gymnorhina tibicen. Next base: position 783,478 of record VXAZ01000620.1, read on the forward strand.
GGACGAAATGGGGATGTTGGAAGCTGGCAGGACAAGGGCTGGAGATCTCCAGGGGTCCCTCTGAGCCTCGTGCTTCTCCAGATGCTGGAATTAAATGGCCTGGCGGATGCGGCTGCCCGCAGTCACCGCGGCTGGTGTTGGGATGTCTCCTCTTGCTTGAATGATCTCACGCCTGGCACTTCACCCCTGCCCTCTCTCCTGCTCTGCCCCCAGCTCGCCCACTCTTCTTCCAAAGCAGAACTGCCAGAAGTTTTGTTGCTCCCAGGCTGCCTTCCCACCCCTCACCCTCTCTGCCAGGAAAAGCTTCCTCCTGTGTCTCCTCACGTCTCCCCTCCCCACGCTCGGGCTGCCACTCACTGTCCCGTTCCAGCTCCACTCTTCCCTTCCTGGGCACACTCAGATGGGGTGTTGGGAAATATTCCTTCCCGGGAAGGGTGCTCAGGCACTGACCAGGCTGCCCAGGGCAGTGGTGGGGTCAGCAGGGATTTAGAAGGGAGGGAAGGATTTCAAAGCCGTGTGGTGCTTGGGGACAAGGGTTAGCGGTGGCCTTGGGGGACGGTTGGATGTGATGACCTCAGAGGGCTTCAGGATCACACAAATCCCGTGATCCTGTGGGCCACGTGGAATGTTCCTTAGGCCCTCTAACAGCAGGATGGGGTCACAGTTTCCAGCTGGGCTTTACAGGGGATGTCCAGGGAGCCCCCAAGCCCTCCCTGGCAGCACTGACACTGAGAATGGCCTGGAGCATCCGTTCCCAGCCTTTCCAAGGCTGGGAGCTGCACAGCCCCGTCGTGATGCCCACCCTGCCCAACCACCCTCCCTGCCAGGCAGCTTCCCCTGGGCCTTGCCTGCTCTGGCTGGACTCTGCTGATTCAGTCCTGTGATCTCAGCGTGGTTCTGTCCCAGGAACCAGGACATCCCCTCACCCATCTGCTCCCTCCCGGAGCCCTGGATTTAATCTCCAGCTCTCAGCTTTGAGTGGCAATATTTGCTTGGGCTCTGAGCCATCCTCTCTGCCCTCTCCACCACGTGGAGGTGGCAGCTGGTTTAGCAGAGCTGCTGGGGCCCTTTCCTGCCCTGCATCCCCTAATTGGTCAAGTTGAACGTGGCTCCTCCACTTGCAATTTGTCAGGGCTTTATCTGAACATCTGCATCCCAGCCTCTCATTAAGCCCTTAGAAAAATAGAAGTGTCTGATGGCTGAATAGCTTTAAATTTGGAAGCAGAGTGGGAGGAGATGGGAGAAAAGGCATTGCCCTTGATGCAGTCATCGGAGGAGGACAGTTCTGAACAATGACCAGATCGTCCTCGCCCCGACGATGACAGCAATTTCTGACTTATCGCCCCCAGCACTATATTAAGGCACTGAGATTACAGCGTTGCTCATTAGCACCACATCTGCTGGAAATCAGCGCGGGGAAGGCTGCTGAGGGTGCTAAAAAGCTTCAGGGTGGCGCAGAGAGGACGCTCCCCCAGAAGGAGAATGACTCGGCGCTGATGGGCCGTGGCCACGCGGGGCAGCCCCGGACTGAGCTGCTGGGGACAGGGGGCACCGGGAGCCGCAGGCCCCAGGTGTGCCCACCCACGGGGGCTTGGCTGAGGCTCTTCCCTTTTCCCTGCCACTTCCCAGGGGTCTCCTCCCATCCCGGCCCAGCCCTTCGCACGCACACCAGGTGTGACCCGTGCCACGCTGCGCTCACACGCCATGGCACGAAGATCCCGCTTGCCGCAATTTGAAGTTCTCAAATATCCTCATCTCAATGCAGTCAGGGCAAAAAGCTCTGGTTCTTAACAAACCCAGAGCGATAAAGGAACTTGGTGCCATTTATCCTGCCTGGCACCGAGACCTGCCCTGCCCTGGCTGCCCCAAAAAGCCCTTGCCTTGCTCAGATTCCTCTGACAGGTGAACTCAACCTGTGGATGACTTCAGGAGTGACTCCCTGATTTTGTTCCCTGCCTGGCCTGGTGAGTAGCCAAACTCCACGGCCCTCCTGGTTCATAGGCTGGAGGAAAAGCCCCTTGCAGTGTATTTGCTGATTCTGAGGTTTCACAGTTGCAGCGATGTTTGAACAATTCCTCAGCACCGCTCCTTGACTTCTCCAAGCAATTTCAGCGCCCTGGAGAACAAGGGATGGGAACGCTAGGGCTCCAAAGGTGTCTCACGGCCTTGTGGCTCAAAAGGCAGAGCTGTGAAGATCTCCTGGAGCTGCCATGGTGGATTTTCTTCTCTCTGAAGTGAAGGTGATTTCTGAGCCTCCCCAGCCGCCGCAGTCCGTGGCAGCCGCGCTTTGATTTCCCGAGGATGATGTGGAGGACGAGGAGCGCTGCTGGCAGGCTTTGCGCTGAGGCACGAGGGTCCAGAAATCCCATCCCGCCTTCCCGGAGCTGCCCTGCTTCCCTCAGGAGCCAGGGCCGCTGATCTGCAGAACCTCAGCTCGAGGAGCTTTCAAAGGCCCGTTTGAGCAGCTGGTGTGAACCATCCATCAGTGCTCCTGTCTTCGCTCTAACCCGCTCCATTCTGGGCTGCCTTAATTCAGTTATGATGAAATTTCGAGCAACTGCTCCTGACAAATGAGACTTCCTCTAGTGGGTTGCTTCTTTAAACTGTTAACACATGCTTAAATATTGTCAGAGCTCAGAAGGAGAACGTTTAAGCTCCCAAAGATCCTTCATTATCAAAGGCAGCTGCTGGCGTGCAGGGGATCCCTGCTGCCCAACTGCGCGTCCGTGGGAGAGTATCCTGGCAGGGATCCTTCAGTTGTAGGAACGAAGGCTGCTGCCCTGGGAAAGGGGCTGGAGGCTGTAATAGCGGGGATGGAAGTGGTGGAAATGCAGAGTGGACAATGCTGGCTTCCAGGACCTGAAGGGAATCTACAAAGAAAAGATGGAGAGGGACTTTTTACAAGAGCCTGGAGTGCCAGGACACAGGAATGGCTTCCCAGTGCCAGAGGGCAGGGATGGATGGGATATTGGGAAGGAATTGTTCCCTGGGAGGGTGGGGAGGCCCTGGCACAGGGTGCCCAGAGCAGCTGTGGCTGCCCCTGGATCCCTGGCAGTGCCCAAGGCCAGGCTGGACGGGGCTTGGAGCAGCCTGGGACAGTGGAAGGTGTCCCTGCCCATGGCAGGGGGTGGGATGGGATGAGCTTTAAGATCCCTCCCATCGCAAACCATCCTGGGATTCTGTGACTCAAGACTTCTCCCCATTCCACGTGGACCTCAAGGAGCTTCAGTTTCCAAGGAAAGGTCTTGCAAGGAGAACAAAGGTTTTGTGCAGCCCTCTCCCAGCTCAGCTGCCCGACAGCCACGGCCCCTCAGCCTGTCCCGCAAGGAAAGGCCCCCGGGAGATTCCCCGTCGGCTCCTCCCGGCCTTTCCCGCCCCGGTTCCCACTGGCGCTGCTGTGACAAGCCTCTCCGGAGGGCACCAGGAGCTCTGGTGGCAAATACTCATTAATTGATTCGCCGGGACCAAGGAGGAATCCAGTCCAATTAGGGATAAATAATTGATGGCATCGAGCGCCGAGACTGGGACGTTATTGCCCAGGGGCAGGAGAGGGGCCGACAGCTGCCGCTGGTGTCAGCGCCGCGGAGCCGGGCCTGAGACAGGGACCCTTCGGCAGCCCCGGGGGGACGCCAGCCCCACACAAACCATCTGAGCTCTCCACACAGCACAGAGGAAACCACTTTAATCCTTTAATCCTTGGCCTCTGACCACCCCGAGGGCCTTGCAAGAGCTCCTGAGGGTTTCAAAGGGTGCCTGAGGTAACAACAACTTTTGGTGGGACCTCAGCCTTGGTTTTCAAACAGCCACTGGTCATCCCACTAAACCCACACCCTGCAGAGATGAAATGTCCCCTCCAGCAGCACCAGGGAGGAACTCGGTTGGATGAGTAGGGCAGGGTAAGAAATAACTCCGCTGCAGCTTTGTGGTTTGGTGGCTCCGGACAACGTGGAAAGGAGCAAGAGGGAAAATCCTAATGAGAATGTGGCCCTAAAGGTACCCTACCGTGGGAGGAAGAGGAGGGAGAGGGTGGGGGTTGGTGTGTGTGGGGTGAGGATCGCTTTCCTGGGGATGGCTCTCCCGTGTCTATTCCCAGTGGAGGGGCATTCCAGGAATTGGGTCTGAAATGTGGGCAAGGATTCTTCCAAGGAGGCCCAAAAAACAGTGGACTCTGCCCACCCATTCTTTTCAGCATTTTAGTGGCTGAGGAATTGTTAAAAACCGGTGAACCAGATGGAGATTTACCCCCAACTCTGGTGGAATTTGGACCTGTGGGTCCTTACAGAGCTTGGGGAGGAGAGGGGGAAGCTGTGAGTGGTCCAGAGAAGCGAGGATCACTCTCTGATATCCCCTGGAATGAGCACACGGTGATTTCAGGCAAAGGCAATCTGTTCTTTCCACTCCAGGACATTTATTTGGGTCAGGGGAGGGAAATTTGATTTAGTTGCCGAGGTCCCAGCGGGCTGGTGAAGGTGTAAGTACCACACGTTACTGTGTGAGTGCTGCCCGGTGCGTGTGACCGCCCATCGCGCTTGGCCACGCCGGCAGCTTTCTCTCTGCCCTCCCCTGAATTCGCTCCAGTGAGTTTGCCCTGAGTGCTGCCAGGCCCTGTAACACCACGGAGAGGGGATGGAGCCAGAGGGATCTGGGACCCAGCTCCTCGCAGAGCTCCCAAGAGCCTGCAGAGGGGAACACCTGAAGCTCTGTCCTCTGCTCAGGGCCTCATTTCACGCCTCATCTGCCAAGGATGGGAGTTGTTCCCGGCAGCCCAGAATGGGTTAGGAGGGACCTTAAAGCCCATCCAGTGCCCCCCCTGCCATGGCAGGGACACCTTCCACTGTCCCAGGCTGCTCCAAGGCCTGTCCAGCCTGGCCTTGGACACTGCCAGGGATCCAGGGGCCTCCCCACCCTCCCAGGAAACAATTCCTTCCCAATATCCCATCTACCCTCACTCTCTCTCAATTTGAAGCCATTCCCCCTTGTCCTGTCACTCCAGTTCCTGATGAACAGTCCCTCTCTGGCTTCCTTGCAGCCCCTTCAGATCCTGGAAAGCTGTTCTGAGGTCTCCACTCACCCTTCTCTTCTCTCAGCCTGTCATCATCCTCAGGCCCTTATCTCCAACAGAAGCAGGAGATGGATCTCCCCCAGGCAGGGCTGAGGCTGCCCCGTGAGGATCCATAGGGTGGAGGGCAGAGAGCACGAGCATTACGAGGATGCCCTTCACTGACAGGAGGACAAATTCTGATTTCTCGGGTTGGATGAAAACAGAGCCAGTGGCTCGGAGCCTGTCACCGGGGCACTGAGCTCTCCTCGCTGGTGGCCAGGGACAGCACACAAGGGAATGGCTGGGATGTGTCAGGGCAGGCTCAGGCTGGAGATCAGGGAAAGGTTCTTCCCCCAGAGGGTGCTGGGCACTGCCCAGGCTCCCCAGGGAATGGGCACGGCCCCGAGGCTGCCAGAGCTCCAGGAGCGTTTGGGCAGCACTGCCAGGGATGCCCAGGGTGGGATTGTTGGGGTGTCTGGGCAGGGACAGGATCAGGAGTTGGATCAGTGATCCTCGTGGATCCAGCTCAGGATATTCCATAATCCAAACGGTGCTTTCCAGCCCTGCATTCCCAGCTCTGGGCCAGAGCCCCTCGCCCTTGGCTTCCCAGGCCCCAGAGCTGCCTCGCGAGCGACACAGGACCTCGTGAACGCGGCCCCGTGCCAGCCCCTGCTCTCAGCTACCGCCGACGGCAGGGCTGCGCTCGGGGTGCTGCGCTCGGGCTCCTGCCTTGCTCTGGCTGGGCTCTGCTCCCTCTGCACGCTGGGACCGGCCTGGTGGTTTTTCCAGGCAGGAAAACGTTGTTCTGCTGCCGGGACCACCACGATAACGACCCCCAGGAGTGCTGCTGGGTTAAACCCGCCGGCACGAGCCCCTCTGAGCGCGCCAGCTCCCGCTCCCGAGGAAGGAGAGAGTTTTCCTTTGGATTTGTTCCCCGAAGGGGCCTGAAGCGCCAGCCTGCGCCCTGAGCATCGTGCAGGCACGGCAGCCCCGTCCCCAGTGGGGGACCCGAGGGGAATCCAAGGGGAAAGAGGTGCCGGGATCCAAATAAAAATCCCTGCTCCCGCCGTCCGTCGCCGCCGGGGCTGCGTGCGAGCGCTGGGTGTGAAACCCGGCCCGAAGGCGCTCCCCGGGCCGGAGCTGCTGCATCAGCTCGCGTTCGGGGCGCTCTGCGGAGCGCTCGAAGGGATAAAAGCAGAGGAAAATCATCTCCCAGCCTGACCCGGGGCTCGCAGGGCCCCGCGGACCTGCTCCCTTTTCTGCGTGCACGCTCGCAGCTTTCCCCAAGAAAACGCAGCGTCCTTGGGAGGAGCGGGTGCTGCGCAAAGGCAGCGGCGGAGCCCACGAACGGAAAACTCCCTCGCAGGCGGATGGGAAACGCGTCCCGCTCCGAGGGGAGAGACCCGGGGGAGGTTTGGTCCCACCAAGGTGGTGCTGGCTGCGGAGATTTGCGTATTTAGTGACTTCACGAACATCCACTCGCCCACTTCCTTCCCCAGCCTCGCAGGGACAGCTCGTTATTTGTTTTCACAGCTAATTAAAGGCTCCCCGGGCTCAGCCCCCTGATTAGCGAGAGAGGGCTGAGCCCGCAAGAGCCGCGGTGGAGGATGCCCCGGCCCGCAGGCTGACCCCGGGCCGCCCTGCAGACCCCACGCTGCAGTTGGGACATCGCCTACCCTGATACTGCAGCGTTCTCTGAAAATATATTGGAGGAGAGATTGGGAAAATGAAGTGCATAAGATTTATCCCGCACCAGAGGATTTCAGCATCCAAGAAAGCCAGAGAGTCCAGTCCCTCAGACTTAATAGAAACCTCCTGCTTTATTAATGTTGCCTGATTTTTTTTTTTCCCCCTTGTCCACAGGTCCTGGGCAGAAAGTCAAAGCTGTATTTGAGGAGCTTTCCTGGAGGTTTTCATTAATAACAGGGCCAGGGAATCCACTGCAAATGTAAAAATAATGGATTTGAGAGCCCTAAAAGGATGGAGATTTACTCACTGTGGAAATATTAGGGAGAAAGTGGGAGTGGGAGGTTCCAGGGCCCGGCGCTGCCTGGCTGTGAGCTCTGGAAGCTGCCCGAAGGCCGAGGAGCTGCGGGGAATGGGAGAGGAGGGAATGTTGCCTCCGAGCGGCTCTGGAAGGCAGCTGCGGCTGCTCGGCCGAGCCCCGAGCTCCCGGGGCTGTGGGTATTCCCGAGCAACGGAGACTTTCCTTCCCAGGGTAACGGGAAAAGGAGGATGGAGAGCTTTCATCAGCCGAGGCGTTCGCCCTCGGAGCTGGAGGTCCGGGGTGATGCTGGTGCCCAGCAGGTCAGGAGGGACACGCAGGAATGGGGTAGGAGAGAGGGATTGCAGCTTCCTGCCGTGCCCAGTCCTCGTGGGAGTGCTGGAACCACGTCCCTCCTTCCGAGGGACCGCTCCTGCGCCCCGCACTGACCACCAGGGCACGCTGTCACCGCCGCTGGCGTCACCTCTGGGACAAGCCTCATTTGGCAGAGCTGGGACAACCATCAGCGTTTCCAAACCCGAATCCTGACGCGTTTCGGGGGGCCCCGGCTCCGGCTGAGCCCGGGCACAGGAGCTGCTGCAAGGAAAGAGCCGCTTTGCCTCGAGGCCAGGAAGGGTTTGCCCACTCCACTCCAACCTGGAGGCAGTGATCTGCTGCAGCTGCTTGGGATGGGCTGGTTTTAAGGTTGCAAATTGGGTTTAAAATGGGAACGGGTTCCTCCGGAAGGAGGAGCACAGCCTTCATCCCTGTGCCATCCTCCAGGTACAAGTGAAAACCCCCGGTGAGAGCCCCCAGCCAGCTGAGACCGCTGGATACCAGAACGCCCGGGGGATGGAGGGAGGAGTGAGATTTCCTTCCATCTGGGCAAAACAGGCAGCGAAGCCTCTGGATGCAGGCGGAACCGGCTGCGGGCTCGGATGCCGGATCAGCCCTCCGGGGAATCCTGGGGAGCTCCTGCCAAGCCGTGATTCCCCGGGAGGCAGCACCCAGCGCGCCCCGAAGCACTTCAGCTCCTCCGCAGCTCCTCCCTCGGCGCTTTCCAGCGGCTCCGCAGCCCCCCAGGCGCAGCCGGCTGCGCTGGTGGCCCGGGGGCTGCAGGCATTTTCCCAGCGCTCTAATCTAACAGCACCAGTGGGAATGTTTACAGCACGCTGCCACTTGAGGGCTTATCAGCCCCGCTGCCTATCTCCCACCGCCCCAGCCCGATAAAGGGAGGGGCTGCTGGCACCCGGGGGAAGCGCCCGGAGCAGGGGACGGAGCTGGGGACTGGCCGAGCAAAGCCAGCGGGGCTTCTCCAGGAGCCCCTCTGTGTCACCGAGGGTGGGGTGGAGAGAAGGAGCAGAGCAGATCCCTTCCCAAAGGGTCCCTCAGAGCAGCTTGGGAGCAGCAGCGGCCAGGCCCAGGGCAGAGGGAACATCCCGTGGAGGGGTGTGGGGGCACGGAAATGCATCCCCGGGGCAAGGATCATTTGGGTGGGAGCGTCAGGTTATCCCTGCACTGCCAAGGCCACCGCGAACCCACGTCCCCGAGGGCCACACCCACGCAGCTCTTAAATCCCTCCAGGGATGGGGATTCCACCACCACTGCCTGGGCTTGACAGCCTTTTGGTGAAGAATTTTCCCTTTGATCCCATCTAATCCTCCCCGGTGCAGCTTGAGGCTGTTTCCTCTCGCTCTGTCACTTGGGGAAGGGCCTGACCCCACCGCAGAGGGCGGCTCCGATATTTCTATCAAGGAGCCAACTGCTGACACCCGCCCGCCTTAGGAACAGCTTTTCCCTGAATTACCTCCATCAGCTGGGGCTGCACCCTCTGCTTTGTGTCGGGGCTGAGCTGCGACACCCTGTGAGCGTCCGCATGGATCCTAAAGGTCCCCCTTATCCACCTGCAGCGTTTAAAGCGAGCAGAGTTCGAAAATACTTAATTTTTTTTGTTTTAACTTTCGGACAGACAGGTGCCCCGACGTGTCCTTGCGGCCCCCGAGCAGCCCCTGTCCGTCCCGGCGCATCCCTGGCTGCGGGCGCTCGGGGCGCGGGACACGCCGCGATTGCCCTCTAGCGGCCCCGGCCCGGGCAAGGGGCGCTCCGGGGGCTGCGGGGCCCCGCTCCCGACCCCCCTCTGCCCCCAGCCGGGATCCCCGCCCGGCTCAGCGCACCCGGCCCCCGTCCCCTGCCTGTCCCCCGGGCTGTGCCAGGAGCAGCCGCTTTTGGGATTTGGGCTTTTCCCACGATTTGGTGTGCAGCACCCCCGGCTGCAGCCCCCAGCACGGCCACTGTGTCCCTACCCCAAGCAGGGAATCTCATACTGGAGGTTTTGGAGGGTGGTCGGAACAGGGAATTCATTCTGGAAGCTTCTCCAGCTTTATTTTAAATGTTTTTCGTAGACTCACAGAATCATTTGGGCTGGAAAATATCTTCAGGATCACTGAGTCCAACCAACTCCCCCCAGGGATGGTGACAAGCCTGTGCCACTGCTTGGTAATCCTTCCGGTGAAGAAATTTTCCCTAATATCCAGCCTGAATCTCCCCTGGCACAGCCTGAAGCTGTTTCCTCTCCTCCCGATGGCTGCTGGCTGGCAGAAGGGAGTGAGATTTTCACCCATTTAAGATAAGAAAGCGGCTGCTGCTCCTGCCAGCGTGGCCAGGAGGGATCCCCAGGTACCACACGGGATCCATCAGGGTCTCCCAACACAAGAAACAGAGGAAATGGAGAGGTAAACTCAGGGAAGGAGGGAAATTTGCGGAGGGAACGGACTGGGATCCACTCCTGGGACTGATGGAGCTGTGTGACTGCAGGGGGCGAGAGGCTGGAGAATCAGCGCGGATTTCCAGCAGTGCTGGGAGAGCCGTGCACGGCACGTTCTGCCCAGAGTCACCCTCCCCCTTTATCTTGGTGCATAAGGACCTTTGGAGAGCAGAAATATCCCGCTCCTGCCAGAGTTCCGTTCCCAAAGGGCTGTTCTGGACGAGCCCGTGCCCTGGTGGGGCCGGTGCTGCTGTTCTGCTCCCTGCAGGCTCGTCAGGACTGGCGTCGCCCCAGCCGTGGGATCCCAGCCCCATTTCTCATTTATAAATCAACAGGTACAGCCCTGGCAGGGCCGGGAGCACGAGGGAATGTAAAGGGAGGTTTCCTTCTGGAATGCTCCCTCCCTGGTGGGATCTCCCAGGGGGCTGGGCAGGGGAGAAGGTGCTGCAGGAGCAGGTGAATTGTGGTGTCCTCCCGTTCTCTGCAGATGTTTCTGGAGAGGTTTGAGATCCTGGGCTCTTCTTCCAGCCCTGGTTTATGTAGGTTTATGGGCAGCACTGGGATCACGATGCCTGTGTCCCCCACGGCCTGACACGGAAAAGGGTGAGACTTCAGAGCGCGTGGAATTTTTTAATATGAAGGTGCCACTAAGGAAAACCATAGATAGTATATTTTTCTCCCCACAAAAAGGGCAGGGAAGATGTGGGAGCACATCCCCAGCGTGTGCAAACCACAGCCTGGACTGTGACACCCAGCACAAACTGCAGCCATGGGTGCCAGGTAAGGGGAGAATGAAACGTGGGCTGTGGATTGCAGGGAAAAACACAGGGGCAGGGGAAAATACCCAAAAGGAGAGACTGGGAAAGTGATCTAGGAAGTCAGAAGAACATGTGGGGAAAAAACCAACCCCAGGACAATAATGGGGAGAGGAAATAGCAGGGAGAAAGCAAAAGGAAGTGAAGCCATTGCAGAGGGTTTATCGTTCCCACCTGGTGGATTTTATGTCCTCCATTACCTGAATCTGTCCCTGGGGGGCTGTAGGGTTTCATTAACTCCCGTGTCACCCCCTCAAGGGTTTTATGGCCCAGGACAGGCCCCAGTGGCCATCACCGTGCAGAGCCAGTGTCCCAGCAGCCCACAGATGTCCCCGGGCCACAGCAGCACGGGGCCCCTGGTGCCTCTCCCGGCCGCAGGGCGGGAGCTGGTGGTGTTCAGAGTCAGCGCAGGGTCCTGGGGGTGTTTCCATTCCTCCCCTGGAAGATGCTGCCCCTTCGGAGCAGGACAGGAGCGCAGGAACATCCCCTAAAGCTGACTTTGCAATGCAGGGGTCGCTTGTGTCCCTTCCCACAGGCAGAGGGGAGGGAATGAGGAGGTTTGGGTGAGGTAGCGAGGAGCCGGGACAGGGACCTCTCCGGCTGAGCCCTGTCCACACCCTGTGCCTGCATCGGAATTTTTCCCTCGCAGGGAGAACAGGGGTGAGGAAATCTCATTTCTGAAGCTCCGGGCTCTGACTTAGATCCCTCAGTGAACCCAGCGACGCTCGGTGCTGTATTTTGTGCCTTCCGAACTGAGATCTGGATGGCCCAGCTGCCTCCGCCGGGGCTGATCTCTTGTTCCCTGACCAGCACCGTCCCCGCCGAGGCTCCCAGCCCCAAACCCAGTTCCCCCATGCTGCCCAGGCCCTGCCCTGCAGACCCCTCCTCCTCTGCCGTCCCGGGCCGGGTGAGGTGCCCTTCCCACGGGCGCCCGGCAGCAGCTGCTGCTCAAAGCCCGCTGTGATGCCGTGCCAGCCCTCCGAGCGCGGCTCGGGGCACCTCTCCTGCCCACCGGCCCGGGGGGAGCCCGAGCCAAGCCCTGGAGCACAAAAGGGGCTGTGTGGCTGCTGTTTGCCCTTCCAGGGCCAGAGGAAACTTGGCAGGGAGAAAAAAGCCTTGAGGAGCTCCTGGGATGGCCGGGATTTACATTAAGCTGCTCTCAGGATAAAGGGAATCTTGAGTGGGAGCAGGTACGGCAGCAGGGAAGGGGGCGAAGGGGATTTGTCTCCACACAGCCAAGAGCAGCAGTTCCCTGTCGCAGCTGCAGTTTCATGTCCTCAGAAATCGCCTTTGTCACCTGCGGGAGGCTGATCCTGCTCCTCTGAGAAAACACCTTCGCTTTCTGGGGGGGTCTGCAACAAAACACCTCAGCCACGTATTTTTAACCTGAACGTCTTTAACTTCAGCTCACAGAGAACAGCAAGGAGGATCAGAAACCCCCAAAAATCTCTGTGAAAGAGGGCACGGTGCACGAATCCGGGCTGCGGAGCTGGAGAACAAACAGGCGGCTGTTCGGAAAGAGGGGCGGGAGGGGAGTGAGCCGAAAGGCACAGAACAAACCCCCCTCCCTGGGGAAAGGAGGGCTCCGTCCCCGTGCCCCGGTGCCAGCCTGGCTGTGGGGCTGGGACGTGGCCAGGGGGGCAGTGCCGTGTGCCAGCCCGGCCGTGGGGCTGGGACGTGGCCAGGGGGGCAGTGCCGTGTGCCAGCCCGGCCGGCACAGAGCTGGCACTGAGAGCCAGGAGCCCGCCAGGCAATCCCTGATCTCCGCTCCCCCTGGGAATGCCTGTCCCGGTGGTCCAGCCCTCCGAGCCGCACTGTGAGCGGTCCCAGGCAGGGAAAGGCACTTGCAGGGTACAGGAAAGGCTGAGGAGGGTTTCCCACAGCACCTTGTAAACTCCTCTGGCAGTCAGATCAGTGAGGGGATTCTCCTGCCTGCTTAGGCTGTCCTGAGGTCCCACCAGCATCTTGAGAATTGTTTAGGCTGGAAAAGATCCTTAAGAATCACCCTGAGGGAGATGATTCCCCGCTCTATCCTGGCTGTGAAACCCCAGCCTTGCTGGCCAAGAACATTCCCTGTGGGTCACCAGCTCCCTGCTGCTCTCCTGGCCCTTGGCTGCTGCCCAAATTCCCTGTGCCCCCAGATCCCAGGGTGTCCCTGTCCCCCCGAGCCCCAGGGTGTC
>VXAZ01000620.1:796355-812730 GCA_013399875.1 Gymnorhina tibicen
CGGGTTGCCCTGCCCCCCCAAGCCCCAGGGTGTCCCTGTGCCCCCAAGCCCCAGGGTGTCCCTGTGCCCCCAAGCCCCAGGGTGCCCTGTGCCCCCAAGCCCCAGGTGCCCTGTGCCCCCTGGTTTCAGCCATTTGGCTCCCCGTGCCAGCTGCCCAGAGTGCCCCAAGCTGTGGAACAGCTCCAGTGACACCACCCCACGGAAGAAAGCAGCTCGTGCCCCACGTTCCGTGCTCTCCCCTTTTCCCTCCTGCACCTCGCTGCTCTCCAGGAAATCTCGTGACTGGTGATTTAGGGGCAGTAAAAGGGAGAAGGAGCCTGGCTCAGGACTTGCTTTTGCAAGGCCTCGGGGGAGTTTAGTGAGGTCCAGCTTGCCTGGAAGGTGTTTGGTGCTGGTGGCTGCAGGCGGGAGAGCCTTGCCCAGCTACGAGGGGAAGCACAGGAGCGTGAGACCGGAATCAGCTCGGGCACAGCGAGAGCAAAACCGGCTCCTGAGAGCTCTGAGGCTGAGGATGGCTCCGAGCAGAGCTGGCCCAGCTGCAAGCCATTCTCAGGACAAACTAACTTCGGCCACCAAACGCCCATATAATTTTATGGCTCTGGTCTCTCCATCACGCCTAACAGGCGGCTGGGTAAGCCAGGCTTAGGGAAGGGCTTGTGACAGGCCGTACATGGCTGGGTGGTTGTGGCATGGGTGGTAAGGCGGCGAGCTGGAGGCAGTAATCCCCTGGAAACGTCGCCCCGGGGTGTCCTGTTACCGCTCTGAAATCAAGCCACAAATGAAAAAATAATGAAAACAGCCAAGAACTCGAGGCACGGGTAGGGCAGGGCTGTCAGGGAATCGATCCTCCAGCCCCAGACCGTGGGGAGCATTTAGATCCAGTGTCAGCAGCCGCTCTCCCACCCCACGGTGTTGCTGACAGCCAGGCCCCGGATGCTGCTGTTTCTGCCTCCAGGATCCTGGGAAAAGCAGCTTTTCCTTGGTGGTGTGGGGGTTCACCTGCACTCTGCCCACCCCCAGCTCACCTGGGTGATTTTCCAGTCCTGGGAAATACCGGAGGGGTCTCCACTCTAAACCCATTCAGTAAAAGGTGGGCTTTGATGGCCCCAGGGGGTCCCTTCCAGCTCGGGATATTCTGTGATTCCTCTTTTGTTCCCTAAGTTTAAGGTGGAGTATCCTGTGAGTTGTTTGGGATAAGAATCTCTCCTCTGTTACCTGGGCTCCGGGAACTGGAGTGGAATCTCAGAGTGGGGAGGCTGACAGGCTGGCACTTGGCTTTTCCTTGGTTCTCCATCTCCTGGCCTCCACTCTGCACCCACTCCTTTTCCAGGGAGGAGGAATTTTCTTTCCGGAGAAAGTTGGGAAGAGCAACTCAGGGAGCTGCCTGGAAGCACAGGGATGTGGCTGTCCTGCCTTTTGGACACAGCCAGGAGTGACCCACTCTGAACTCCCTGTGGACCTTGAGCACGAGGTTGGACTTGAAACCTCCCAAGGATCCTTCTGAACTGGAATTTCTGCGATTCCACGGAAATCCGGTGCATTTTGGGGTGTTTGGGAGCACAGGTTGCCTCTCCTTTCCATGAAATCTCACCCACGAGGAAACCACTCCCACCAGCAGAAGGCAGCAGTTGTTCCGTGGGGTTTTATCTCTTTTCTCAGCCTCATTTGCATGAGATAAGGGATCGATCCAGAGGTCTGTGGGAGGACTTTCACCACCACGTGTGATATCACCAATATTTCCTGTGGCTGTGCAGAGAATTCCAGCTTTCCACGACGAGCCCAGGAATGTCTCTGCTCCCTGCCCTTCTCCCCACAGGACCAGCAGAAGATGCTGGGGAATTACAGCACAAGTTTATTTCTTTCCTTCTTTTTCCTCTCTTTATTTTCCCCAAGCTTAAGGAAAACACCCAGCACAGAAAAACTCTTTGTTCCCCTTCTCACATCGACAGGATTTGCCGAGCAATGAGGGATGGGGGATGTGCCAAACGCCATCCCGGGAAGGTAAAAAGCTTCGATATTCCACAGGACCCAAGGTCTGTCTGCAAATTTTGGGCTTTTCAGGAAAAAATATTTGTCACCATTTGGATTTCCTTGGCTCGCCAGGAGCGGAGCCTTTCCTGTCACCTGCCTCAAGTTCTTGTTCAGGAGAGAACTCAGAAATGTTGGTGGAAATGAGGGGCTTTTCCTCCCCTTTTCCTTCTGTGGGAAAAATCCAGGCTGAGGAGCTCCAGTGCCTCGAGAGCTGACTGAGAACTGCAGGTTTTCAGTCTGAAAACAACAAAATGAAACTTCCCCCTTCTGCAAAGCACTTAGAAACCAGCATTTCTCATGCAGGAAAACGGGACAAAAGCAGTTAAGTGCGGAGGAAGTCTCAAATGCTTCCTGACTCCGGGATTTTTTTTTAAAAAAATTCATTTGTTTCAATAAAAATCTGGCATTTTAATAGGAGAAAATGTTTTGTTTGGATTTTTGTGTACATAGTTGAAATGTAGCAGTATCAAAATGCATTCTGACATTTAATGTATAATAATATGTCATGAGATATTTGAATATGCCTTAAACAACGTGGTTCAGAGAAATAATGCCCAAAGTAAAATGAAATATTCCAGCCCTGGAAAGCTGAGGAAAAGCTTTGTCCCTCTTCAAAAATTTCATAGAAATGGACAAGTTCTTGAAAAATATTCTGATTTTGAGCCAAATGTGGGTTTGGAAAGACCAAGACCTTCACCTCCAGGAACTCTTTGATGAATTCCTTTGGATCCACGGCTCTCTAGTTCCACTTGGAACTCCAAAATGTGCTTTTTTTTGGTCGTTTCCTCAAATCAAATTATCCCTCCAGAAGGAGAGGCAAAATTGGTCATTATCCTCCTTTTACTGCCCGGGGAGCCAAGTTTTAGGGAGAGAACTTGGAGGGGGAGCTGGAGGGGAAGCCAAGACGCAGTGGCCAACTCGGTGCTTCCCACGCCATGGATGTTCCTCCAAGCCCAGGCCAGGCCTGCTCCGGATTAGGGATCGTGGGAAGGGCTGGGAATCAGCCTCGCTGCTAAATCCGCTTTTCTGGGGCTTCGCTGCGCTGAATCCCAAATAAACTGGGAGCTTTATACACCACGACTGGGCTTCTTACTTCACCTTACTGCATTGCCCACTTGGATTTTGTCATTGCCCACTTGGATTTCGCCATTGCCCACTTGGATTTTGCCATTCCCAGTTGAATTTTGCCATTTCTCAGTTGAATTTTGCCATTCCCAGTTGAATTTTGCCATTTCTCAGTTGAATTTTGCCATTTCCCAGTTGAATTTTGCCATTTCCAGTTCGATTTTGCCATTTCCAGATGAATTTTGCCGTTTCTCGATTTAATTTTGCCATTCTTGGATGAATTTTGCCGTTCCTGGATTAATTTTGCCATTTCCAGTTTGATTTCGCCATTCCCAGTTGAATTCTGCCATTTCCCAGTTGAATTTTGCCATTTCCCAGTTGAATTTTACCATTCCCAGTTGAATTCTGCCATTCCCAGATGAATTCTGCCATTTCCCAGTTGAATTCTGCCATTTCTCAGATGAATTTTGCCATTCCCAGTTTGATTTTGCCATTCTTGGATGAATTTTGCCATTCCCAGTTGAATTTTGCCATTTCCCAGTCTAACCTCCCTGGCAAGGAGCTGCCCCCAGCACGAACTCACGGAATATTTCCCAGTTTCCCGTTGATTTGCTGCCGAAGGAAGCGTGGCCGAGCCAGGGGAGGGTGCTCAGGGTCGAATGAAGGTTGTGTCCCGTTTCCTCAGGCTCTCCTTGATCCTGATTTTAGGAGAAGCTTCCTGAAAACAACGTGACAAGTGGCGTTTGTCCCGTCACAGTCAGGCCTTGTCCCATCGAGTCACCCTCAAGAGATCTGCAACCAGATTTGAGAGCTAAAACCTGTTCCTTTTTTATTTTTAAAGTGCCTGGTTTTCCCTGAGGGAATCTCTGTAGTCCTTGGGAAGACTCAAGAGTGACGGAATAAACAGATTTTTTTTAATATTGAAGTGTTAAAAACTGGTTCAGGCTGGAAGAGAACATTGGGAACACCATTAATTTCTTTTTTTCCCCCAAATTCCTATTGAAAACAAATAAATAACCTTACGGAATGGCATCCATAAGGGGTTTCTATCATGGAAACAAGTTTTAATAAGCAAGATATTGTGGGAGTTCTCTGCGTGCTGAGGAGAGGTGTCTAATGAGCCAGCTTTAGCTGGAAATGGATAATAAATACAATTTCCAGCTCTCAGTTAATCACAGCAGCTTTGCCCTCAGTGCACGAGGCCCTTTGACCCCAAACCTTGGTGGAGTTTTGGGATGAGCTGGGATTGAGGCACCCGGAGCAGGATAAGGTCCCACCTTCTGGATTCCAGCGTCTGTTCCTCTCCTTGGAGGAGCCAGTGGGGGGAAGTCTCCACGAGGTCAGGTGAATTCCTGCATTTCTGCTTTTCCTGTCTGTTCCAAGCCCCGTTCCCACTGCTGGATTTGCAGCTGGAGCTGCGCTCCCGCTGCGCTGACAAGGGGGAACCTGCCCATTCCCAAACCTTCGCTCTCCCAGCGCTGCTCTGGATCTGACTCCGCAGCCTCCAGCAGCGGGAATAACCAGGGCAGCTCCGGGGTTCCACCCAGCTGGAATTACAACACAATCCTGGAAAAGCGACCCTCCAGAGAAACCCCTGATCTCCCGAGACAGCCCCGGGCGGGCCAGCCCTCATTTCCACCCTGCTTCCCAACATCCTGACAGTGGGAGCGAGGGGAGCAATAAACTGGGTCCTGGGCCACAAATGAGGAATTAATTGAACACTTGCTTTTAATTTCCCCACCCCCCCCACCAAATCCAGCTCGAGATCCCCTCGGCAATGTGCTTCCCAGGACAGGAAAGGGGTGTGGGGACCATTTTTCCCTGTTGGTTGGGGTTTCCATCGTTTCCTGCTGCGTTCAGGCAGGTTGTTGCCAGTTCTTTCCTCTTTTCCCGCCAGCTCTTCCCCTTTTCCAAGCATGGAGAGCTGGGAGGAAGATTTGGGACGCTGCCTTTAGCAGTGGTGTCTGGGGGAAAGATGTCACCGGCATCAGGGAGTGGTGATTTAGTCAATCCCGGAATCCCAGAATGGAATTTGGGTGGGAAGGGACCTCAGAACTCATCTTGTTCCAACCCCCTGCTGGGTTTCACCATCCCAGGCTGCTCCAAGCCCCGTCCAGCCTGGCCTTGGGCACTCCCAGGGATCCAGGGGCAGCCACAGCTGCTCTCAGTCAGTGATAACAACTCCCTCTTATCACATCCTGGGCAGCACCTGCAGACCCTGGGCCGGTTCGTGGATTTAGGAGCGTTTCCCAGCACATCCCTGCTTTCTGCTCTGGATTCTCTTGGTCTGGAGTGACTCTAGGGAGGTGCTGTGATCCTTGGGAGCAGGAGAGTTGCAAGTGAACCTCCTTCTCCCAGGGGATGTGTCCTGCTGTGGAAAAACATCTGCTGCTGTGGGAAAAGGAGCTTTTCCCTCACCTCCTGGTGTCCCTGGCACTGGGAATTCCCCAGTCCCGCTCCTCCCTGGTTTGCAGCATCTCTGTCACCTGCAAATGTGGGAAACCTCCTGAAAGTGATGGGAACAATGTTTCTGTGCCCAAGGAGAAACTGGAATGCTGTGGGCAGTCAGGGGCTGCCTTTCCCTGCCCTTTCCTCGGCAGAAAGGACCCGTGGACACCCTGGGTCCCTGCCACGGATCTCCCTCCAGCTCTGATATTTTAAGCTGAATTCATCTCTGCCCTCAGGCCTGGGCTTCCCCCAGCCCTGCTCCCAGAGCGGTGGGACCATCCCTGCGCCGGGCAGGATCTGACCTTTCCCAAGGCCATCCACGGCCTGATGGCCACCACGTCGCTCCGGATTTCGGGGAGCACATTCCAGGAGCACATTTTGCAGCAGAATGTGGAATTGCAGAGGAGATCTGAAGCTTTCCTTGCCCTTTTTGTCTCTCCCTCTCTTCCGACAGCATCGCCCGGCCCCAATTACAGCCCGGGGCGCTCTGGGAGGGGACATCCAAACCCAACAAAGCCCCGTCCCCCGCCCTACAAAGGCGACATCTCCCGGGCCGGTGCCCTAATGAGAGCAAATTTTTTGTCCAAACATTTGAAGCGAGGAGGTGCCTTCTCCTGCCACCCCCTGCCGGGGTTAATATCATTATCCAGCTGCCTCTGGTTGGGAATTAAAACAAGGGCATTCCCTTCTTTTAATGAGAGCTGACAGTGGCTCCAGCACTTCAGAAGGGAATTAGGGAAGGAGGGATGGGAGCGGAGTCTGTCTCCCCGGAGTCTTATCCACCGGCCCTGCTGCCCCGGGGGATCAAAGGCCACTTACCTGCTGCTGAGCGCCAAATCCCCCGGGATGCCGCGCTGCAGGAACGATTTTAGCGGGCAGAGCTCCAAGGCTCCGCTTCGGCACCTTTGGGCATCGCGGCCAGGTCTAAAATGGGATTTTGGAGTGTTAAACCCGGCCGGGTGTTGGTTCGGACTTGGTGGAAACAGAAAGTTTTTGGTGCGGCCAGTCTGGCGAAAATGCAGCAAGTGAAATGTTGCGGAGAAAATGATGCATATAAATCTATTTTTAAGTTGTTTTTTTTTAATGGAAAACTCTTTAAGTTTTCAATGGGACCTTTCTGACTTCAGATAAGTGCTCCAGAGAAGGGGGTTTATTTTTAGAAATAAAAAAAAAAAAAAAAAAAAGAAAATTGCTGATTAGAAATACCCACCAAAACCTCCCCGTATCTTATCACCGAAAAACAGCGAGTTCAGCCCATGCTCCTCGCTGTCTCAGGATAGGTTTGATTAGGAACGTCAGAAAAATGCGGGACAAAAATGTGAATTTTTAATCCCATTTTAAAGGACCTTTACCCATGCGTGAACTCTCCTTTTGAAGTGCTGCGCTGCTCTTGCCCGGGCTGCTCCGAGCGAGAGATGCCCGAACAAAGGGAACCATTTGCAGTGATCGTTACTTGCGGCACGATTGCAGAATTCCAGAGGATGAAATCCATTTCCTGGGATGCCAGGGGAGTTGCTGCTGTTCTGGAGCTGGGGAGGAGACACTGAGCCGCACGAAACAGAGCCCAGGGTGTGACAATGGATTGAACTGATTGCAACGATTGCAGGGGATTTTCTTGGGGTTTTTTGGTGTGCTGGAACAGTTCACAGCTGCCCTGTGAAGGGGACTGGGAGGGAAACGAATTCCCAATCCATGGATCACGGAGAGGACGCTCGCTGTGCCGCTCTGCTGCGGAGCTTCAGATGGAGCTGAACGATGTCAGGATGACTTCAGCCCAAATCCCACTATTTCATGGAATGGTGTCCTCCTCAGGAGCACCCCAGCTTAAAATTCATGCTCTAGCATAAATTTTTGTCTAGGAATTACTAGCACGGATCTGGCAGGCAGGATGCTTGCTGGAAGAAAATGGGAGAGTCAATGGCTCTGTGGGTATTTCCTTTCTCAAAAGGCCAGGCCAGAGGTGCTGCTGGGGACCCGGTGGTTCTTGCTGTCCCCTTGGTGGCACTGGGAGACAAGGGACAGCAAACAGCAGCTTCAGGGCACTCCCAGCACCAGGAAAACCTGGACAAAGGCATTGCAGTTGAAGCTGTGGGAGAAAAAATCCTTTTCCCTGTTGTCCATCACAGAGGGGGAAAAAAATCTGCTTTTTTCCTTTAATTGGAAAGCTGAAAATGAATAATTAATTTGGAAATGAATGCACTTTTAGGCTTCTGGATGAGAGGTTTTCAGTTTGCAATGGAGGGGTGGCAGAGCTCAGGGAAAGCCAACACTTAGGGGAAGATCAGCCTGGTTTGGTGCTTGGCTCTGGATCGGGGCAGGACCACGTGGGAGCCGCAGGCAAAGGCGGCATGAATGACCTGAACCCACTGATCCATCCCCAGCAGGGCCGGGGGTACAAATGGAGGTGCCTGGGGCCACCCCACCCCACCCCATCCCCTGCAGGCTGGGAGGGGGAGCCGGGCAGGGACCCCCGGGAGCAGCAGGGCCGGTAGCGCTCAGCGAACAGCCCGTGGTGACCCAGCCGTCTCCATCAGGAAATCAGTCACAGAGGGGCCTTGGGGTTGGCTTTTCCCCTGTTTTTCCTCCTCCCTTCCCCTCCTCTTTCCCGTTTTCCAGGCAGGTGTCTGAGGTGAGGGTGTGGAGCAATCGCTGCTCGAGGCAGCTGCTTTGCGGTTCCCTCTGCTCCCAGCCCAAGTGCAGCACAGCCCAGGGCTCCGGGGCTTTGTGCTTCTCCCGTCCCCCCATCCCCAGGGAGGCTGGGGCTGGAGCTGGGAAGGTTGCCAGCGTCACAGTTTGAGCTGTTTGCATCCCAAAGGAGGTGCATTAGCCTTGGGCTTGGGCCCGACCAGCAAGACCCAGAGCAGGACCTGGGGGTTTCCAGGCTCAGGGTGAAGGAGAGGAGGGTTGGGAAGGACGTGCTTGCTCTGGGTTTGGCTTCTGAGCTTGAGCAGAGATGAGGAAAGGCTGGGAAGGGGTTAAACGCAGCTCTGGTCAGGGAAACCCGCTGGAAATGAAGCGGCAGCACGAGGGGTTTGGCAACAGGAGAGCAGAAAATGGATGGGGCAGGCTCAACGGATTCAGCAGGGCTGGCTGCGTTTGGGAGCAGACCCAGCCAGGGGTTGGGATCCGGGATCTGAGGGTGACCCAGCTTTGAGACCAAACCTCTGATCTTTATATCCTCTTTGGCACTTGTCCCTGGCGGTTTGTGACCTTGCTTGCCTTGCTCCTCACTTCATCCCCCAAAAATCCAAACTGCCCAACCCTTTCCACCGCTGGCTGCACAGAGACCCGAGCGTGGGAGGAAGAGCTGGCACTGGCTTAGCCAGGAATTGCCAAACGACATCTTTGCAGGGATGGAGATGAATTTGAGCGATCAAACACCAGCACGAAATTGGATTTCAAAAAGCTCTCTGCTTTGAAAACAGAATCTCCGGTGGTCTGGGCTGTAATGTTGTGTTTTCATAAAGCAAAAACTGTCTGAGCCAAAATATCAGGTCTGAAATGGCTATTTCTGGCAGCAAACCAGTAATTCAGCCCCAGTAATAACGGAGGGCAGGAGAGGGAGGGTGGGGACAGAGCAGGGGACCGATGGCCCTGAGACCAGCTCCATATCCCTGCCTAGGTGCTGGCAGAGGGAGAGACCTTGATATATCATCTGTCCCTTTGAACAATCCCAGGTCAGCCAGGCAGCTTCATTCATCTTCTCCCTCCGGCAAGGAAAGGAGCAAATTCTCTGCCTGGTCTGGATTCCAGATGTGTGGCAGTACCTGGGATGCCGAGTCTCAGCAGAGCCCTCGGATCTGGAGAGCACCGGGCGCTCCTGATAACAGCGGCCAGCACATCCCCGGGGACAGGCAGAGCTGCTCCATCCTCTGGAGCATCCCGGGCCGTCTCCTGGTGGAGCTCCCCCACCACCGAGCGGGTCCCACCTGCACGAGTGCTCCTTACCTGCCACAAACAGGAAGTGTCATTTAAATTCTTCCTCTGACCAAAAGCTTCACATCGTGGTCATTAAGACCCAGCTACCAAATCTGCCTCAGCTGCTTTTAATCATCTGGACATCCCCCCAGCTCCCAGATGCCAGGCTCGGGTTGATTCCCCTGCAGGAACTTGTTAGGCTGTCAGCCCTAAATGTTCCAATATCCCAGGTGAGGCACCTCCCAGCTTCATTTAATTATCTATCTCCACTCCTACATAAATATCCAGTCTCACCGCTTGTAGGGTAAAATAGATGGCTTGGAAAGGGATGGATCGAGGAGCGTTTGCTTTGCCTTTTGTTCTGCAAGCAGCAGGTCTGTGTTTGAAACCACGAGCTGACAGAAAGGGTCATGCTCAGCACCGGGGGCTCGTCCATCTGCTGCTTGCATGTCTGATCCGTATGGGGTGTGCTGGGCTGGTGAAACCCGTGGTTTTCTGCTCTGCGAACGAGTCTGATGTTGGCAAAGGAAATGTCATCCTGGCTCATCATTTCAGGGAGGGGTAGAAGGGAATCGGGGGCACAGAACATCACCTGGCTTGGGCAAAGGGGTACTTCCCCTCTCTTTGTCCGGACTTCGTTTGGGTTCCGCGGGAGGAAACTCTGCAGTTTTGTTCAAGCCAAACCCAAAAGGAAATGTTATCTACAGAAACGTTCAGAGTGCCTCGGATTGGGGTTTTTTGTCTGCCTGAGCATGATGTCATCTTTTAGCGCTTGTCTGTGTCAGGCGCCGTGCCTGCCCTGGGCGAGCCCGCTGTGGCCGCAGCGCTGTTCTGCAGCTCGTGCTCAGCTCCGTGTGTCCCCAGCCCAGTCCCTGGGAAGGAAAGACAAGGCCCTAAGTTACGTCTTTACCCCTCGGCTGTGTTTCCTGCTCCCCCCAAATTCGCTGGAAACAGGGAGGAAGATCCTCTAGGGATTTTTCTCCACTTGCCTGCGAGCAGAGGCTCCGCCAGGCTGGGGCATCCTCGCTCCCTGCTGCAAAGTCCAGGAGGTGCCACTGGCTCTGAGAGGGGCGAGCAGGGTTTGGAAACCAAGCACATTTCTTCCAAAGCCTCTGCTGTGCGCTCCCTGCAGCCCATCCCGCTCCAACCCCCAGCCCGGCGCTGTTATTTCAGCAATCAGCTGCAAGACAAACCAGCTGGCCCCTGCCGAGGTGTGGACAGTCCACCGGGGGATTAAGCTGGTCTTACCATCAGTCCTCACTTGTGAAAATACAACCTACTAAGTTTTCCTAGATGATGCAGTTTTCAATTGCTTTTGTTTGCTTTTCAGGCAGGTCTTAAATCAGGCTGTCAGTCAGGCTCCCTCCCTCCCCCCGCCTCGCCTCCGAGGCGGCTTCCAGGCGCTGCCGCAGGACCTGCAATCCCTTTCCTATTGCCATTTATTTATGGGGCTTTCCCTTCCTCCCGGTGGGAAGGGAGGGGCTGTGTCTGGCACAGCGAAGCCTGAGCTCTGCAGCTCATTCTCCCCCCAAACCGGGGTGCCGGGCGATGATGCTGGCAGGGCTGCAGGGGGGACTGCGGGGACACCGTGGTTGGCCCTTGGTGTCCCTGCATCTCCAGCTTTCCCCTTCATCATCTGCGACGCTGCAGACTCTGAAGGGAGGGCGAGGAGATCCTGTCAGTGTCCTACGAGCCTCTCACCCCTCTCTTCACACCTGCCAGGAGGATTTCCCGTGAAAAGCTGGAGGAGAGGCTTTATCAGCGTTTCCTCCCCTCCCTGGGCTGTCCCATCCCTCTCCCGGCTGCAAGACGCCCTTGTGCAGCGTCCCGCGGGTAGGGACGAGCTGAAGTTTGTTAGAGCTCGTTGCTAGAGTTTCCAAAAAGGGTGCCACGGTTTTTTGGAGGGTGAAGGAGTGGCTGAGAGGCGCAGGGAGCAGCTCTGGAAGGTGCAAGCTGCGAGTTCAGCGGGACTCGGCTCGGCCCCGCGCTGTCCCACCAGGCACGTTTTTATATTTCTTTAGGTGCTTGAGCACAGCGCTGTCAGCACATGGGGAAGGAGGTGGTCCTGCCGGGGTGTGTGCAGCAAATCCAACACAGCCCAGGCACAGAGCGACCCTGCCTGACATCCGGAGCGGGTCGGTGCCCCCGGGGATGCAGCAGAGCTGCTCCGCGTACGTTCAGGGAGGATAACCCAGGACTTCTGGCCGTGCAGAGCAAGCCCTGACCCAGATCTCCGGGCATGAGGTACCTCTCCGAGTCGTGGTGCACAGGTCCCTCTGGCAGAGGTGGCCGATCTCCAAGGACCGCTGCAAAACTGGCCCGACCCTCACAAGCCGCCACATCTCTCCCCCCGCCCCGGCCTCCGTGCTCCAGGTGTTTTCTTCCGCCTTTGTCTCGTAACACAATTCACAAAGGACAGCGCTCTTCCAGATATGGGAATCTGGGCGCCAAGTCCGCTCCCAGCAGCCCCCTAAATCCTACATGTAATTTAAATTGCAGGGGCTGTGCCTGGGGGAAGGGGGGGAGGCTGCTGGATTTGAATGTCACCCGCTTAACGAGAGCCCCGTGACCCCTTCCCCTGCATGGACAGCCGGGGGCAGGGGACCGAGGGGCAGGGGAAGGCAGGGGATCAGCTCTGCCGGCTGGAGAAGCCGATTCCGCTGCTGGGACGGGGATAACAGAGCTGGTGGAGCTGGGATGCTGTTCGGAGCCAGGGCTCGCGGCTCTCCCCACACTCCTGGGGGAGCGCCGTGCTGAGCTGCTGGCAACTCTCACCTCCGATAAGGGAGGAGGCAGAGAAAAGCCAGGGCCTGTCTCGTCCTGGGGGGCTGGGTTTGTGCACGAGCAATGCAGAACGGTCCCTTCCTGGCAGAGAGCTGTGTCCTCCCACCTCACCTGCAGAAAAACGCAAGTCCTGCCCTAACACCCCATTTTTGCCGCGGACAGGGAAGGAATCATCCCGGAATACTTTTCTTAGTGAAAAGTGTGGCTACCTGGGCAGATAAGCAAGGCAAGGTACCCTAAAGCTGCTTGATGCTAGAGGAAGATTTGGGATATCCAGGTGCGTGGTGGTTTTCTGGCTGGCTGTAGGATGGGACAAGGAGCTTCCCAGGCTTTTTTCCTGCTCTTGCTGACGTGCAAATGGCTTGGGCAGCTGAAGAGCCCTGTGCAGACACGTGGTCCCTGCAACAAGGTGACAGCGTGGCTGCCCCTGGCTTTACCAGCTAAATCCACAGGAGCTGGTTTTGTATCTGATTTTAGCCAAGCCTGAACAACGCTGGCACTTAGATAAAGCTTTGTTTTCCTTCTCTTCTTTGCATCTCCTCCCAAGCAGCCCGGAGATGGCTGGAGAAAGCGGCATCTCCCAACACTTCAGAGAGCCGAGAAGGACCCGAATTCCTGGTCTTAATGTTACCCTGGTTCTGTTCTGTGCAGCAGGAATGAGATAAATCCCGACTGAAACATGGAAGTGGCTCCAGCCCACGGAAGGAGAGGAAATACATTTTTGTCTGTGCCAAAGTGAGCTGGAACACCAAAAATCCCTCACCTCGCAGCCCTGATGTGAAAGCCAGGTTGCCTCCCCTGCACACATCTGCAGCACTGCTGCTCCTGGTGCTGCCAGGGGAAAACAAGGCAGCACCGAGCCCTGCCAGCTGTGCCCAGCACAGCACAGCGTGGTGCCGAGGCCTGGGGACTGGCAGGGAGCAAGGCTGGGATGCGCAGCAGGGCTGGGAAGCCTTGGAGAGATGATGCTTTGGATGAGAGTTGTGTTGTTGCCCCGCTGGCAGCTCGAGCAGGGGTTTATCCAGTTCCCAAACTCTCCAGGGATGTGGCTCACTCAGCTGGCTCAGCTCGAGGAAGGAGAAGCATCTGGCTGGTGTCAGAGCTGGTTGTGGCTGAGAGAGCGATGAGGCATCTGCACTGTGCCTTGAGCCGGGATCTGCTGGATCTGGCACCTCCTGGGCTGTTTGCTGCTCCCAGATCTCTCCCAGCCATTGCTGCCTGTGTCCTTGGAAAGCTGCTGGATTCATTCCTGATGTTACTTGGACAGCGCTGCTCAGGGGCCTTCACCTGTGAGCTCGGCTGTGATTAAAATAGGAACATCTCAAGGATAGAAAGGATTCCTGAAAGAACTCCAAAACACCTGCCGTGGGATGCCAAAGGGTTCACGTTTAGCTGAACTCCCCTTTCCATGCACCAGCCTCCCTGGGAATCTGGTTTTTAACCTGGTACAGAAAAATGGGGAAAAAGGCAAAGGTTTTGTATTTGATCTGGATTAACCAGGAGCATCCAGAGCCAGCAGCGTTCCTCAGGGCACAGCTGGAGGCAAACCAGGCAGCGCTGTGGGATGTGCATGGCACTGCCATCCCACTTGCTGCAGCACATCTTGGAAGGGGATTTGGGGATTTTGGAGCCACTGGAAGCAGAGCTGGCTGGGAATCTTTTTCCTAAAGCATGTGTTGGAGTCGCTTGGTCAGATGGAACTTCTCAGAGCGATGTGTGACGCCTGCCAAAGCTGAGGCTGGGAATGCTTTCCTCCGTCTGAAGGGAGAGAGAAGGGGATCCAGGAGGAGCAATGGCTTTGCGGAAGCGCATCCAGGCTGAGGGCTGGCTCCAGCTCTCTGCAGTGGCCACGAGCACAAGGAACAGCCGTCACCGATACCTCCCTGGGCACCCGAGACCCCGGATGTGGTGCCAGGACCCACCACGGTGTGGGTGTCCTCAGCGGGTGACATTGCCACAGCCTCTTGTTCCACGTGTGGTGTCTTGGATAAAAGAATTTAGGTTGGAAGGGACTTTTAGAAGTCATTAAGTCCAATCCCCTGCCATGGGCAGGGAGATTTTCAACCTCAGAGCCCCATCCAGCCTGGCTTGGGTGTTTCCAGGGATGGGATGAGCTGCCAGTGGGCAACGCTCCTTAGTCCCCACGTCTTAAGCAGACCCTTGAGCCCAGGCCAACAACACTTCCAACCCCCTACGCTCTCCCTTCCCTTTCTCTTCTAGGAAAACCTTGGAGGCAGCCACTTCCGTGTGGTGGGAAATCGGAAAATTTTGGGAATTTTTCAGCGGGCCATCAGTGTTGCTGCTGCCCTGGGCATGGGAGAGGCTGTGCTGTGCTGAGGGCGAGCTCCTTCAGGCTGCTCCTCGGTGTAAATCTGACCCACGAGCTCACCCAGTTCATAGACACTGCCTGCTGAAAAGGCAGTAAATCAAAAAAAAACCTCAGTCAGAGCTGGCTTGGGAATGTTTTATGGTGGAATTAGAATAATGAATGAGGAGCCTGCTGTTTGTGTTAGTTTTGGCTTGCGAGCCGCAGAAAAGTCTGGTGCAGAACTCGGTGATAAACTCTCCTCACCAGCGGGCTCTGAGGATGGAAACAACTTTCTAAAGCCTCCAGGGCCCAGGAGGGTGAGGGGCTGGCACAGCACGAGCTGAGTGAACATTAGGGCTGAGATAAGAGGCCTGGGTGCGTTTTGGGGCAGGATGAGCCCTCGCTGCTGGAGGATCCAAGCTCTCCAAAGCTTTGGACACTCTCCTCCTTGGGCTTGGCCCACCACACGCTGCAGGAGCAAAGTGAGTTGGCCAAACCTGCAAGAATCCAGCTGTTTCCATGCTCTGTGGAGCGAAACTCTCTGGGATGCTTCGGGATTGCTCCGCACCTGGTGGCAGCTCACCCATCACGTGTTCCTGTCCAGCTTCGCTCTCAGATCCCTGCTTGAGCTCACGGGTATAAAATGAGCCGCGTGCTCTGACTCCGCCAGAGCTGCAGGGGCTGGAGAGAACTTGGCTGGGATTTTCCCAAGCTTTGACGTGGGTCTGGATGGCTCCTGGGTGGAGCTGGGCCAGTTTTCCTCCGTGGCGGAAGATACTCTGGAAAAACCCGAGGAGCTGCTGGTTAGTGGGACACAGTCCAGATGGATGGGAGCATTTCTGTGCTAGTGTGAGCGACCCAGGAACGCAGTCCGATGCGTGATCCCTAATCCATGCGTGCTGCCACAAATTCCCATTGCTCTGGAGCACTCTGTGCGCTCTGAGGGCACTGGGAGGACTGAGCACCTGGGTGTGCTGAGCTCCCTCTGCTTCACAACCCAGCAGGGCTCTCCAAAGCGCTGGAATTGCCTCCCTTTCCTGGATCCAGGTTTTTATTTCCTGGTGGTCTTTTCCGCCCTCTGACAACTCCTGCGGCTTGGCTCTGCGTGGGACACTCCTTTCACCAAGGTTTAGGATCCTCCTTCTCCAAATCCTTACCCCAGCAGATGGACCCAAATCTTAATTCTTCCACAGTTTTACAGAGGTCAAAACCTGGCAACACTCACGGTCTCATTTTTGCTTCCATGGTTGATATTCTACTTTTCCAGGGCTGTAATCAATGTCACCTTTCCAGAAGAAATCCCAGCTCACCTGGCTTTGCCATTTTTCATCCTTTTGGTGGTTTTTTTCCCTCTGGATTTTTGAACTTTGCGTTCTCAAATTGTTTAAAAAGAGATGTTTCATGATGGGAAATGACTTAGGGCTGCACAGAAGCCTCTTCCACCTGGTGAGCCGTGAACTGCAGTTTGCAGATGGAGCCTCCCCTTCGGTCCATGTTGGATAAGCTGAAGCCTTTGTGGGGGCTGCTCAACGGGTGGGATTTGAATTCCCAAAATCGGGAAAGGGAAGAACTTTCTGCCCTGCTGCATCTCCTGTGAGTGACCCCGGGGGAAGAGCCCAGGCCGGGCCTCGGCCTTCCCCACAAGACCCGAGG
Source organism: Gymnorhina tibicen (assembly GCA_013399875.1). Classification (NCBI taxonomy): domain Eukaryota; kingdom Metazoa; phylum Chordata; class Aves; order Passeriformes; family Artamidae; genus Gymnorhina; species Gymnorhina tibicen. The sequence continues at coordinate 812,563 of VXAZ01000620.1, forward strand.
ACATGAGAGTCCTCTCTCAGTCTGCGAGGCACCCGCGGGCTCTGCACACCCATGGGCTCTGTGCTCAGGAGCGCGGGTGAGTCCCCCCTCAGCCCAGCTGGCCCTGCACACCCACGGGCTCCGTGCCCAGCCCGGCTGGCCCTGCACACCCACGGGCTCTGTGCCCCC
>VXAZ01000620.1:815448-840299 GCA_013399875.1 Gymnorhina tibicen
CCTGGAGCAGCAGGGATGGTTCCTGGAGCAGGGGTGGTTCCTGGAGCAGGGATGGTTCCAGCAGCAAGGATGGTTCCTGGAGCAGCAGGGATGGTTCCAGCAGCAGGGATGGTTCCTAAGGGCTCAGGGCTCGGCATGCTGTGGGTGGCAGTGCCAGCTTCCAGTGCCTCATTCCAGAATCTCCCACTCCAGGACAGGGTGAGCCCAGCTCCCCGCAGGCTTTGGGAGGTGGAATGGGGTGAATCCTGTGGATGTTTGGGATCACCCTGCACTGGGAGCACTTGGGAACCACCAAGGCAGAGTCACCTCACAGTTAAACCACGGAATCACAGAATTTTTTGGATTTAAAGGGACTTTAGAAACCATCTCATTCCATCCCCTGCCATGGCAGGGACACCTTCCACTGGACCAGGCTGCTCCAAGCCCTCCAGCCTGGCCTTGAGCTCTTCCAAGGACGGGACAAAGCACCTCTAACACCTCCAAAGACCCCAGAGAGGCTGTGGGGCAGCAGAACTGTGGTGGAGCTGGGGGCAGGAGGTGGGTGGGCTACAGAAGCTCTTGGAGCACAAACTGGGACTTTTTAACCCCAAATTTGCAAGCAGCTGCTGCTGGGAAGCCCTTCATGATACCGAGGAGAGCTGGGATTTGATGGTTGTTCAACCTCCGTAGTCAAGAGTGAGAGGGATGTGAAATGCAAAGAGCCCACGTGTCCCCTCTCAGTTCCTGAATTTACTGTTCCCTGCACCTGGCAGTGTCTGGAGTTATTCCTTTCCTCAAGTGCTGACGTTTTCCCAAGTGCTTTGCAGGCTGGCACCTCCAGCCTCTCCTCTGGGCCTGTGTGGGAAGTGCTCCTGCCCAGCTCTGCTGTGATCCCTGAAATTATCCGCATTCATCTTTCCTTCACCATTTCAGTGCCAAAGGCTGTTTGCTCACAAATTAACACCAAGCTCCACTTAGAAGTGGCTTCAGTGTTTTCTGAGCCTCAGAAGACCAAGAGCAGGTCACCAGAAATGTGCCAGGGGTTCTTACACCCTCTGAGAGTGGCCTCGACCTGCTGAGAGCTTGAAATTGGCATTTTTGAACATGGTTCACCACGGCTGGCAAACCCGAAGTGAAGCAGGAGGTACGAGGTGGGGAACGAGCATTGGAAGGGGGTGGTGGGGTGGGCAGAGAGGAAGGAGAGCAGAACCACCAGACTGAGCCCAGAACAGCCCAGAGCCTGGGCCCAAGAACAGGAGCTTTGTGGTGACCCCGTGGCCGCTTTGGACAAGTGAGCTGTTGGTACCGACGGGGCTCGGTCCCGCACACGCCCATCTCCCGGGGAGAGGCGACGGGATGGAACGGGACAGCTTCAGAGGCAGAGCTGGGGAGAGGCTCTGCTGGAGTCCCCCTCGACCACCGAGGCACCCCCTGCTATCGGGGGGCCTTTGGGGGCACCTCCAGCGGTAGCAACAGGCTCGGGCTGGGTCCGGGCCTGTGGAATTAGGGATGGAAAGCTGCATTACAGGGCCGGAGAGCCCACCCAGGGCCCTCCAGCCGGCGGAGTGCCAGGCTGAGGATGGATCCAAGGGCCATTGAAAGCCCTCATCCAGCGTATATTTGGTTTGTCCTGTGTGACACGGAGAACCTGAGTTATTATTTGATCCTGCTCTGAGTAATAACCAGATAAATGGGCCTGCGGGTTTCCAAATAAACATTTTAATAAATGAGGGGGGAATTAAAGGAGAGCTGCTCCCCCCTCTCCCCTGCTGCCAATATTAATGTTCAAATGAAGGCAGGCAGTGTCTAACAGAGCCCCGCGTACTGTAAATACATTTCTTGCACTGTCACATATAAACACAGCAGAGACGGAGATCAAAAGGTCTCGCTGTGCCGAGCAGAGCCGTGTGATGAAGTGAACATGTTGCTTTGTGCCTGGGCTGGGGTGATGGGACGCCTGAGAATAACAGACTGGCTGGAGACGGAGCAGCCCAGAAGGCCTGGGGGGCCTCAAAGGGGGGAAAAAAAAATCCCCACTAGCAGCAGGAAAAATAAATAATTCCGTTATCTCTGATGAATTTCTGCCTTTGATCTGGTTTTTCCTCTCCCTCGCGCCGCCTTTTCGTTCCCTCTTCTCCCCCCTGCTCGCAGCCCCCCCAGCTCCCCCTCGGACACTTTTTTCCCCCCTTCCCCTCTCGGTTTGATTTATCCCACGGCCGGCTCGGGGAGCCTGACGGGCGCTGATGGATGGGCAGAGCTCGTCTGCCCAGCCCTGCCCCGGCGTCTGCCAGGACATCCCCGGCTTCCTTTCATTCCTGGAAACCCGGAGAGTCCCGCCGGGCAGCCTGGAATTGCTCCGCGGGCCGTGCTTCCCTCAGCCGCCGGGGGAGGATGCTTTTGTGCCTGTCCCGAAGCCCAGCCTCGCCTCCCCACGCCGGGGTTATTCAGCTTAACCCTGACAGCTGCTAAATAATCGGGTGTTCCTTCCATGGCCGGGGCCTCCCTCCTGAGCCAGGCCAGGCCGCACGGGTGCCTCTGATGTTTGCCGGCGGAAAAAAGGATAAAGGTGCGGTTTGGAAGCAGCAGAGCGGAGTTGGGGTGGTGGACGGGGATGAACGGGGAGCTGGGATGGGATGTGGTGGGATTCATCCTCCTCAGGATGAGCCACTGGGATGGTCCTTGCAAGGAGGGGAGAGAGGAGCAACACCAAAATAGTGCTTGCCTGCACCTTAGGCTCGGCTCAGCTCTGAAATTCGGGTCCTAGGAAGGCCCAAATCATGGAAAAAGTCAGCACAAGGGAATTACTCAGGGGCTCCCAGTGCCCAGGTGAAGATGTCCTTTAAAAACCCAAATTTTTGTCTCTCTGTGCTTGATAATCCATCAAAACCACACCGTGGGCCTGCTGCAAACCCCCACCCTCCCTCTGCAGCTACGCAGGCAACAAGATGGAGTGGCTGAGGCTGGAGGAGGCTATCGGGAGGTGGAACAACCCCCCGGACACATCCCTCCCGCTCCGTGCACTGTCCACCCTCCGCTGGCACCGGGACAGACCCTGGCTTGATGCACCCTCTGTTTCCTGTGACTCAGAGCCAAAGTTCACACGCTGAATTGACCACTGGCTTGATGAAAGGCCCATTAAAAAAAGCCCTGCAGCTCTGCTTTGACATCTCCTGTCTCCCAGCCCAGCTGGATAAAACTTTTGCTTCTACGGCACATTTAACAATTTTCCTAAAAAGCCCTGTGAAGTACGGGACATTTCTGGTTCAAGCCCACAGATCCAGCCCAGCTTGGTCAGATTTTTCCCCCCTCTCTATTTCTTCATGCCTGTGGTGCTGTTCTGGTTGATCACTCCTGATTTTCCATCCCCTGGAGATGTCTCAGGAATGGCAATCTCTCCCTTTGAGCCCTTTGGCCCTAAATGAACTCATCCTTTTCCCAGAAGAGGGTGACTTAAAACTTGATGCTGGACCCTTGGTGATTTGTATTTTCGGGTGTTTACATCGATACAGAGCTCACTCATCCACTTCCTTCCGCAAAATCCTCTCTCCTCTGATCCTTTTCCTTATGCAAGTCCCTGTTTTCGCTACCTATGAAAAGAAGTTTTTGCGTGGAGGAATTTTAAGGATTTTTGAACAGTGTGCTCATGGAGGCTGCTGGCAGTGAAATCCCCCCCGACTTCTGATCCCCGCCACAAACTATGTAACCCTTGGACATTCCTACGGAAACAATGCCAGGATCCCTAAACTCAGCCCCACCGATCCTGCTGAGCACCACGCAGGGCATTCCTGCCCTCAGCTCTCCCAGCGAGGGGGAAGAACCCGCAGCAGAAATCACAAGGAGAAGAAATCCCTCTGATAAGGGCCCAGAGCAGGTTGGAAGCAGAGCTGGGAGGGGGAACTGGGGCTCTCCAAGGGCTTTTGGGGAGCTGCAAGGTGAACAGTAGCGATTCCAGCAAGGCAAAGGTCACACCCAGCCCCTGGAATCATACAGATGTGGTTTGAAGACATCCAGAGATGGCAAATCCATCATTTCCCATGGAGAGCTGTGCCAGCGCTAATCACGCTCACTTAAATATGCGTGCCCCAGCTTTGCTCGGAATTTGCAGGGCTTCAGCTTTTGATTTCAGCTTTCCTTGCAGGACCACGGGCCCTTCCTGGCCTGACACCCCGGGCACGGGCTCGGAGAGCTTTTCTGGGCTGGTTATCTCGGATGCTTCATTAACTCACTGTTTTCCTACAGCTCAGTACCAAACTCTGTCCTCCCATTGGGAAATTTTATTAATAAGAAATAAAGAATCGTCATTCTAATTTAAATAAATGGATGTATTTCCTTGCCCATGAAGAGGAACTTTTACATTTTAAAAAAACCCTTCTGATTTAAATATTTTTCCCCCCACTAGATTTCCCTGAAAAGATCATTTTCAAAAAACCACCCAACAATCAACAACGAGGGAGGTGCCCCCTGTGTTTCTGTGGCACCGTTTTGGTTCTTTGGGTTTCACTTTTCCATGTTATTTCCACGGTAAATACCACATCATTTAGGGAAAATGCCCTTGAAATGTCATTTGATTTCCAGCCACGCACCACAGACCAGCTGTGGGACTCCACACACTGAAGAGACACAAGGAAGTGGATCTCCACTCTGACTTTACCAAGGAATGGGATGTCCTGATGAGCAGAGCTGGTGAAACACCCAGGAGGGAAGCAGAGAGGATGGATTAGCTGGACAAGCTGCTGCTGATTAGGAGAGGGCAGGACATTCCCTCCCCGGGGTGGTAAATCCTGCCCAAAGCCCTGGGACTGCCGTAGCTGCTGCGATGCTGGGCTGGGTGCTGGCAGGGTGAGCGGTCCCTGGGGCAGGTGGGATTCTTTCCGTGGGGAGAAGGGCTGGGAAGGTGTTGTTTGTGTTGTTTTGTGGGGTAGAAATTCCTGCCCTGGGTGCTGCTGGAGGTTGGGGAGCAGCGCTGGGAGGGATGCCCTGCAGGTGTGGCTGCAGGGAAGTGCTCTGGGGTGGACAAGGGATGGAGTTCAGGTGTTCCCTGTCCTGTTGAGATGATTTCACTGAGTCCCTTCCTCAGGCAGAGGCTGCTTTGTGCTTTTCCAGGGCTCCTGCTCCAGCTGGGGCTGGAGCTAACACGTGAAACCAGCTGGATAATCCTTAAAAACCCTGAGAGCCTCTGCCTTGGCGCTTGGCTGGCTCCAGAACTGCAAGTAGGAAGGAGACAGGGCTGTGTTGAGCTCTAGTTTTGGGGTATTTATGTGCTTGTTCTCCTAAATTAAGGCGGATGAGCAGGTTCCAGGGGAAACGAGGCCTCTGCCCCAGTGGCCTTCACTAAGGAGGGGCTCAGAGGAGTCCGGTGTGTCCCTGAGCCCTGCTGGGGACAAGGGGTGACAGACACCACGCTGAAGGTTTGTACCTTCCCTCCCACCTTCAGAGGCCTCTTGGTTTTGGGAAGAACCCTCCAATTCTTTGGGTGAAGCAGCCCTCGGAGAGCAGAGCACTCAGGGGCAGCAGTGGAAGCCACTGCCTGCTCTATAAAATAAACCCTCAGGCACAGATTTCTTGGGAAGTGACTTGAAACCTGCGAGGTTTTAACTCTGAAAGGTTTTTCCTGTGCCTTAATTCCCTGAATTTGACTGAGGCTTTGCTGCCCCTGCTTTTCAGGCTCCACCGCGCGGGTGGGGGGAGGCTCTGGGAGATGCCGGGGAGCAGCCGAGCGGCCGGGGCTCCCTCCCAGCTGCTCGGAGCAGCAGCCCGAGGAGGAGGCTGCTGGTGGCACATCTGGGGAGGAGCAGCTTGGCGTGCCCCTGGCTGGGCAGCTCTCAGAAAGGGCCCGGGCCGCCGGCCCTCGCGGGGAGCGGCCGCGCTCGGCCACCGCGCCGGCGCCTTATCTCTGCCCCGAACATCGGAGACCTGATCTTGCTCCTGAGGCCAGGACCTGACAGCCTCGTACGTTAGCACTTTTTTAAAGCGATGTCCACTTTTGAAATAGTACCTGTCCCGAGAGTGGTCACTTCACTTGACAAATGCCAGCGATGACAGCTGGACGTTACGAGCTCCGGCGCAGCTCGCACAGAGCTCAGGGAGAGCCGTGCTCCCCTTGGCTGCGTGGGGTTATTTGCATGTGGTGCCCACCCTGAGCCCACAGCCACGGTCCCAGGCCTGTTCGGAGCTCGGATATGGGCTGTCCCCGTGGGACGTGTGCCTGGATCCCAGCAGCAGCACGGTGCATGGAGCACCGTCCAACAGGGCAGCTGGAGGCAGGGAGAGGAGGGAAATGGGGATTTTCCCAAGAGAACAGTGGGGGTTTGCCACCCTCTGTCTGCCCAGAGCCAGGAGTGAAGCCAGGCAGAAAACCCCCTCATCTCCTCCCTGCACAGGAAGGTTTGAGCTGGAAGTTTCTGGATGAGGCTCCAGCTCCAAAGCTGTCCCTGGGTGTGTTTCGGCCTGGAGAGACTTCACTCTGGTGGCCAAAGGGACCTGCCTGGCTCCGTGGGGCTGCTGTGGGCACTGTCCCAAACAGCTGGGGCAGCCTGGGCAAGAGGAGACAGGGCTGAGAGACCACACAGCTGAGCGGGGCAGAGGAGAATTCCCTCCCCGCTCTGCTGAGCCTGCCAAGAGCCCTTGTGCTGCTGCTGGGCTGTCCAAGGCACAACCGAAACAGCACGGCTCAAGTGACAAATGAAGAAAGCTGCGAAACACCACAATTTGGGCTGCTTGATTAATTTCTGCCTTTCATTTGAAGAGGAGGTTAAATACATCCCCTCCCTTGGAGTGTGGTGCCCTGCTGAGGATTTCTCTGACAGATGCCTGGGGGTGCTGCAGCGATGTTTGTGCTGTGTTTGGTGTGAACGGGCGGCTCACAGCCCCTGGCTGAGGGGTGCTGGGAGCAGCTGGGATTTTCTGGCCACTTGCCCGCTCTGGGGCATGCCCACCCACTGCTGGAAAAGCGAACCCTCAGCCCTGGAATTCGCAGGGGATGGGCTGTGGGTAGGAGCAGAGGGAGCACCAGGTGCCGGCAGTGCTCGTTGGGGTCTTCACCCTTTTCTGTGACTACTGAGCCTCTCCCCGAAGTTTCCCTTATTATTCCCATATTCCCAGCAGGATTTCCTAGAGAACAAAATGTGGGCGAGTTTGTGAATGCTGAGCTCTGGGAAACACCAGCTTTTCCCGAAGTCTTGCAGTGCTCAGTGTGTTTAGCTCCTCACTGCTGCGGCTCATGGGCAGCGCCCAGCTGGGCACTGGACACCTCAAGGCAGCCAGGGATTCATCCAGAAACCCCTGAGCAGGGCAAGATTTTCAGAGAGAAGCAGAAAAAAAAGGGTTTTGTGGAACTTGGGCATAGCTGCACTCTTCTTCTGCTGATGGACAGAGGAAAAGGATTTAAGAGCTCTTCAGGCACCTCCTTGGCCGCTGTCTCTGCTCTGTGGATTGGGGTGTGCTGGTGTTCCTCTCCTCCCTGCTTCTCTGGGTCTCCGTGGTTTGGTCCCACCTCTGCGTCCCACACCCTTCTCCTCTGCCAGCCCTCCCTCCCCTTAGAAAAGTGCTCGTAAAGAATAGCACAAGCTGAGAGGGATCCCCAAGGATTATCAAGTCCAGCTCCTGGCCCGACACGGGACAGCCCCAGCAATCCCACCCTGAGCCCGCTGGGCAGGGCAGAGCATGGAGGGTTGGCCCCGGGGAAGGATGGGTGTCTCTGCTCCCAGGAAAGTGCTCCAGGCTCATCTGTGCCCCAGGCAAACGGGGACTCTGAGAACTTGTTCCCAGCTCGTCAGCTTTTGGGCAGTTGTGGGTGGGGGTGGAAACTGGATGAGTTTTTCTCCCTTCACGTGCTCTTAGATGTTTTCCCCCAGCACCAACTCTGTCTCGCAGCCGTCCCTGCATCTCTTGGTGCCCACCTTCCCACGCAGCTGCCACATCTCCCTCCACCTCCTCACCTCCACCGAGACCCAAGTTATGATGTGAAACTTGAACCCTTCTGGACAACTGGCACAGCCCAAGCTGAGCCTGCAATTTCCTGGCTCATAAAAACATGAGCTTCCTTCAGGCCCAGGTCTCTGCCAGGTCACAGCGATCCAAGTCCCGCACCACCTCCCCAAGGCCTCCCCACCCCCAAAATATTTCGTGACACCAGCTATGAGCTCGATTTTTCTCTTTTTTTTTATTGCTCCATATGTTGGAGACACATGGAAAAATGCACAGGAGAAATCCCCCTGGCCAGGGAGCGACAAGCCCCCGAGTTTACAGGGTGTTGCAAATAATCTGAGGCAAAACAAATGTTTAAGGCTGCCTCGGCTGCCAATTTTGAGTGCATTGTTTTAATCCGGGAAAACAGGCCAAGGGGCAGTTGTTAATGGGCCAGTAATTTTCTTCCTTTCTAGGCACCCCAGAGCAACAAATATCAAATATTCCTTGGGAAAGGAATCGAGCGTGGGGGCCCTTTTATTTAACATCTCAAAAGCCACCGTGGCCTGCCCTCGGAGCGCTGCCGCTTCCAGCGAGGGGCTTTTACAAGCAATAACCTGTTTGGGAAGCAGAGCAGGGAAGCCACACGGCCCAGGTTGCAGCTCATTGTTGGGCCTGGCTTTTACAAGCCACGCTGGGGGCTCCCAACAGCCGAGCTTTTTGTAGCCCAGTCCATTAAACACGGCGGGCAGAGCTAAGGAGCGGCGGGGGACGGAGCCCCCGGGGATGGTGCTGAGCCAAGCCCTCTGCTCGGCAACAAACTCAGCAGCATCCCACTCAGAGCTGCAGCAGCACGCAGCCCGGGCACGGGGCTAATGTACCGCTGAGGGGAAGGTCAAGTGTGAAAAGAGCCGGGCTTGGGGTTTCTCCACGGCGCTTGGTTGTCGCTACAAGATCGCTTGGCCACGAGGCTGCTGGCTCTGACAATGAGCCCTGTGGCTGTGACTCTGGGAGCCTCGCTGGGGTTTCTCTTTCTGAGATCCCGTGGGTGTTAACGCTGGTGTGCAGGACGGGAGATGGGGCAGGACCCAGGGAACGGCTGGAGCTGGGCCAGGGCAGGCTCAGGCTGGAGATCAGGGAAAGGTTCTTCCCCCAGAGGGTGCTGGGCACTGCCCAGGCTCCCCAGGGAATGGGCACGGCCCCGAGGCCGCCAGAGCTCCAGGAGCGTTTGGGCAGCGCTACCAGGGATGCCCAGGGTGGGGTTGTTGGGGTGTCTGTGCAGGGCCAGGAGCTGGATTTGATGATTTTGGAAGTCCCTTGGCACTCAGGACATTCCGTGTGTGTGCTGGGCACTGCCCCCAACCCCCGGCTCCCACGGACCCCTGTGTTCCCACCTTTCCCTGGACACGGTGTGGCCATGCTGGAACACGAATATTTCCTGGCAGGTGCCCCAAACAAAGCCAACCTGAATTTTGGGGATCTCTTGTTTCTCTCTTGGGCTGCAGGAGAAGGAAGGGCTGTTGCCTCCCAGCATCAAGTGAGGGTCTCTCACTCCGCGCTGCCGTGAGAGGGGTGCTCCAGGAAGAAGGGGAGAAGAAGGGATTCAGCACTTGCTTTTCCAGCCCCAGCTGCCCTGCCTGCGTGCCAAGGGCACAGGCGCTCCCTGCCTGCTTCACCTCCTGCATTTGCTGGTGTTTTCCCAAGAAACAGCCACCCAGAGCACTTCAATCCCCCCCAGCTGCAGCCCTTCCCCTCTCAGGCAGCAGCGTGGAACTCCCGCGGTGCCGAGCCTGCTGCGCGCCGGGCTCGGGGATCGCCGGGCTGCGACAGAACTGCAGCGGAGGGGCAGAAACAAGAGACAAACTCTAATTCCTACATGAAATTTGGCCTGGCTGAACCCTCTGCTGCCCTTCCTGTGTGGGGGCTGCCCTTGGTTCTCAGCTGCTGTCACTTGAGCTGAACATCCTCGTGTCACCTGAAGAGCATCTGTGTCTTCTTGTCCTTCCCCGAGTGCTTTCAGTGTTGCACTTGGAGGCTTTTACCTGTTGGCAGCTCCTTTTCTGCCTGCCAAGGCCGGGGGAGGGAGAGGGGCTGCTGGACAATGCCCAGGGTCTGTGGGCTAACACGGGCTGCAGTTTTCACCGGTGGTTTTAGCTGGAAAAAACAGAGATCTGACAGTCTGGGAATGCTGTGGGAGCTCCAGGCTCTTGCACATTGCTGGAGAAAAGTGAATTTCCCCTCGAATCCAAACTGCCCACCTCTAGTGTTTGCAGAATTGTCCTGGCGTTTGTCTGCTTTGGAGCAACCTTGTCATTTAATTGGTTTTTGTCTTTGATTTTGAGGCTTTTGTTTAGTTCGACTGGATTACTTTGGAGCGAAATGTCTTGAGCCCATGCTTTAAATAAATTTCTGATTTATTTACTTGCAGACCCAGGGTGTTCTGGTGTGAACTGGGATAATTCCACTCAACCCTGCTCTGTGATAATCCAGCTGCACGTTCTCCTGTCCGGGTACCTGCTATTGCCCCATCCCTGGAGGTGCCCAAGGCCAGGCTGGGGCAGCCTGGGGCAGTGCAAGGTGTCCCTGCTATGGCAGGGGGTTGGAAAAAGATATTTAAGGTCCTTTCCAACCCAAACCATTCCGTGATTCTGTTGCACTCCTGAGGCAGAAAGCCTAAAATTATGAGTCTGAAAACAACTTATGTTTTACCTAAACAGTCCGGGCTGCAGTTCCCCGTGCAAATGAAGTTTAAGGAGGAGTAATTCCCGTTCATTGCAAGGCTCAGGACTGGGACAGGGACTGCCGGGGCTGGGCGGTGCCGAGCATCCCCCGGTCCAGCGCCGGTCACCGAGGGATGCTGCAGCCGGGGGTTGCCATGGAGACGGGGCAATAGCGAGCCTGGGATGCGATCTGGTCCCCACCGACGTTGCCGGGGAGGAGGGGCCGTGGCCGGGAACCCCTCGGGGGCTGCCCCGGCCCGTCTGGAGCGGCGGCCCCGCGGGGGCTCTCGGGGCTCGGGGCGCAGGGGGCGGGTGACACCTTGTGGTGGCGGCTCCTGGCCGGGCTGCGCCGCCTCGGCAGAGCCCGCTCGGCCCCTCCGCTCAAATCCCGAGCACTGGGATGGGGAGACATGCCCTGGGAGTTTTCCTGCCCGAAGCGCCTGCACAGCTCGGACTCAGCCGGGGTGGGAGGATGGAGCCAAGCCAGGAAGCCCCGGTGTCCTGCAGGAGGCTAAAAACCACTTTTTCCCTCCTTGTGCCAATCAGCATCTGTGCCAGGAAGTGCAATTTCAGCCATCCTGACCAGCACGGGTTTTCTGGGTTTTTCTGGGGTCATGCCTCGCTGGGAACAGGGGGTGCTCCGTTTAGTCCATCCTCTTCCTACCCAGGGGACTCAAACCTGGGTTCCAGTGGGAGCTCACTGCTGTGGGGTGCCAGGGACGCCAGAACTGTCAGGTTCTGGAGTCCCTCAGGAGGCAGAGGACTGTCTGTCAGGGGATGTTAAACACGAGGAGTGGAGATAACTTGGGATGAGGTGTCCCTGGGCCACCAGCGGCCGAGGCTGGAATCGCTCCGTGCGCCTGTTGCTCCCTTGCCCGAGCGCCTGATGCTGGCTGCTGTGAGGAGGAGGATGCTGAGCCAGCTGCGTGTCCAAACTGGCCCCTTGCTGCTGGTTTTTAGGGGCTTTGTCTTTGGGGAATCTGTTTCCCTCCCAGGTGTTGAGATGAAACATCGGAGCTCTAAAATTCCTCAAACTGCAGGCAGTTCCCATCCAGCTTGTTTAAAGCACAGGCTCCAAAGTAATTCAATCAATTTAAACAAAAGCCTCAAAATCAAAGACAAAAACCAATTAAATGACAAGGTTGCTCCAAAGCAGACAAACGCCAGGACAATTCTGCAAACACTAGAGGTGGGCAGTTTGGATTCGAGGGGAAATTCACTTTTCTCCAGCAATGTGCAAGAGCCTGGAGCTCCCACAGCATTCCCAGACCGTCAGATCTCTGTTTTTTCCAATTCTCCTCCAGCACAGGGGGGAGGGATGAGCACCCTGCTTTCCTGGGAAATGGGGAGGTTTTGAAGTGTCTGGCTCTTTGGGGTGCAGGAGAAGGTTAATCCCTGGGCAGGGAGGAGGGTTGGGACGGGGATTTTCTTATTCCCCTCGAGTGTGGTTTGGCTCCAGGCTCCCAGCACCTCCTGCTGCTGTCCTGGTCCCCGTGAGACACAGGGACCTGCCTCCTCTGGGGTGCTGTGGGAGCACCCAGCAATTCCTGGCGTGTCCATCACTCCAGCTGCAGAGAACGCCAGCAGCAATCAGGGAATAAAGGGGCCCAGCGGGGTTTGGTACCTGGAGGTCACTGGGCTCCTGCTCTTTGGCTCGAACATCCCTTCCCTGGCTACCAGCAGGTCCCTCCCCTGCTCTGTGTGGTTTTGGTGGCACAAGGCCCCTGCTTTGAGTCTCTTTTTGGGGTAGGACCTTGTTGGTTCACCCAGCTCCGAGTGGGAGCAGGACTTGGGGTGCAGCTGGGATGTTGTATTTGCTGGGGGAGTGCAGCTGCAGGTGCTTCAGTGCTGAATTAATCGAGGGGATTTTGCAGAGCTGGAGGGAAGGAGACACGGAGTGAGACCCCATTTTGGGGGTTGTGCTTCTCCTTGCCCCCATGAACCCCTGGTGGGGAGCAGGTTGTCCCCACAGAGGCTTTTGAGAGCTCCTCTCTGGGCAGCTGAGTTGATGGGCAGTTAATGGTTCGAGAAGGATGGAAGGGTTTAACTCTACAGTGCCTCAGCCACCATTTTTCTGCTCGGGTGGGCAGGAGGCTTAAAATGCCACTTTGGCTGGCAGAGAGCTGGGGGCCAGGGGAAGGGCGAAGGAAAAAGCTTTTACTGCCAAAAATAACTCCGGAACAAAACGAGGAGGGCGGAGGGCAAGCAGGGAAACGGAGAAGTGCCTCCTCCAGGGGCCAGCCCTGGAGCTCTCATCCTCTGAGCAGGGAAGCTTGGCTGGATTAAAGACAGTCCCCTGCTGCAGAGCTGAACCGGGCGCGTGTGAGAGCAGCGGGGACGGTGGCACCGCGCCGCCCTCGCGCCTCTGCGTGTTCCAAGCCGAGCATCCCCCGGGGCATCCTCCCAGCAAACTCTTCTCTCCTGGCTGCTCGGGGCTGGCACACGCTGGGACACGGCCACTCGCCCTGTCCCTGGCTCTCGCACGGTGACGCTGCAGCCGCTCCCCACCCCCAGCGCTGCCGTGGCTTGCACGGGGCAGGAGAGGGCACTGAGGGGCTCCTGGGGTCTCTTATCCACGGACGTCTGTCTTGGAGGCGAAGGATGGGATTCCCAGAGGGTGGGAAGGTTCGTGGTGCTCCCCGGGCTCCAGCAGCAGAGAGGAGGAAGGGTTGGGCTGCGCTGGGCACGGACCCAAGCAGAGCTGAGGATGTCTGAGGGCTGGGGACACATCTCCAGCCCCCCGCACAGAGCACGGTTTGGTCTGGGCAGAGGGAGATGCCTGTGGTGGGTGTGGGGAGCTCTGGAAGTGTTACATATGGGACAGGAGGGACCTGCTGCTTTGTTGGCTTTTTTTTCCCCACTCTGCTTGATTTAAGACCCATTTCCCACCCTCAGGAAATGCTCAGGCTCCTTGAAGAACCTGTTCCCTCCAGCTTGGCACTGATCCTGCCAGAGGGAGCGATCCCTGAGCCATGAGAACCCGGGAGCTGGCAGCTTTTGAGCACCAGGACACCGGCAAAAGCAGAAAAAAATTCAATTTTTGCCAAAATGGCAGAAAATCAGAGTAACACCCCAAAGGGGTGTCCTGGCCAGGAGCAGCTCCCTGCAGGGCACGGGGCCCGGGGAGCACAGGGCTGTCCTTGCACCCTGCTCCATGAGAGGGCCTTGCCTGTGTGTCCCAGCGCCCGGTGCTGCAGAATCCGTGCGCTCAGAGCCCTCCCCCCAAACCCGGGAGCTCCAGAGGAAGACGCGGGGGCATTTCTCAGAACAAGCGTCGGTTGGGTACCGAATTGTCAGCGGTGCCAGGAAACGCTGCTATTGCCGCCCTTCGCAGGGCTGGGAGATGATAAACGCCGGGGGCTGCCTGCATTCAGCTGTGATCCATCAAGGAGGGGGGCCTGGCCCCAGAGCGGGGTGAGGGGAGGTCAGTGATTGTGTAAACAGGCACTTCAGAGTTCACCCGAGCCGGTATTACTGTAATTCATTAGAGGTGTCAGCCCGCTTTGTAGTTCCTGGCTCGGAGAGCCCCTTGCCCGGCAGCTGCCAGCACCCGGCCCTGCCAGCAGAGAACAACCTCTGCAGGAGGCAAAGCTGCGCTTGCAGCACCACCCTTAAATTAACAACAACCAAAAACGGGGTTGGTGTCTCTGCTCGGCTTTACTGCAGCCGCAGAGGCTCCTGCTCCAGGGGCAATCTGGGCTCGAGGAAGGCTCTTTGCTCCTGCCAAACACCTGGGGAGGGAGGTGCACCCTCCGTGCCTGGCCACCGCTGCTGGAATTCAGGAATTTGTTTGGGGAAAGCAGCACGTAGGGCACAGAACAGGCTGTGCTCTCCCACAGCCGGCATTTGCTTCGAGGAATTCCAAACCCGCTCTCGGCGGGAGCTCGGGGACCACGGGAGCTGACTCACCAGCGCGGAGCATCCTTTCCCCCTCGGAGCAAGCCACCTGCACCCAGCCGCGCCGAACGAACATCCCTGTTCTGCCCGGGGCAGCGTGGGGAGCCCGTGCCCCTCGGCAGCCCCACCAGGCTGCTGGGCTTGGTGCCCCTTGTCAGCATCTGGGCACCAGGCAGGGAGCCTGCCGAGCCCCGGAGGAGGAGGAGGAGGAGGGCTGGAGCTCCCTCCCCTGCTGGAACAGCCTGTCCCGCTCCCCTCTCCAGCTTGCTCTGCTGCAACGCTCCACCCAGCACAAAGGGACACTACAATTCCCCTGCCCAGTGGGAAAGCCCAGCATGGGATAATAAACGGCCAGAGGTGTCCCGGGAGAGGCTCATGTGGAGGCTGCAAGCCCTGCGGAAGATGGAACACGGCGGGGGCAGCCCCACCAGCTCGGGTGGGCGCTCTGGGGGTGCTGATGCTGAAGACCGAGGGAAAGTCAGGGAGAAAAGTGACGTTCACTGTGCCCAGAGGGGAATAACAGCTCCCAAATGGGGATGAAACCTCTCGTCCCACCCAAAACACCCCTGTCAGGCGTGGCTGGTGCAGCAGAGGGAGGGACTCTGCAGAGGGAGGTGCTGGATGGCTGCTCCTCCCTGGGTCCTGCTGCTGTGCCCGGGGGTGCAGCGCTTCCCAAGGGGAATTACGGCCCCAGCTGAGTGCTGGCAGGAGCTGAGCTGAGGATTGTGAGTCCTCTGTGGGTCCTGCTGTGCCCTCCAGCCTGGAGAGCTGCGTGGATCTTGGTCAAGTCCAAGGTCACCTCCCAGTGCCGGTGCGAAGACCTGAGAGGAACAGGCCAAAAAGTGCAGAGAATTCAGCTCTGCTTGCACACGTGGGGGCCTGGTGAGTCCCTCTGCAGAACTGGGCTTCATCATCACCCTCCAGGTGCCACGGCAGCCTCAGGTCTGCGCGTTTTTAGGCACTAATGAGCTGCACTGATGAAGGTTTTTCCTCCCCTGGGGCACCTGCGGCTGAGTCCTGTTTGCTCCCACCAAAGCCACGCTGAGGAGATGCAAAGTGGTGCCCGACCACGCTGGTCTGGCTGGAGAGCACAGAGCCCCCCACTGCTGAAATTCCAGAACTGGCTCAGGAGTGCTTGGTTGAAGGCTGGATTTGATGATCCTGGAGGCCTTTTCCCACCTTAATGATTCCATAATTCTAAACAAGTGACTGTTAACCCAGGTGACAATTGCCATTTCTCCCTTATCTGCCTCCTGAATGCCGCAATCCGCTCCAACCCCATCTCTCCGCTCACCAGACTCACTGCTTGGTATCAGAGTGCTGCATTCCCAAATCAATCCAACCTCTCCCGCCCCGTTGCCGGGGGTGTGTGTGAAACGTTCTGAGTCGGACCCGTTCCTGAAGCCCTGGAGCTGGAAGGAGAGAAGTGTCAGCCCCCGGCTCTGCAATCGCTAATAAACCATCTGGCCCAGCTTGTTTTAATTGCTGCTCCCACGGAGGGTCACTGAGCAGAGAGGGTGCCCTATATTCCCACCCTGGCATTTCCCCAGGGATGAATCTGCCGTGCAGGGATCCCAGCGCCGGGGCCTTTGATTCCCGGCCAAGGCAGGCAGGTGCTTCCAGTGTTCCAACGTTCAATATTCCAGCGTTCCAGCGCTCCCCCTGCTCAGCCTCTCCGAGAGCGAGAGGAGTTTGCAGGACGCACCTGGAGGGGGGAGGCGGAAGAGGGGGCTCAGCCGGGCTGGTGGCGAGTGCCGGGCAGGGGCTGCCCCGTGGCCTCGTGTCACAGCCGTGCCCGTCACATCGCCCCCCCCGCTGCTGTCACCGCGCGTGGCCGTCACCCCGTGCCGCCCCGGAGCAGCCCGAGCAGCGCCCGCTGCTGTCCCCTCCCCTCCCCTCCCGCACTGTCCGTCCCTCGCCGCCGCCTCCCCGAAATCCCCTCCACCCACGGGCGGTGGCAGCTCCGCTCTGCCCGTCCGGGGTGGGCCGGAGCAGCTGCGGCCCCGTGCTCAGGGCTGGTTTCGCAGCGCGGGAAGCCTCTGGCCGCTTCCGTGAGCCCCGCAAAAGTGAGGGTCCTTGGGCTGTCCTTAGAGCTGGAGCACAAATAGCCCAGGTGTGGCACGGGGAGGCTGTGGTGGCACCCCTGGCGGGGTCACCCGTGCCTCAGTTTCCCTCCCTGCTCTTCGGCAGAACCTGGCTGCAGCGGGGGCTGTGGATCGAGGTTTGTGTGGGATATTTTGGCGGGTGAACCCCTTGGGCTGGGACTTGCACGATGTGAGTGCGTCTGTGGGGACGTGGCCGTGCTGATCACACCACCCCTCCTGCCTGATTTACACTTCCTGGGACCTCATTTTTCTGGGAAATCTTTCCAAGGGATCTTCAGGTTCCCTGGGAAGCCCCAGCACCTCCCCAGCCCCCTATTCTGTGGGTCTGGCACAGGTGCACCCTATTCGCTCCCTGCCCAGCCCCCTATTCTGTGCGTCTGGCACAGGTGCACCCTATTCGCTCCCTGCCTGCTGCCTGTCCTGGTCTGCAATGGGCCACCTGCAGCTGGGGGGGCTCAGCCTGGAGAAAGGGGGGCTCAGGAGGAGCTTCCTGCTCTCCACAGCTCCCTGAGCAGAGGCTGGAGCCAGCTGCAGGTTGGTCTCCTCTCCCAGGTAATGTGACAGAGGAAACAGCCTCAAGCCGCACTGGAGGAGGCTGAGATTGGATAATAAGGAAAATTTCTTCATGGAAAGAGTTGTCAAGCCCTGGTAGAGGCTGCTCAGGGCAGTGGCGGAGTTGCCAAAGCTGGCGGAATTTAAAAGATGGGCGAATGTGGCACATTAATAATCTTGGAGAGTTTTCCCAATCCCAACGAGCCCGTGAGCTCAGCCATCCCCCCTTGTCCCGGCAGCCTCTCCCCGTGCCCTCAGCCACTCTGGAGCCACGTCGGATCCCAACCCTCAGCTGCCGCTCTGTTCCCACTGCTCCCTGCTTCCCAGTTTCCCCCGCCCCCTTCCTCTGTGCCACCCCACCAGCTCTTAAACCCCAACCTCTCCATCCACCCCAAAAAAGGCTCATCCCTGCCGGATTCCGAGCCTGGTGCAGGAGCATTCCCACGTCTTTATTTTCCCAGGGTTTGCTGATAAATGCTGTCTCCATCCCCCCGGGACGATGGACCCGTTATCAGGCACCGCGCGGCGAGGAAGCGACCTGTGACCCCGCCCGGGGACAGGGGTGCCCCGAGGGAGCCGCCCTTATCGGCCCTTTTTAAAGGCTTCCCTTTTTTCCATGGCAGAGGAGCTTCGGCCAAGCCTCGACAGCCGCGGGGAGGAAGAAGGGGTGTCCCGGCAGGACGGGGGTGCGGGAAGCACCAGGCCCGTGGTGCGGGACTGTTCCTGCCGGGAACGGAGGGTGCTCGCTGAGGCTGGGAAAAGCTGGAGTGAAACCCGTGAGCGTGGAAGAGCCGGGAACTGCGGTGGACAAGGGCTGGGCGTAGCTCGGGGGGCTGAGCTTGACAAGCGCCTTGCCTGAGTCCACCTACTCCTCCAGACAGGCTTCCCACCGGGATTATCAGGAGAAAGCCCGCCGGGAGATAAGAGCGGCCACGGGGAAAGGTGACACGGGACATTTTTGGCACCGCCACCCACACACCTGGCATGGGGCAGGGGCTGGGAGCTGTGTCCCCGCTGTCCCCAAACCCCGGGTGTCTGTCGGGAGGGGCCGATTTGTCGTCCCTTTTCCTCCCAAGTGACCTTTCCATCCATCTTTCCGGAGGTGATAGAAGTCTCAGGGTATCGCTGCCCCTCTCTCCTCCAGCTCCCTCTCCAGGGAGCAGCTGCAGGAGCTGCAGGGTTCGGAGGGTGCCGGCGTGTGGGAGCAGGGATGATGGAGAGCCGCGGCAGAGATGGGGATCCCACCAGAGACGATAGCGCCCTGCTCAGGCCAGAGCCCTGCGGCAGATGGAGCGGCCCTGCTCCCATCACCCTGTCGGGGCGCGGGTCCATCCCTCTGGTGGGCTGGGGGCTCTGCCTGGGTGGGTCCCTGAGCCGACCCCCGGCTGCCCAGCAGGGATTAGCTGGGATGGGTTTTTGCCGAGTCCCGGCTGTCACTGTGTTCCCACCTTTGATCAGGAGTCGGCATTCCTGGAGCGCTCCATCTCCCACATGTTGTGCTGATCAAAGGCAGCTGTTGCCCAGACCCTCCCCTGAGCCCATTTGCGCACACACACCCAAAAATACAGAAATAAAGGGAACTCGAGGCGGTGGAAGGGTGATGGATGAAGGAGAGAGCGGGAGAGGGGCAGCAGCAGGAGAATCCCTCTCCCTGGTCTCCTCATGGAGGGTCCCATCCTCACCCGTCAGGAAGGCTGGCAGGGACTCTGTCAAGGCCTGAAGGGAGATGCTGCTTGGGGCAGCTTGGAAAAGGAGTCGGACTGGAGGAAGCAGTGTCCTGGGCGGGTGACAGCAGAGGCCTGGGCCAGCTGCAGCTGTGGCAGAACACAGCCAGCATCTCCCCCAGCTTTAGGCGGGGTCAGGAGAGAGCCTGGATCGACCTTTCCTCTAAGCCCGCTCCCGTCCCGGCAGTTTGTGCGTGCTCAGTGCCAAGCTCCAGCCCTTTCCCTGGAGAGCCATGGGAGGCTCTGCTGGGGAGGCGCGTGGGCTGGGATGGGCAGAGTGATGCCAGGAGGGATTTGACCTCATGGATCCTCTCCTTCAGCTCTGCCAGCCACCACCATCAGCTGCTTCACAGGGAGAGGAGAAGGTCTGAGACTGCTCTGGTGGTGGCTGCTCTCCAGGGCAAGGGTGGTCCCATTAACTGTTCTGGCAGATGAATTATTGCTCATGGACAGGATTTACCTCTGCTCCCCAGCTGCTGTAACACAAAGCACCTGGATAATCTGGATTTCCAAGTCCTTGGTGAACCCTCCTCCATGGCAAGTCATGCTGGCATCAGCAGCTTGTTTGTGCCCGATGTGATGGGGGAAATCCCTCCTGGCCTCCCTCATCCTCTCCCCCGTCTGCTGACGCTCAGCATTGCAGTTCAGCTGCAAGGCCTTGAAAAGACACGATCTTCACAAAAAACCTGCAGGTAAAAAGAGGGCAGAGAGCAGGAGCACGGGACACGCTTCCAGACTGGGCCCTCGGCCGAGGCAGCGGGTTCAGGCGAGGGGACGTGTGGTTGGGAGCCAAACTGTGCTGCCCCCAGTGACACTGCAGCAGTCACAGCCCCGGGCAAGGACAGCGTCCTTGCAGCATCCTGTCCCTCTAGCAGAGGCTCTGGCAGGCCAGGCTGGGCAGAGTCCCAGGCATGAAGCCCTTCAGAAGGGCAATTTCTCCTCCTCCTTCTCCTCCTCCCTTGGCCCTGTCCTGTTGTGCAGCACTGTGGGGACAAGCATCCCGGGCACTGCCTTTCCAAGCACCAGCGGTGTCATTAAAAGCAGCCTTTTACCTCCTTCAGGACTGTCAGGACAATTTGCTCACACAAGGAGGCTCTGGAGGTTCAGGCAGCATTTGCTATGGTGCTGTTATTACAACAGTGTTACCCACTGCAGCAGGGGCAGCACAGCAGAACCGGGCTGTGAGTGCTCTGGGTCCCGTTCATCCCTGTCCTCGCTGGTGTCCGTGGGTTAATTCAGCCAGGAGAAGGTCCTCAGCCAGGTGACAGCCCTCTGCAGGAGCCCGCCGAGGCTGAATTCTGCTCATTTCCCATAGCTGAAAGAAAAGGGAAGGACTCCAGGGTGCCAAGGAAACCGAGCACCTCCAGTGCTTACTGCCAGGGAGGGGTGTGGGTGCGCTCAGACCCCCCACAGCCCCCAGAGCTGCTCAGCAGCATCCCACAAGCACCAGAGAGGCTGCCTGGCGTGGGGATCCTGTCACAGCCAAGGTGACCCCGGCTCAGAGGGATCTTTTACCTTCCCCGTTCACCTCCAGCAGCGTCCGGCGGCGGCCGAGGCGCTCCCGATCTGACAGGCATGAAGGGCACCCCGGGGCTGCGCTCGTCCTTCTCGGCAGGGCTGGCCGTGCCAGCGCCGTCCGGGGCAGGACACCTCAGCGCAGCAGCTGCTCTGGCTCGGGGTCACAGCTCCGCCTGCCCGGGCTGGCACCTGGAGAACTCAGGGGAAACCTCTGCTGCCCCTTCGGACACCATGGGGGACAAAGAGCCAGAGAAGCACCTCTCCAAACACCGCAGCAGCCTTTGCACCTGCCCTCTGCCCTCGCATCCCCAGGGGCAGACAGGCTCTGCAGCAGCTTCTTTTCTTTCTTTCTTTCTTTCTTTCTTTCTTTCTTTCTTTCTTTCTTTCTTTCTTTCTTTCTTTCTCTCTTTCTCTATCTTTCTCTCTCTTTCTCTCTCTTTCTCTCTCTTTCTCTCTCTCTTTCTCTCTTTCTCTCTCTTTCTTTCTCTCTTTGTTCTTTTGTCCTCTTTCTTCCTCTCTTTCTGCCTCTCTTTCTGTCTTTCTTCCTGTCTCTTTCTTTCTCTCTTTCTCTCCCTCTCCTTCTCTCTCTCTCTGTCCCTTTCTTTCTTTCTCTCCTCCTCAGTAGCACTTTTCCCCCGGTGCCCTCACACCCCGGAGCACAACATCCCTTTGTCCCTCGCCCACGGAGAGATGGCCCTGCCACCGTGGTGCCCTGCTTTCCACAGTTCAGTTCCTCGGCTGCAGGCAGCCCATAATACCCCTTTGACAGCTCTTTGGCGCTGGGCAGGGCCATGTCCGGCTGGCTGAGGGGCCGGGCCCGTCCCGCGCTCCCACAGCTCCCCTGGATGGAGCTCGCGGAGGGGACCTCGCCTGGGCCTCCTCTGAGGGCCGATGGAGCCACGGGTGCCCCTCTCTGCCCAGCGTGGATTTGGAGAGTGAGGGAGAAGGGACAGCTGTCACCTGGGCCTTGCCACCAGCCCGGGGGCTGCCCCAGCACGGAGCGGGGGACAGCAGCCGGCTGGGGGGGATGTGTCACTTTGCTGGGCACGTCACCTCCCAGTCACCCTCTGCCTCTTGCTGCTCCCAGCCAGGCCAGGACGCAAAACCTGGGCACGGTCCTTGTCCTGTCACTGCCCCACCCGGCTCCCCCCGGCCACCTGCGTCCGTCCCATCCTTGCCAGGAGCCGGCCAGCACTGCTGTGGGGACAGGTGACACATAGTGACACTGGCACAGGAGTCTGGCATCATCACAGACAGTAGTTTCTGTGGGGACAAACATCCCAAATAGTTCATTTTGACTTTTCCCCTGCCTCTGTTTCGGAGCACAGGCAGGGTGACCTGTCCCCCGCGGACCATCCAAACTGGCTCTACAGCGCCCGGTCTGTCCCCTGCCCGTGCTCTGTGCCAGCAGCACAAGGGTTAAGGATGATTTTCAGAGCAGATATTCAAGCACTGGGAGCTTTCCAAAATGTCCTTTGAGCCTTCTCAGGACAGGGCCTCAGTTTCCCTTGTCCGCCCAGGGCTGGGATCTCAGATTGGAACTGAGCCTGCCTTGGGGAAGGGCCTTCCATGGAGCAGCACAAGCACCTGCTGGAGGGGCAACTCTCTTACCGCTCTGACCCTCCTAAAATCCCCTGTTCTCCAGAAAAAGGATGCTCCCGGTCTCACATTTACAAACTTAGAATCTTGACCCACCCCAAGGAGCAGAACCCACAAAGGAAACCAAATCTGAAGCCAGCGTGTGTAAATCTTGTGCTCCTGTACTGAACCTTTGTGCCTGGGGAGGGATAAAATCGGTTGTTTTCAATTAAGTGAGACCAGCAGAGCTGAAATCTCCGCGGGCTTTGCCAAACCCACGTTCCTGCATGGACAGTGCAATCAAAAGTCAGTCGGGTACCCGGCCCTGCCTCAGTTAAGCTCTGCTCCCCCAAACTCGCCAGGAGAAGAGGCCCTTTCTGATCCCAGCCATCCTTAGCGGTCACAGCTGCAGCACCTGAGCACTGGGGCCAAGCTCCCACCTGAGGAAAATCGCCCCTGACTGCAGAAAAGGCAGTGAGGAGGCAGATTGCAGCCCCAGCTGCGGTGGGACGTGAGGCCCTACAGAGAGCGGCGGGGCCCACGCAGCCGGGATCAATCCCTTTCCCGGGAAAGGGTCAGGAAAGGCAGGGTCAGCGCTGTGTGGGCCGGAGCCGGGCGCTGCTGCCGGCTGCACGCAGCAGGTGAGGAGGACACGGGGGGGGGAGATGGGGGACAAGTGTCTTGGAGAGGACAGGAGTGACAAGGGCACGGTCTGGACGTGTTAGTGATGGCGCGAGGGGCCTGTCAGTGGCAGCCTGCATCCCGAGCGACAGCCCTGACAGCCCAAGGACGGGGCAAGGAGCAGAGGGCGAGGGGGGGGGGGAGCCGGGGCCCCGTGCCGTGACTCCTCGCGGAGACCCCCGTGAAGGGCAGGGAAGGGACAAAGGAGCGTCTCCCCTGGGAGCTCCCTGTGGGGCGGGAAGGGGTTGTGCTGTGCCCTGTCCCTCTGAGCAGGGCACCGAGGGCATTCCCGGAGCATCCCACCCTCTCCTGCTTCCCGTGCCCTGAGCCTGGCCGCTGTCTCTGCTCTCCCTCCCTGGAAAATGCGTTTCCCTTGCCATTCCCCCGGGGGCAGAGCATGGGCTGCGGCCCAGTCCCGCCAGGACACCAGGACGGGGCTGGGTTGGGGCTGCCTCCCCCAAACAGCTCCCTGCCCTGTCCCCCTGCTGCCGTCAGCCTCCAAGGGGCACTAGGAGATGGTGCNGCACCTGAGCACTGGGGCCAAGCTCCCACCTGAGGAAAATCGCCCCTGACTGCAGAAAAGGCAGTGAGGAGGCAGACTGCAGCCCCAGCTGCGGTGGGACGTGAGGCCCTACAGAGAGCGGCGGGGCCCACGCAGCCGGGATCAATCCCTTTCCCGGGAAAGGGTCAGGAAAGGCAGGGTCAGCGCTGTGTGGGCCGGAGCCGGGCGCTGCTGCCGGCTGCACGCAGCAGGTGAGGAGGACACGGGGGGGGAGATGGGGGACAAGTGTCTTGGAGAGGACAGGAGTGACAAGGGCACGGTCTGGACGCGTTAGTGATGGCGCGAGGGGCCTGTCAGTGGCAGCCTGCATCCCGAGCGACAGCCCTGACAGCCCAAGGACGGGGCAAGGAGCAGAGGGCGAGGGGGGGAGGGAGCCGGGTCCCCGTGCCGTGACTCCTCGCGGAGACCCCCGTGAAGGGCAGGGAAGGGACAAAGGAGCGTCTCCCCTGGGAGCTCCCTGTGGGGCGGGAAGGGGTTGTGCTGTGCCCTGTCCCTCTGAGCAGGGCACCGAGGGCATTCCCGGAGCATCCCACCCTCTCCTGCTTCCCGTGCCCTGAGCCTGGCCGCTGTCTCTGCTCTCCCTCCCTGGAAAATGCGTTTCCCTTGCCATTCCCCCGGGGGCAGAGCATGGGCTGCGGCCCAGTCCCGCCAGGACACCAGGACGGGGCTGGGTTGGGGCTGCCTCCCCCAAACAGCTCCCTGCCCTGTCCCCCTGCTGCCGTCAGCCTCCAAGGGGCACTAGGAGATGGTGCGAGAGGGGTGGAATAGCTCCAGGTTGTCCCTGGGGTAACCCCAAACCGTGGGGAGAAGGGGCGAGGGCTGGTGCTGAAGCTCAGAGCCGTGCTGAGCATCTTCCTCTGGGAATAAAGGCGTAAAGGTGGATTCAGGCTCATGTTGGAGCGGGGCCGAGGGGCTGCGAGCAGGAGGAGATGCTCCAAGAACAACAGTTCTGCTCTGCCCAAGCAGGCTAGCCTCCAGCAATGGATCGTGGAAGCATAAAATACCCTGATCCGGAGGGGACCCCCAGGGGGCAGGGGTCCCGCTCCCGGCCACCCTCTGGAAGAGCCTTTTCCTGACATCCAGCCTGGCGCTGCCCTGGCACCGCGCCAGCCGCTCCCTCGGGTCCTGCCCCGGTCACAGCAGAGCTCGGAGCTGCCCCTCAGCGGGAAGCTGTGGATGGGTGTTCGGGTGTTTAGCAACCCGCAAGGGATTATTTGTTCCGAGACTTTTGCTCTCTTTTACCCCCCGGAGCTCTCACAACACAACATCCTCTGGCCGTGGGGTTATTTCGCCGTTCCTTGGCGGGAAGCTGCTTTTACTCAGTCATAGAATCCCAGAATGGTTTGGGTTTGCAGGGATCTCGTTCCATCCCCTGCCGTGGGCAGGGACACCTTCGCTATCCCAGGCTGCTCCAAGCCCCGTCCAACCTGGCACCTTGAATACATCCAGGGATCCACAGTTTCCCTGGGACAGACTCTGTCCCCTTTCCCTCCTCGCTCCTGCGTGACTTTAGGGGTGGCATCGAGGCACTCTGCCGCATTCCCCCCACGCAAACCCAACGTTTCCCGCGGGCCTTTGGCTCCGCGGCCGCCCGGACCCGGGAGCGGCGGGGGGGGGGCTCCCTCCCTCC
>VXAZ01000620.1:840322-865310 GCA_013399875.1 Gymnorhina tibicen
CCTCCTGCGGCCCGGCCGAGCAGCGCGGACGGGCCGGGGAGCTGCAGCCGCGCCTCTCGGGGACACCCGGGGATGATCACCCTCTCCTCATCCTGCCCCTACTCCGCTGCCCTCCCCGCCGGTCCTGTCCCCGGTGCCCCGGGGATGCTCCCGCGGCCCCCCCGCCCCTGCAGGCCCCGTTGCTAAGGGGCCGTTGCTACGGGCCGACATCCGGGTCCTGACGCGGCGCATGCGCACACAGCCCACGTGACCCGGGGAAGATGGCGGCGCCCGTGGGGCAGCGTGCGCGGCGCTGAGCGCTCCCTCCGTGGCGTCTGTCGCTGCCATGTCGCGGCTCATCGTGAAGAATCTCCCTAATGGGGTGAGGCAGCGGCGCGGTGGCGGGGTCGGCCGGTGGGGAGGGGCATGCAGGGCCTAGGATGTGTCTGACGGACGCTGCGGGGGGAAGCGGGATGCAGGGCAGGGAGAGGCACCAGGCCGGGAAGGTGTGGTGGGGATGGGGGAGAGCGGGGAGACCCCCCGTGAGAGAAGGGTTGAAGTGGTGGGAGGATGAGGTTTGGGAGGGGGAGCAGCGAGGTGTCCCGGGGGAAGGCGCTAGGAGGGGATAAGGGGTCGTGTTCGTGTGCTGGGGTGGGGAACGTGAGGACACCTCGGGGGGACGATGGTGGGAGAGCTCCTGGAGGAATCAGAAAGGTGCCCTGGGGTGCAGGAAGCAGCAAGAGGGGCATGGGCTGGGCAGGTGGCAGCCCCTCGGGGTGGGGAGTGCGCTTGTTGTGGTCGCTGTTCCCCGCTCGTTGTCGGGGGGTTGGGTGCAGGTGCCCTGTGCTGCTGTGCCCGGCGGGATCCCACCCTGCTCCCCATCCCCGTGCCGCGGGTTCGTGCGGGAGAGGAAGGGTTTCGGTGGCTGAAGAAGGGATTTTTATCCGTGTTGCCATGACGCACCGTGGTTCCTGCAGCCTTTGAGAAGCCCTTTGAGGGAGAATACTTTGGTTTGGACTTGTCCTCAAAGCATTTCTGTGTCAGTGCCGTGGCTGATTTCCCTCCCTGCTGTCCTCCCTCCCCTCCCAGATGAAGGAGGACCGCTTCAGGAAGCTGTTTGCTGCCTTTGGCACGCTCACTGACTGCTGCCTCAAGTACACCAAGGATGGCAGGTTCCGGAAATTCGGCTTCATTGGCTACAGGTCTGAAGATGAAGCTCAAACAGCCTTGAACCACTTCAACAAAAGCTTCATAGACACTTCCAGAGTCACGGTGAGCTGATCTCTGAAAATATCTCCCTGAGGCTCTTAAGGAATGGGATATTGGGAAGAAATCCTTCCCTGGGAGGGTGGGGAGGCCCTGGCACAGGGTGCCCAGAGCAGCTGTGGCTGCCCCTGGATCCCTGGCAGTGTCCAAGGCCAGGCTGGCTGGGGCTGGGAGCAGCCTGGGACAGTGGAAGGTGTCCCTGCCTGTCGCAGGGGGTGGGACTTTAGGGCCCCTTCCAACCCAGACCATCCTGGGGTTCTGTGGCTGTCCTCTCCTGCCTTTGCCACGGTGGTTGAACGTGCAGCTCTGTGCTTTTGAAATAAACACCTGTAAAAAGTTGCTGCTGCGCAGTCTCCATCCCATGAGGGTTGTAACAGAGGTTCCTCAGTGAAGTTACCCAGCAGTTACAGCAGACTGTTGAACTTGTGTTTAATTAAAGTCCTGATTCGTTCCAGGTGGAGCTATGCAAATCTTTTGGTGACCCTACAAAACCCAGAGCCTGGAGCAAGCACTCTCAGAAGGCCCCAGCCTCAGAAAAGCAGCCTGAGAAGCCCTTGGCAAGTGCAGCTCCTGCAGGCACAAAGAAAGTGAGTCTTGCCTCATTCCTGGAGGCTCTGCTGTGTGTCAGTGACAGAGAGGGGTGGCCTGGGGTGGGGAGGATGGGACAGAGCAGCTGCCACACCCGATGCTGGAGTCCTGGTGCTGCTCTTTTCTGCCTTAGGATCTCTGCTCCCTGTGCTGTTGGGTTGCCTGGAGTTGCCTGTGCTTCTAATAAACCTTTCTGGGCTTTTTCCCCAAGGATAAAAAGAAGAAGGATCCAGTGGATAACTTAAAGGAGGTGAGTTGAGGTTGGGTTGCAGTCCCTGCATTCTCGCTGCTGACTGGTTCCTTCCCGTCCCCCTTCCCGTGCTGGTGATTCAGGCTGGGGCAGCCCAGTTGCTCTGTAAAACATCCCTTCAACGACCCCAGCGCTGGGGTGCAGTTCTTTAGTGGCCATCCCCTCCTGCGGGGGCACACACTGCGTCCAGCTCACTTCTGTTTCAGCAGCTCTGGGGTTACCCGTGGGTGAGTTCTGTCACATTTAACTCCTCTGGGTTTTTCTCTTCTTACTGTTTTGTTTTCCTCTTTCAAGGACTTTCTAAACACCAGTTATAAAAAAGAGTAGGAACGAGACACCTTGAGAAGACTTTGATCACCTTGTCAGTGTAAATTGAGCCTCCCTTTAAGGGATTTGTGGTTTTACCCTGCTGGAAATGAGGTGATGTCTTGGATTTCAGGTTCACTATGAGTCTCTCTTCACAGCTTGTCTGCTTCTTTTTGTTTGTCACAGCTGAAAGAAGACAAAACCTTCCAGGAGTTCCTGGTGGTTCACCAGAAGCGGTCCCAGGTGGCCACTTGGGCTAATGACACTTTGGCAGAGGAGCCCAAGAAGGGAAAATCAGCAGCAGCTGATTACCTCAACTTTGATTCCGATGAGTCTGAGGAGCTGAGCGAGGGTGGGGATGAACCCTCTGAAGATGAGGAGGAAATCAAAGGTACCCAAGGGAGCTGTCACCTCTGCTTGTCTTGGTCATGGTGACTGTGACAGGATTGGGCTCAGTGCCACCAGGAGGGTGGGGCCTCACCTCTCTGTGTGCTGGGGCTGATGGCTGTTTCCCAAATTCGGGGAAACGGGCAGTGTCTGATGTTCGGGGGTGGCATTTGTGCCTTCCCTGTGTCCTTAGGGAAGAGCAAGAGGACGAACGTGGGAGCTTGTCTGCTGTGCCTCTGGTGCACGGTTCTGGAGATGGGGCGTCCTTGGGGCCTGGCGGGGCTGCTGGGAGGGGACAGGGTTCAGTGTCTTGGCTCCTGAGAGGAAAACTGGAGTAGTGAGCCAATCCTGAAGACTCAGAAGCCTGGGCTGCAGGCTGGTGTGTGTATTGTAGAATCCAGTGTCCCTGCAGCAGGGCTGGGTGTGGGTTTGGAGCTTTTCTCCCTCCCTACGTGGGATTTCCTTGGGCTGTTGGGATGGAGGGAATGGTGTTTTCTCACCTCTCTCTGGGTAACTCACATGTAGCTGTGATTGTGTCCAAACCAAACACTTGAAACCCTTCTCTGAGGCCTGCTGGGGGTAATTTAGTTAAAACTGTGACAAAATACTTCGTCCTGGAGTACCTCAAACCCCTTTCTGATGTGTTTTATATGTGAACTGTTGCTTTGAAATCCGGACTGTCGGTCTGGAAGTGCTGAGATGGAATTGCTCTGCTGTTCTCAAGCCTTTCCTGTGGAAAAGGTAGAGGAGAGGGAGGTGATGGTCATGATTGTGTCAGTTCTCAGCTTTTTCCTGGCCTGGGGGGAGAGCAGCAGCATCTGTGTGAAAAAACTTCTCTGATCTCTCCCCTCTGTCAGGAAAGAAAGGAAGGAAGAAGGCAGCTACCAGCAAAGAGCTCTCAGATATGGATTACCTGAAATCTAAAGTGGTGAAGGATTCTTCCTCCTCATCCAGCGCGGAGGAAGAAATGGAGAGTGAGGAGGAAGAGGAAAGTGAGACCGAGGAGGATTCGGGCATTGAGGAAACCTGCCCAGAGAAAAGGGGGAAGCCAAAAGCCCAACAAACAGAGCAAGAAACACCAGTGGGGAAGAAGAAAAAAGGATCCACACTGGAGGTACAGCTGAATTAGACTTCTGTCTTCCTAAAGCAGCAGCTTTATGGCCAGCAGGTGCCTGTCAGTCCTGCAGGGACGGGCTGAAAGCTGGGGAGGCTGCAGGGCCCACTGGGTACCAGCTTTCCTGGCGTTCTTGGTGTGACCCATTTAAAAACTTTGCTGAATCTCCTCAGGGCTAACTAAATTCCCAAAGAAGGGGTTTCCAGATAAGTGCTGCGAGTGCCCTTTCCAGGGGCTTTTTCCCAACAGGAAATGCTGTCCTGGGAACAGCAGGGCTGTTTTTCCTGACAGTGCACCTTCAGCTGGCACCTCCTGGCCCAGGCCGCTGCAGCTGTGGGCATCTCCTGATGTTCTCTCCCACTCTTCAGCCTCCTGTTTGTTGGATGAGCCCAGCTGATTGTGCTGTGATTTTTGTTCTTTCATTCAGCTTCTTCCCCCCTTTTTCCCCCTCCTCTGTGCAGGGCCAGGGCAGCTCGGGGGCGGCCAGCACTCCGTTCACAGTGAAGCTGCGTGGGGCCCCCTCGAACATCACCGAGGCAAGTTTGGTTTCCCAGCTGGGGAGGGAGGCTCGGGGGGGGATGTCTCAGAGTGTAACTGCAATATTTTTGCAGAAACTTTTCACTTTTCACTGTTTTGAGGGTTGTGTGGGTGGTGAGGGGAACTTTTGGGCTGTCCGTGTGCAGAGATCTGTTTGTTGCACGGGGTGTTTTATATATAAAAACAAACCTAAGTCTGCAACTTGCTGCTTCCTGTGTCTGAGAACTTACCCAACCAATTCTAATTCTTCCTGCAGCAAAAAATTCGGGAATTCTTCTTCCCTCTGAAGCCAGTGGCAATCAGGATGGGAAAAAAGGCCCGGGGGAAGAATTCAGGTAAGAGCTGTGTGTGGAAGAGGGGTTAGACTTGGGAGTTTGGGGACCTCTCCATCACCCCTCTGCTCTTTTAGTCCGCAATTCCAAATCCCTGGCTCATGGCCTGATTCTTCCAGACCTTTCTGTGACTTTGCAGCTCTCCTGCCCTACTTGCTGCCCACGGGATGCCACGGGCAGAGTAATGTTGGCTGTGCTCCCTTAGGAGTAGCAGCAGGAGCCTTTTTTGTATTGCTCTGCATCCAGAGCTTCTCTAAAGGCCCCAAGGCGTGCCAAGGAAGAGGCTGTTCCTCTGGGATAGCTGCGGCAGACCGGGCACTCTGCTGATGGGTGTGTGCGGGCTGCGGGGCAGCCTTTGGCCGGGCTGGGTGTGCAGCAGGTCCTTGGAGCTTTGCTGTGCTCTTTCCCTTTAACAGTCCAACAACGGATGCAGCTTTTATTTGCTCTGGGAGGCACCTGTGAAAGCCTCCTCCAGCTGCTAAGTCAGGCTTTCTTTGGTTTGTGCGTAGAGAATAAGCTTTGAAAGGGCAGCCTTCCAGTCTGGCATGGCCATTTCCAGGCTGGATTGAAACTCTTCATGGGAGCTGAATGCTTTATCTATAGGAATCTGTACTCAAGCAAGCCCAATTCACCCTTAATTACCCAATTAGTGGCTGTGTGTGTTCCCCACATGATGCTCAGCTGAACCTTCCCTCCCTCCAAGGTTACATCTTTGTTGACTTGAAGAGTGAAGCAGAAATGCAAAGGGCCTTGAAGCGGAAAAAAGAATTCCTGGGTAAGGGCTGTTTGTTCCTCCTCGTTCCGGCTGTGGGAGCTCAGCTGCTCGAGTGTTCCCTGCACGAGGAGCTCCTGTGGTTGGAGTTTTTCCCAGGCGGACGGGGGGGCTGCTGCTGGGCTCAGCCCACGTGGGATGAACCTGGGGCTGTGACGGGGGGGGTGCTCCGAGCCCCTCGTGCTTTGCCGTGTGCTCGGGGTGGTTCTCACCGGTATAAAAATAATCCTGTGCGAGTCCAGCTTTGTACAGACAGCGCTGCAAGGCTGTGCTGGAGCCCTGGGCCCGGCCTAGCCCTCGGAGCAGGGCTGAAATCCTGTTTGCAAGTGTTGTGTGCGGGGTGGCAACGGCTGCGTGGACGGGGCTGGGGCCCTCTGAAGGGAAAGGGGGCTGTTGTTGCCACCCTGATTTTTTCTGAAGGCTGGCTCCTGCAGCCCCCACCTCCCCTTTCTTTCTGAGTCCTGCCCAGAGCCTGAGGGGCTGCAATTGTGTCACTGCTCTAAACCTGGGCTCTTGGCACGCTGGTGTTGTTTGCCCGTGGCCTTGGGGAGCATCCAACGTCCCTCTGTGTGTTTGGGACTAGGTGGGCGCTGTGTGGAGGTTTCCCGGTGCAGGAACACCCCAAAAGAAACTGTCCCAGCCAAACCTGATAACCAGCCCTGGCAAAGGAGGCTGAGGGACGATGAGGAGGAAGAGGACTTGGCTGAATCAGGGAGGCTCTTTGTCAGGAATCTGCCTTTCACCAGCACTGAGGAGGACTTGGAGAAGATCTTTTCAAAGTATGGTGAGTGTTGGCCATGGGGCTGGAACTTGCAGGGCAGCATCTTTCCTTTGTACAGAGGTTTTCCTCCTGGGTGGGAATGGACAGCTCCGTGTCCCACATCTCTTGGGCATGGCCCAGCTCCCATCATCTTCATTGCCTGGCGTGGTAATGTGAGCCTGCTTGGCAGGAGGCTTCCTGCAGGTCAGAGGTGAGTCCTTGAGATACACCCCAGGTTTGGAATGTCAGGTGGAAGTTTGAAGTGTTTCCCTCTTCTGCCTCCAAATTAAACACATTTAAGGTTGTCTTGGCATCCTGGGGCAGAGAGGGTGAGGCTGGGGAGTCTTTATCCCTGACTGAAGGTAAATGCAGCTGCTCAGAGCTTGCCGGGTCTGTGTCACCTGTCAGAGCCCACGAGCTGCCACACCTGGGCTTGGGCTGCTTGTGCTGGGCCCACCTTGTCACTCTGCAGCTCCTGGAGCTGGTGGCTCAGCACTTATCCAGAGCTGCTCTGCCCTCCCTGGCTCCCCTCAGCCCCGGGCGTGTCTGGGGGGTGCCAGCTCAGGGCTGGGCAGGGACACCTGTGACCACCAGGCCTTGCCTCCTGCAGGACCCCTCTCGGACATCCACTTGCCCATAGACAAACTGACCAAGAAGCCCAAGGGATTTGCCTTCATCACCTACATGATCCCTGAGCACGCCGTGAAGGCCCTGGCAGAGCTGGATGGGCAGGTGTTCCAGGTACGGCAGCTGATGCTTTTGCTGAGCTTTGGGCTGCAGCTGCTGGGGATGTTTGTTGGGAATGTGGCTGAGAGTTCTGGGCTTTGGTAAAAAGGTTCAGTCTCTCCTGCAGGTGTTTTGGTGTAGAGTAGCTTGGTTTGAACAGCTCTGCAGCCACCAAAATCCTGGTGGGGAAGGAGCTCTGAGTCTCTCACACTGTGTGGCCACTTGGACTTGCAGTTGTGTCTCCTTTGGGAAGGAAAATTCCCTCCTTCCACCAAAGCTCTCTGACTAGAAAGGGTGCCAGGAAATTTCCTCCACTCTGCTTGGTTCCTGGACGTCTGTGGATGATTCCAGAGCTGCTGGACCTCTCCTTCCTGTCTTGCAGGGCAGAATGATGCATCTCTTACCCTCCACGATCAAAAAGGAAAAAATGGAAGATGGAGATGCAGGAGATTCTTCCTCCTACAAAAGGTGCAAGGAGGCCAAGGACAAAGCCAGCAGTGCCAGGTACAGCACAAGCTGCCAGGTTCCCAGGAAGTGGCAGGAATGCATCTGGGGTCTTCACAGGGGCTGTAGAAAAGTTGATAAAGGATTCAAATTCCCAAAGTTGATAAAGGCTTTGCTGTGCAGCTCTGTTTCCTTTCACTCTTGCCTCCCTGACTCCTCTGTCCAAGGAGCTGCAGTAGCTCAGTGAGCAGCAGAAATTGGGAGCAACAGGGGCTTGAACAGCTTTGTGTAGGAGTTGTTTCTCTAATAAAAGTTAGTCTGATCCTGTAATTCTTCAGGGGGACGATTTCAGATCAGCTGGGCCTCTCTCCTCTGCTTGGCCACCTGTATTTCTAAAGCTTGTAGCAGCTTTTTCTTGCTGTGTGACAAATCAGTTTGAAAGAAGCGGCTGATACTTTCTGTCTTGAAGGGAAAAGGGTGCAGCCTCGCTTGCGTGGGGTTTGTCGGTTTAGGAAAGCTGTGTTCCTCTGAGCCAGCACCTGAACTGCAGCTGCAGAGCTGTGGCCAGTCAGGCCTGGGGAAGCAGAGCTCAGCTGCCTGCGCTGCTTTCTCTTTGCTCTCCGGTCATTTCTCCCTCATCCTGTCCCTTCCCTAAGGACGTCCCACCCTCCTTTCCCTGTCTCTTCACCCTGCCTGCTCGTGGCAGTGCTCAGAGCTGCTTTTTCCCAGGACTGTTGCCTAGAGAGGCCCCAGCAGCAGAGGGGCCACAGGACTGACCCGGCTGTGTTTTCTCTTGGCAGCTCCCACAACTGGAACGCGCTGTTCGTGGGCACCAACGCCGTGGCTGATGCCATGGCTCAGAGGTACAACGCTCCCAAAAGCCAAGTGCTGGATGCTGTGAGTTGGGCTATGATGGACCAGCTGGGGTGGGACATCGCTCCCTGCCTGTTTCTTTGTGGCCAGGGCCTTCCCGGTCTCGTACAGCAAAAGCTCCGGTGCATCCATGAGCAGCACACAGGCCGTGGTGCTGCAGCACCTCTGTGGGGTCTCAGCCTATTGGCCCCTTGGTCCCCAGCCCTCCTTCCCCCTCTGCTTTCCTGGGCCTGAATTTCGCGTTCCTACAGAAGTACCGGTTGGTGGGAATTTACACCCTAAAGCTCAGATCCTTCCTGGAAATTTCCTTTTGCTTTGGGATGTGTTCGGGTTCCAACAGCACAACTTGCAGCAGCTCCAGAGGAGCTGGAGCGTTTTACCCTCAAGCTGCCCACCACGTTCCCTTGGCATGTACTTGGCACCTGCTTCTGGGAGCGGCAGGTGACTGAATTCTTGCCCGCAGGAGAGCAAGGACAGCGTGGCAGTGAGAGTGGCTCTGGGAGAAACGGAGCTGGTCCAGGAAATCCGCCGCTTCCTCGTGGAAAATGGGGTCAGCCTGGATTCCTTCAGCCAGGTGAGAGGCCCAGCTGGAGGCACCCGTGGGGATCTGCCTCTTCTAGTCCTGGTGTTCTCAGCTCTCTTGGAAACTGGTAATTAAATCCTCAGCGTGGTGCGGGATTGAACCCTCCCCATGAATTAGGAGATGTATCCATTTGAAAACGCAGCTGCCCTCGGGATGGGTGAAATCCGTATATGATGGCTTTAGGATGCTGGTCAGCTTGCTGGAGGCAGGGAAGGAGCCCTGTGTCCATACCAGGGTGGGTCTGCAGCTGAAACCTCCATCCCTGAGCATTTGCGGAACCGGGATGTGGATCTCACAGGGAGTATTTCTGAACGCCTGTTGGTCCTTTTGGGCCCTGGAGAGGGGCAGCAGAGGGAGAACACAGCGTGTTGGATCTGAAATCTCCCGTTAGAAAATTGCTGGAGTTGCTCTTTTACATCCCACATTCCCTTTGTTTTCCCTGCTGGCTGTGTCAGGCCGCCGGGGAGAGGAGCAAGACGGTGATCCTGGTGAAGAACCTCCCGGCGGGCACAAGCACCGCGGAGCTGGAGGAGATCTTTGGCAAACACGGCGGCCTGGGCCGGGTGCTGCTGCCGGAGGGAGGGATCACGGCCATCGTGGAGTTCCTGGAGCCAACGGAGGCCAAGCAAGCCTTCACCAGGCTGGCCTACTCCAAGGTGGGGGCACCGCCTGCGGGGGAGGCGAGGTGGGAAGCTGCAGAAGGGCCGCCCTGAGCGTGAGGGGCACAGGGGGTGTGGGACATGTTATCCCAGAGCCACTGACGTTCCAGCCTCTGTCCTTTGGATTTGGGGAGATCCTGGTGCAGCAGAGCAGGGCTCAGCCTGCAGAGGCTGCTGCAGAAGGGGGCTGTGGCACAGCTGGAGGGCTTCTCTTCTCTTTCACCATCCAGGAGTGACGCGTGGCGGGCTGTGGTCTTGTAAGGCCGGATCCTTCTGTGACAGAGAGTTCAGGCTGTGGTCTTGTATGGCCGGATCCTTTTGTGACAGTTCAGGCAGCTGAAAAGGTTACTCAGCTTTTCCACTGCTGTTTTCCATTCCAGAGTGAGGTGAAAATGATGCTGAGAGCAGAGTTTTTCCTTCAGGCCTTGCCCTTCACTCCTCGTTTCTCTCCTGTCTTCTCTTCACAGTTCCATTCCGTGCCGTTGTATCTGGAGTGGGCTCCCATGGGTGTTTTCCTCAGCCCAGCCCCTCAGAAAAACAAAGCTGAAAAGGAGGGTGAAGCAGGGCTGGGACCAGGTAAGAACTTTGGCTGCCTTGCCGGGGGTCTCTGTCTGTGTTTCTCTGCTGTTGTGCCAAGCCCCAGGATATGTTTTGTCTGGGTGACTTCTCACTGTGAGGACTGATCTTCCCTCCCTAAATGCACCACTTTTCTCCCCATGCCGGGGGCTCCCCCAAAATTTGAGTGGGCAGCTCCCCCAAAGTTTGGCTGTTACAGCTTACAAAGATGGGGTTGTTCTTGTTTCGGGTGAAGCCGTAAAAGGCTCAGAGGAAGCAGCAGTGCAGGAAGAAGAGGAGGAGGAAGAAGAGGAGGAGGAGGAAGAAGAAAATATTCCTGGGTGTACCTTGTTCATCAAAAACCTGAACTTTGCCACCACAGAAGACACCCTGAAGGAGGTGAGCAATAAGGACACGGTGTTTAGAGGAGTTCAGCTGCAGCCGGCGTGACCTGGCGGGAGATGGGAGAGCACTGGGTGTACTGGAACTGGGAACATCACTCCAGGTGCCAGTTAAGACAAATGCATCTGGAACTGTTTTGGTGGGGTTTAATTCCACCTAGAGACAGGTGGAGGCAGTAGGAAATCTTCTAACATTCCTGGTTTCCCATGTTTTCTGTAGTGCTCCTCCTTGGGACAGGCCCTGCCGCAGCTCTGCCACCGCCTCGTGCGTGAGGCAGGGAGCCAAGAAATGGGGGTTTCTGAAGGTGCTGTTCACCTCAGCTCGTGCTGACCCTGAGCTGCCGTGTGCTGCTGCACCTCAGCAAAGCGCTGGGCAGAGCGTGGCAGGCCTGAAGTCCCGTGGGGCTTTCGTCAGCACCGAAATAAGGAAAAGCAGCTGAATTTCCCATCTCCGGCACTTCTCGTAGCCGTGTAAAGTGCCACATCCCATGGCCCAAGAATCCTGGACGTGTGGGACTCTGTAGAGACTCTGGTCCAGATGTGGACAAATAAATGTCCAGAGGAGGGCTGGGACTTGTCCCATCTTCTTTTTCTGGCTTTACAAGGGAGTCAAATAAATAGTTTGCTTCCCTCTAGCCCCCCATTTTTGGGAAGAGCTGTATTCTAGGGACATCACAGGTGTCACCCACACTCAAGGCCTCTACCTGGCTGAGGGCATCTTGTAATCCAGAGCGTTCCTGCGGAGCCACCTCCGATCTCTGCGCTGTTTCTGAGGATTGGTGGAGGGTTTCTGGGTGTCTCGATACCTTTAAAACTGTGTGTGTGTGTGTGTTTGCACAGAAATAATTTCCTGAGAAAAGGCTCAGCTGCGCTGCCTGTCGGGGGTGTGCGGGGGGAAGAGGGCCACGCTGTCAGTTGAGCTGCAGGCCTGTGACAAAGGGAGCTGAATCACGTGTCCAAATTCCTTGCAGACATTTTCCAAAGTGGGAGCCCTGAAGAGCTGCACAATATCCAAGAAGAAAGACAAAGCAGGTACTCTAGATGCTGCTGTTCAATTCCTTCCCTCAGCTGGTTGCTGGGGGCTCAGGTGTGGCGTTGCTGCAGCATTCATCTGGCTGAGCATTTGTGTTCCCGCTGGCAAAATCCTCAGTGCTTCCAGAAGTGTTCCCGTCGAAATGGCTGCAGACCAAACCTTACCCCGGGGTTCGGTCTAGGAGGTTCAGCTCAATTGTGTGGTTTGTGGAGATGTGGCTCTTGAGATGTTGAGATGGAGAAGCCAAACTCCTCCAGGATCCCAGCAGAGAGCAGGGTGCGGGCTGCCAGGAGCCGGTGCCCCACGATGATATAATGCAGGGTTTGATCTGGGGAACGGCCGGATCCTCGAGGATGCCTGGCTGAGAGCTGAGCTGAGTGGGCTTGGTTTGCCTTCTCGCTGCCAGCCCTGAGCCCTCCAGACTGCAGGGAGGAGTGGCTGTGCCTGTTGTGTTGGCTGCTCTCGCTCCCGAGGAGCTGGATCCAGGCAAGCGCTGGCTGGAGGGGCTGTGGCTTCCCTCTGGGAGCTCCACAGCCGTGTGGCATTTCCCCTTGAATTCGATTTTCCCCATCCTCTTCCACGGGATACTTAAACTCAGATCCACTGAGAGGTGAAGAAATGAAGCAAATTCTTCAGTTCTGCTGGTGGGTGTGAGCAGGCAGCCCCGTGGAGGGCGGGCTGATCTCGCACCGAAGGGCTCCCTTCTGGCCCTGGGCCCATCTCCATGCTCTGCCACCACCGCGGGGCTGAAGTTGAGCGCGGTGTTGTTTCCTCCCCTCGTGATGAATCCTGGGTCAGTCAGCGCTCCTCAGGGCTGCGGGGTGGCCGCAGGTGCTGCAGGCCCTGCCGTGCAGGGAGGGGAGAGATGGCTCTCCCTGGCTGTGGGAGCGGCAGCTGCCCACTGCAGCTCAGGGAATGTTTGTCTCCACAACGGGATCGCTTCCCCTGTCCGTGAGCAGCGCCTGCTTTGCAGGACTCGGTGTTTTACTTAAGGAAGCGGCACTGAGATGATGCAAAGCAGAAAATCTGGTTTGTGTCTCTTAGCCCCTCTTCACATCAGCACCAAAACCAGCTGGTCCAGAGCAGTGCCTTGCTCACAAACCTCAGCCAGGGGTGCTCCTGAGGAGCTTCCAGTCCAGCCATGGCCAGGCCAGCCCCTTTCATGGGATATTCAGCTTTTGTCTCCCCCAGTTTTGGCAATGAGTGCTCGCTCTTGGATTGTTTTTGTGTCTTACATCATCACTGCTCTCTTAACAAGTCCCTTTCTCTTCTGACAGGCACTTTGCTGTCCATGGGCTTCGGGTTTGTGGAGTACAAGAAGCCAGAGAGTGCCCAGAAAGCCCTGCGCCGGCTGCAGGTGAGCGTGGGCTCGTGGGCCAGCCCCGAGTGCTTTCCAGAGGCGTGGGTGAACCTGGCAGTCCGGAGGGTAGCTGAGGATGGCACTGCCGTGAGCTGCACTGGGCAGGTGGAGAAGCCTCTAAAATAGGCCGGGTTTATGAGGGAAGAGGGTTTGTGAAAGGACAAGAGCATGGAGCAGTGTTTCCTAGTGCTGATCCAGTGTGGAAATCCCAGGAAATGTACAAGGATGGGATTTTAATGAGGTTTCCTGCCAGGTGCCCCTTGCGGGGGCAGAGACCCGGATCCCCCCTCACAGAACAAATACTGATTAATGTTTATTCAGTGCTGCTTTGACTTCTAATTCTTCTCTATATTTATGTCTGTTAATTGTCTTTTTTCCTGTTTCTGTGTTGGAACTCGCAGGGCTGCACTGTGGACGGCCACAAGCTGGAAGTGAAGCTCTCAGAGAGAGCTCTCAGGTAAGGCTCCCCTCTCACCCCTTGGGGGCTCCTTCCCCAGCATCTGCATCCCGAGGGATGTGCCCAGGAGTGCTCCAGCTGCTCAACACCTCAGCCTTTGCTGTGCTTTACTCAGTTCTGCTTGAAAGGAGAAAAGAACTGAGCAATGAGCTGGAGTGGGGCCCCAAAAATGAGCCCAAAGTGAGAACCAGGCAGAGTTTTCTTTCCTGCTCAAGGAAAAAGCCTCTGCTTTGGTGACATTCAGGCAGCACTGCAAGTTCCAGGGGATTTTAAAAGTTCTTGGAGACAAATCTTCTCTGGGTAATGAAGTCTTTTACCTGTTCATCTGAGAGAACAGGAGCTTAAGAATAATATTCTGATCAAATCCAGACAAAAACAGGTTTCTTGCTTGATAAAGAAGTTCGGATTTAGCTCCTTTTGCCTGGGAAATCAGGCAGAGGAGATGGCTGACTGTGGGTGAATTTACTTGGAATTACCCTTGGTTTTTAGGGATTCCTTCCTAGTTCTTACTCAGCACAGAACATTCTAACTGCAGAGTTGCAGATTAATCCAGGTATTTGAATGCTGGCACCTGAGCACTGTCTTTAGCCACTTTGGAAACCCTACTGGGGGTGATACCTGTTAAATGTCAAAATATGTTTGAAAATCTGGTTCCTGGGGCCCACAAGCAGTCTGACAGCTCCCTGTGTCTGCACTTTGTATTTCAATTCTTTCATAAACCATTTTTATCCAGTCTGATTTGGAAAATCCCTTCAGCAGGTATCCAGCCCACAATGGGAAGTGCTTTGCTTTATGGAATAAGCTGCTGCCTTTTGTGTTAGGTAAATTCTGACCTTGTCCAAATGCAATACAATTACAGAGGTAAAAAAAAAAAAATTAATACTCAGTTATGAAATTTCACTTGATGTTTTATAAGCTGGGAAGAAAAAGAATCAAAATTAGCTTGCATTAAGCTAATTTTTAAAAAATATATTCATTAGTGCATTCTCCTGACAATTAAAGGGCAACATTTGGTGACAGAACATGAGTTAGTGGCAAATGTGAGAGCAGGACCTCAACTGGAGCAAGATGGACTACTTCACTTTCAGATGTCGGACTTAGATCACTGGAATTTGGTCCTTCTTGGTGTCCTGTGTGGCATTTCCACTGTCACAGCCAAGGATGCCAGTGTGAGCTGGTGCCTCATTTTTCCATGTCCAACTATTGAGGGGACTTTGCTGCTCCGTGGTCTTTACCTGCCCTTCCTGTTGGCTTCCAGGCCTGCTGTGAAACCAGCCCGAAAGAAACAGACTGCCAAGAAACAGAAAACTTCCAAGATCCTGGTCCGGAACATCCCCTTCCAGGCCACTGTCAGGGAAATCAGGGAGCTCTTCAGGTAGGAAACAGCTGGGTTGGGTCTGTGGGTTGCTCTGGGGCGGAGCCGGTGGGATTTCCCTGCGGGGTCCTTCTCAGGTTGTAAATATTGTGAATTTTGTTGTCTTTGGGAAAGAAAACAAGGATTTTACTGAGTGTGGAGACAAATGGCTCGGGAAGTTACACCAGTGTGGAAATTCTGGCCCATTGCTACAGCTGGGACATCCCTGCAGAATAAATGGTTTAGCCTTGGTTTAGCCTTCCTCCCTCCCTCCCTCCCTCCTGGAAGGTGTGCAGCAGCATTCCTGATGCTGGGCAGTCCAGAGGGAGCATTTCCACTTTGCTTTCCCCTCCGTGGGTGTTCCATCACTTGTGCCTCCCACGTTCAGTGGGCTGTTACCCCACATCTGCCAGGACGTGGATTTTGGTGCCTGTAGTACCCTCTCTGACAAGGAACACCTTGAGATGTGCCTGGGATAGCGCTGAGCGTTGGGCAGGGATTTTGGGATCCCCTCTGTGTTCTGTGTGTCCTCAGCCTTTTGTGCTGGGATTTCAGCCTTGTTCCATCCTGGGAAGTAAGCGGGACTCTGTAAAAGGAAAACCATCCTTGCTGCTCCCAGGACAGGGATGTTGTGCCCGCTGCCCCAGGCCGTGCTCCCTGCTCTGCTGTTGGCTTGCAGGAGGGGTTTTTTGGCTCCCACCCGCAGGGTGCTGTGCTGGGTGTGGCCCCTGTGGGCCTGTCCTAGCACAGGTTGGGTGCTTTTGTCACAGCTGGGGCATTTCTTTCCAAAGGGGAAACTTGAGGCGTTGCTTAACCCTTTGAAACCTGCCCAGATCATGCAGTGAAAAGCCCCCGGCAGTGATTTGTTTGTGTTTTCCTGTTTCATGGAATTCCACCTCCTTTGTTTGTGTAGAGATGTGGTTCCTGTGTGGCTGGAGGCTGTTCCCTTGCAGGCTGTGAGGGAATCTCTGTCTTACACCGCTCATTTGGGCTCAGTTCCGGGGATTTCACTCGAGGCAAACCACGCCTTGGCTCTTGGGCAGGGGTGTGATAATGGTCACGACAAAAGATGCCTCTGGAAGAGCAGAAGGTTTTTCTTGTACTGTGCAGCTTGGATGCTTTTGCTTCAATTCTGCCCTGAGGGATTCAGGCAGAACCCCCGGGCTTCCAGTCCCCACTCTGAGTTTCCTTAGCACGTGGAGCTCTGCTAATTTAAATCCCAGCACTCAGAACTGCAGGCGTGACCCTCGTAAAGCTCGAGCCGGCAAAGCCGGGCCTAAGGTGAAGCTGGAGGCACTGAGAGGTTTTGTACATCACAAGCACAGAGACTGGGGGGGGTTTTTGGTGTGGGCTTTTTCCCTCCTGTCTTGTCTGGCACCTCAGAGCTGTGGAGAGGAGGGGCAGAGGAGCATCTGATTAACATTGCAGGGAATGTGCAGCTTCCAGCTGGTGACAGCGCTCTCGGAGCATCCCTGAGCATCCCTTCCGTTCACCTGGGATGTGCAGAAATGGGGCTTTATCCTCAAAACAAAAGCCAGCAGCTTGGGGGGACACATTCCTTTCACTCCTGCCATCCCTGCTTTCCTCTGGAGCAGCCAAAACCAGGCACAGCAGAGGCCCCGCACTTCACCCTCCTGCATTGCTTTGTTTGTGCCTTTAAATCAGCTGCCTCCGCGCCGGAGCTGAGGGCTCTCGCTGCATTCAGGAACCTGTCTTAGTTTGCCTTTTGTTAGGGATTTCTTGGGGATGGCAAACAATCCTCTGGCAGCGGAAGGGCTGGCAGGGCTGCAGGGGGCACTCTTAGCCTGCCCAGGACAGCCAGCCCGGGGACAGCAAGGGCCAGCCAGCCTGGGGCCGGCCAGGCCACCCAGCCGGGCGTCACCGCGCAGAGCGACGGCCCCGGGTTTTACAGGGTGAGCATCTTCCCTATTGTTTCACCTGCTCCAGAGCCACCTTCCAGCCCTGCAGCCGGAGAAAAATAAATATTAATTTAAAAATAAATAAATATTAATTTATGTGTGTATATTTATTCTGTGTACACACAGAATATTGTATATATACACATATTATATATACCCACACAGAGTCTATATATATGTATGTATTACTCAGAAAAATACATATATTATGCCAATATAATTTCCAAAAATATCTATAATACACTGTATATGTATATATATATTTATTTTTCCCCCAAACAAATCTTTCCGTGTTTTGAGCTTTGCCGAGGAGCTCTGTAGCCCCTCTCAAATGGCCCCACAGAAGGTGCTGGTGACTCTGGAACAGCAAAACAAGGAGCTGGCTGTTCTGCATCGTGGATTTTTCAGGCTGCTGTACCTGCTCAGCTCTGGCAGTTCAGGGAATCCCTGGCCTGGCTGATTTTACACTTTTGGATATTGTTTTTATGGATCCATCACCGAAATGCTGAGCCTTGCCCTGCACCGTTGCCTGTGTTCCTACAGCCTGGAGGAACTGCTTTGATTTTGGAATTTGGGGGTACCAAGTTCTGTTTGTTGGCTTGGAGAAAGGCGGTGGTGCTTAATTGAGGTGTTTGAGGGGAGTCAGGAGTGCTCCGATCACCTGCTCCCATCCTGTGCCTCCGAAATGATCCTCTTGCAGCAGAGCTCCACAAGCCTCAGGTACTGCCCGTGTCCCCCCAGCCCCAGCGGCTTTGCTGGGTGTGACTCCGGTTCAGAGCATGCCCTGCCACGTTCTCCTGGAGGTTCTGGCCTCTCCTGCACCCTCGAGGCATTTATTTGTCTTTTTTTTTTTTAAGATAGGTGTTATCTTCTTCAGAGAGAGAAATGCTGTTCAATTACAGGGGCCGATTTTGGGCGAGGTGTGAAGATTTAGCTTTTGTGGGTGTGTTTTTTTCACCCATTTTTGTTCTTGATTAGATTCTACTCTTCTCTTTACTACCTGGAAAAATAACAAAAGGTAAATGGTGCTCAGCTCTTCCCGAAGAGCCGCACTTAGGGGAGCAGAGACAAAGGGATTGCTGTCCCATGAAGGCTGCTAATTTTTGCTCCCAAATTGTGGGGCTTTTATGGCAAGACTTTTTTTCCGAAAGGAACTCTAGACCTGGCAAGCTGAATTGGAGATCTGTGAAAGGCCACGTTTTCACAGATTGGAGCCCTGGCAATTTCTGAAAATTGGGCTCCTTTAAGAATCTATCACATGAGAGCCATGCAGCCTTCACTGGGAGTTCCAATTAACTCTTTGTTTCAGAGCATCCCTTGCATCCTCCTTCCCCCTGTGCACCAGCTCCGTGAATGCTGAGGATCAGGCCGGTTTGCAGGTGGTTTATAATGTTTTGAGGAGCTGTGTGTTTCATTTGCCTCAAAAGGGGAATGATAAAATTTAGAAAAGCACTTCTTAAAAGATTCCTGCCCAATCCAAGGCAGCCTGAGGGACGGGCACAGCCCAGGCTGTGCTCAGAGCTTGGCAGAGTAAAGGATGCAGTTATTGGAGTTGTGCGTCTGGGGGATTAAGCTGTTTCTTCTTTTCTTTGCAGAATATATCTGAGAACTTACCATTTTGGTTTTATCTTTGATTTCTCTTGAGCTTGCAGCAGTTGCGAGTTCCAGCCCTCCCCTGCCAATTAGACAAAGTTCCGAGGGAGATCAGGTGCCAGCCCTGGGTGTGGGAGGTGTCTTGGCGTGCCTCTGGCCTTCCCTTGCCTTGCACCTGCAGGAGCTGCAGTCAAACACGCTGCACAGAGCTGTTACATCACAGAATTATCATCAGTGGGAGACTGGACTTTAGTTTGGCTAAAGAAGCAGCGAGCAGAAAAGCAATTGAAGGTGTTGCAGAGCAGAGAACGGGTTATCAGGTGCATTTATCTCCCTGCTCTGACTTTCCTGCAGAGGAAGTAACTCTGCTTCTTGCAAAGACCTTTGGGGGTGGGTGTCTCTTGATTTTAACTCCTTTGCTGACTGTTTTCTCTGCCTTGACAAAGACACGGCATTTACTGCACCTGGCAAAACAAGTGTCTGGGCCTCGTTAGGAGGAAAAAGAGCCATTCCCTGTGCTGGAGGGGAAAAGTGAAGTGGGACAAGACTTGGGAGTCAGCCCCTTCTAGGAGAAGAAAAAAATCTCTGCAGGGAGATGCAATGGATAAACTGGCAGAGATATTTTTTTTTAAGGCAGTCTTTATGAAGTTAATTTTATAAGATGATGCCTTTCACTTCTTCTGACCTATTATAATAAAGTGTAGTTACCAGAATGGGCTTTTCATTTCCCATTATAAAGGACACGGTGGGATAATGAATC
Organism: Gymnorhina tibicen; assembly: GCA_013399875.1. NCBI lineage: Eukaryota > Metazoa > Chordata > Aves > Passeriformes > Artamidae > Gymnorhina > Gymnorhina tibicen. Next base: position 859,331 of record VXAZ01000620.1, read on the forward strand.
CGTCTGCCAGACATGCTTGCTGTTCACACCTTTCTCCCAGTAATGGAGCCTACATGACTGGAGACAATTTCTCCTTCCCCTGTTGAAGATGTGGAAAATCTGTGCTGGTTGAAAGACACAGGAGGGAAAAAAATTGAGGGAAAACGTGAGTTTGTTAAGCGAGTGCTGGGCAGAATTAATTAGGGCATTCCATGCAAACAGAATGTCCAGTGCTGTCAGGGTTGCTGGGTTTCACTTTTAAAACCTTACATGTTGTGCTAGAAACGGCTCAAAACCGATTGCTGCTGCTTCTTAGCTGCTTGAATTTGGTCTCCACGCTGTGGCCCTGCAGTCAGACGGCCCAAGGGCTGGGGGACAGCTGCAAAGGTCCCAGTGAGCACCTCCCTGGGCTGTGAGGGGCTGCTGGGGGTGGCACAGGGGCTGCAGGTGGTGGGTGACGTTTGGGAGAAGCCAGGAGGAGCCACCTGAGCCAGGACAGAGCTGCTGATGTGGTGGGGTGGCAGAAGGGCCGGGCGGAGCAGGGGATCACTGAGCTCTTCTGCAGTGCTGACACCTCTGCTCGCAAGAAGAGAGTGCCCAAAAATGAGTCTTGGAGGAGCAGAAAGCAGCTGGGCACCCTGCACCCAGCCACCGGGGCTTGGATCCCACCTTCCTGGGTTGCCCCGAGGACTGGGAGGACTGTGGGATGTGTACCTGCCTGGAGGCACACGCTGGGGGAAACCTGTCCCAGACAGCGCTGGGAGCGGGGGCCTGAAGGCGTTTCAGTAATGACAGCTGTAGGGATGCCTCTGAGTTGGGCTTGGGGGTGAGTGGGATCACCACATCGCGTTCTCCAGGAAATAGGTGGGCCCATGAGATCTCCAAAGCCCTCCCCAGGCTCCTCCTCTGGATTGAGGCGCCCTGGGGTGCCTCTGTCCCTGCCACCCCCTGGCTGTGGGGCCCTAATGATGCCTTAGGTTTTAACCCGCCCACGGTGTTTGAAGGTTCTTGCCAAAATGGCATCTTTGGATGCGTTTAGTTGGTTTTTCGGATAAAAGGAAGCTGCCTGGTTGATGGCTCCCTCTGTCCTGGCTGAAGAGCTCGGCCCCACCGGGGCTTTAGTGAGTCTTTGGTTTGCAGGGGGAACAGAGGCAGAGGTGGAGCTGCTGGAGCGAGTCCAGAGGAGGCCACAAAGTTGATGGAAGGGCTGGAGCCCCTTCCAGAGCCTAAAGGGGCTCCAGGAGAGCTGGAGAGGGACTTGGGACAAGGGGCGGAGGGATGGGACACAGGGAATGGCTTCCCACTGCCAGAGGGCAGGGCTGGATGGGATATTGGGAAGGAATTGTTCCCTGGGAGGGTGGGGAGGCCCTGGCACTGGGTGCCCCCCTGAACCACCCCATGCCCTCTGCTCCTCCACACCTTTGGATTGTGTGTCCTGGATCTCAGCCCAGCTGACCCCAGGTGCATCCTCGCAGCCTTTTCCCAGCCCTGGTGCGTTTCTGAGCCCAAACTGCAGGGCCAGGGGATGTTGCACAGGAAAACACGGGGTGCAGGAGCTTTTTGGGAAGCAGCTTGCAGGAATGTGCACCGGCCTCGTGAGCTCCGGGTGGGAATACAGGGATCTGCTGGGCTGCTTTATTTCTCTTACTATCTCAAACAGCATGAATTAAACTCGGTATTTTTGGTTTGCTTTTTTTTTCCCCCCAATTTTTTCCCCTCTTAAGTCTTCTCCTTGTGTGCTGGAAACCCAAGCACGGCAGAATTGGGTTGATGTTCAGAGCCCAGAAATGGAAGTGGCCACTTTAATTTGGCCGCTCTCCAAAGCGAGCCATGGGGTGGGGAGAGGGAAATGGGTTTCCAGCGCCGTTTTGCAGTTTGAATCACAAAGGTGTTTAACATAGATAAGGAAGTGTTTAACTCTGTGTTATCTCAGCGAGGTTGCTTTAAAAGGTGGCTCTTCCCAAGAGCAGAAGGAAGATTTTTTTTTTTTAGCACATCCCTTTCCTGGGTTTGAATATTCATTACATCCTTGATTCTTATATTTATTTCTTTCCCCTCTTCTGCTCTCCGCATACTGTACGCCCCCAGGTCCCTTTTCTGCCCACCCAAAGCATGGATTTGTCCTGTGCAAATGAAGGGAAATTCTGGGCTGCTTCCTCCCTTCTGCTGCCACAGCACCTCTCTCCAGGGCATCCAGCCGAGCTTCCCGAGGGAACTTTAATTAGTTTTCCACACAAATTCCGCTGCTCAGCAGCATGGAGGGGCTCGGGGAGGTGGAGTGAGGTGGGGAAGGGGCTGCTTTTGGAATGCCTTGTTCAGATGCCGCCCTGGGCTTCTGCTGTGGGGTTTTTGCCATTTTTTCAGTGCGAAAACAATTTCATCTGTGGGCAGGTGTTGCTCCGTAGGGAGCAAACCAAAGCCTGCTTGTGCTGTCTCCTGGAAATATCCCACTCAGGGTTCTTAGTGGTATAAGGTCTCTTTTTGTCTGAATTAAGAAGAGTAAGTGTGTAAGAAAGGAAAAACATGGTATCTTCTTGCCTCATCTTGTGGCCAGTCCCTGTTCATTCCCAGAAGTGCCGCTCTGGGGGCTGGCAGCTGCGGCACTGCGGGTTCCGTAAGGTGGAGATTCCGCTGCGCTAACTTCTGAGCTTGTCTCAGCCTTTCACCAAGGAGCACTCAGGATGATTATTTCCTTGCTCTTAAAATTCCTCTGTCTGTTGGATTTCTTCGCTCCTGTTCCTTCACGGTGCTGCTGATCCCTCCACCCCCCGTCTTTCACTTGTGTGGGTATTTTCCAGTCTCACTTCGCGAGAAGGTCCTGAACAAGCCTCTAATGAATCACAGCTTTCTCCTCACGCTGACATCGTGTCCTTTATTTGCATCTCTGTTTGCATCATTATTTTTTTAACCTCGAGCCTGCTGCAGCCTCTCTCCCTCTTCCCGTCCAGAGGATTCTCAGCCTGGGGATGTGATTGCAATTAAGGCCCTTCCTTCCACCCCAGTCTCACCTCCCCTGTGGCAGTCCCTGTGCCCGAGGCCTTTGAACTGTGCCAGCAGCGTTTCTGTCTGCACCTTGTTTTTCCTGAAGAAACCAAGGGAAGGCCGATCAGGGTGACCATCTGTCTTCTCACCTCTTTCCTCCTCCCCCAGCAGTATTCCAAGCACTTCCAGGCATCTGGCAGAGGACAGGAGATCTTAAACTGGCTGCAGTTAAGGACAGGAGGAAGCTCCTGAGCCTCGTCCTCTCAGGACGGTGCTGGTGTGGGACTGACCCTTACCGGGCGTCCACCATCAGCTGCCCACGAAGATGGGGTGGTTTTTCTGCCCACATTCCCATTTGTCAGACACCAGGGAAGCTGGGACAGCCACTTCTTGTCCTGCTGCCCATCAGGGGTCTGTGCACACCAGGCTGTCCCCTCGCAGGGGTCTCTGGGCCTTGCCCGCGGTGTTTGGATGGGTCCGGGCCCCCTTCAGCCCCTCATCCTTTTCTCTTTTTTTCACATCTCTTTGTGAAACCTCACTTGGAAAAGCAGCAGTGTTGGCTTTTCCAAGCCCAGGAGTGCCAATCTCAGCAGGCTGGGCCTGCTCACGAGCAGCACCACTGAGATTTGTGCCAAAATTCACGCTGTAAATCCGGCTCCAGGTGGGCCGTGTGGCCCCTCTGCTTCTCTGACCCAGCTCTTGCTCTCCCCGCTCCTTGATCCCACGCCGGCAGCTGAAGGGTTAAAAGAGTCTGGGGGGCGAGGCGGTGGGGACGAGGTGTTTCAGCTGCTCATTACTCACTGCCAGCTTCCCCCAAAATCATATTAATTTCACGCTGTCACGCAGGGCTGCGCCGTCTCTCCCGTCAGCAGCCGCCGGGGTGGCGGGGCCGGGGGGAGCGTGGGTGCCCCTCGTGCCCCCACGGCTGCCCCGGGGGAGGCTCCCCGGTGCCCTCGTTCCTCGCCCAGGAACCCACCCGGGTGGGGCCGGGGCCGCTCACCTTGCGGGGGGATCGGGGGAGCGCCGGGCGCTGCCTCCCGACGATCATTTTCCACCCCGCTGCTCGTGCAAAAACCCCATGAAATTGGGTCTGCTGCAGCAGGGAAGGCTGCGGGAGGGGGGGGAGGGAGGGGAGCTGCCAGCCTGCCCTGCCCTACCTGTGCTCAGCTTAAAAGTTGCTTTTTAACCGCTTGCCTCCCTTTTTTAAGGCCGGCGAGCACGGCCCGGCTCTGCCCGCATGGCCCGAGCTGCCTTTGCCTGCTGCCCGGTTCCTCCCCGCTGTCACCTGCGTGGGGGACCGGCGGCTCCCCCGCGGGCTCCGCGCTCTCCTTGGCAGGCGTTCTGCCCTGTCCCCGCCGGTTTGGGCATTCTCACCCCTGGAGCCCATCCCACCTCTTTTCCAGGTGCGTGCTTGCGGTTTTTTGTGGGTTGTGAAGGAAGGATGATGCCTTCCCCTTTTCTCTCATCGTGGCCGCGCTTGTTGGAGCTCTTGGCAGGGGACAAGGTGATCTCCAGAGGTCTCTTCCAACCCAAACCGCTCAGTGATCCTGTGAAATCCCTGTCCTCTTCCTCCAGCACTTCGAGCGGGGCGGAGAGCGACGAGCTTTCCATGAAATGGAGTGGGAACATCATCGCTGAATCCCATGGTGGCTCAGACAGGGCTTGCACCACTCACTCCCTGCCCTCCTGTCTTTCGGGAGTTTTCCGGGTGCCCTGTGAACACAAATCCCGCTGTGCAAAGCAGCCCCTGGGCTTCAGCGGGTGCTGTGCTTGAGGCAGGTTGGCAAGGGGTGACCAAAGGGAGCAGGAAGAGAGCCACCATCGGAGCTCGGGTGACAGCCACACCTCCAGTTCTGGGGACAGGATGGGCAGATGGGACTGGTGGCAGTGAAAATACACCCTGCTCACAGGGCTTCTCCAGCAGGAGGAGAAAATGGGGTGTCGTGGTGGCTCGCAGCCTGCCTCACCAAGGAGCTGCTGTGAGCCTGCTTTTCGTGCTTTGCCTCGCTGTGCCCCCTGGCAGATGTCACGTGTGGCCAGCCTGGGCTCTCGGGGACAAGCCTGAGCCCAGGAGAGCTCGGCACCCTCGCTGGTTTGAGTCACCACAGCAGCTCCCACGTTCCCGCTGCACTTGCAGGCATTTGATCTTCCCTCCGTGTTTCTCTGTTCTCCTGATGAAAATAATTAATCAGGTTATTTTTGTAAGTCATCCTGCAGCTTTGCAGGGACAAGACTTAAATAAGGATTCTCTTTAAAGCAGAGCTGTGTTAAAATAGCTGTGTGCCTATAAATATCTCTTTGCTTCTATATTTATTCTCCAGCTCAGTGCAGAAGGTTCTACACTTGAATATGAGATATATTTTTAAATTTTTTGGGTTGTTGATGCATCTAGTGTCTTAACAGCAAGGCTGCCTTCTCCAGAGGATGCTCTGGCTACACCTTTGGGCTCCTTCTGTGCTTCCTGCTTTGCCAGTTGTACAAATTTCCTCTTGTCTTTGAAAGGAGCTGACTCACAAGAATCCTCCAGCAGCAGAGATTTGCACCAGACCCTCGTGCGAGCACTATTTTTAGCATAACTTATTTTTTTTTGACCAGAGCTGCACTCTGATCAGGATTTTCAAAAGAGCCCAGGAGAGATAAATCCCCAAATCCGAGCGCTGTTGGAGCTGCGGGTTCCTTTGAAATCCTGCCCCTCTGGTGATCAGGGCAGTGACTTGGTGGCTCCTAAGCCCTGCTCCTGCAAGGTGCTGCGTGCTGGGGGAATTGTGGCTTAGGAGCGTGAGCTCTGAGAAGGGCTTTGGGGGCTCCTGTGAAGGCTGTGTGAGGACTGAGATTTCGCGAGGGTTGGGATAGAGGGGTCGTGCATGTCTCAGGGACAGCTGCCAGGGGAGCGGGGCTTGGTCCTGGTCTGGTGCAGGGGGAAGAGTCCTCCCTCAGTGTTCCTGATAGAGCTGGTCCTTTCTCCCCCAGATATGAATGTCTTTTGTCTCCCCCAGCAAAAAAAAAAAAAAAAAAAAAA
>VXAZ01000620.1:865350-879091 GCA_013399875.1 Gymnorhina tibicen
AAAAAAAGTAATGCCAGTAGGATTAAGAAGGAATATGGAATTTGAGAGTGGCAGAGCCCAGGAAGGGAAGGGCTGGCCCGTGACAGCATGGGGGACAAGAGCCCTGCTGTGACCAGAACCAGCTCAGAGCTCTGTAAGGTTGCCCAAGAGAAGAGAAGCAGCAACAAAACCTCAGTAATATTAAAGTGGGATTTTCCACCTCCATCCTGGTTTGGGATGACCTCGTCCATCACACATCCACCGGTTATCTGTAAATCCTCCGAGCCACCAGCTCAGACTCTTTTGGGATGGCTTTGAACTCGCGAGCTCATGTCAGTGTTCAAGTTCAGCAGTGCTGCTTAAACCTGGGGCTTCCTAAAGCTCGTGGTGTTCCCTGTGCCAGCTCTGCACCTTCCCCTGTGCCTTGGGAACTGGAAATTGTGAGCATTGAGGTGTAACATTTCAGGAGGAAGCCTGTTCCTGCTTTAACCAAACCGTGAATCATCGCTGTCTAAAGCCTGGCAGTAAATGTGGGTGTTACCTGTGGGTAACAGGCAGTGTCCTCTCCAGGAGGTGTCAGTGAGTCCTGGCTGCTTTTCCTTGATGGCACCGACTCTGAAATAGGTTTATGGCAAGAAGGGGATTAAAAAAACTCTTCCCACCCAATGGTGCAGGCTCTCCCATCAGCAAGGAGCAGGAAACAGAGCAGGACATGTGCGATACCCCACGGGCAGGCACAGGTGGGAAGGCACATCCCGGGATCTCGCTTTGCAGTCGGACCAGAAGAAAGATGGGAACAAAGCAGGAGCTGACCGTGTCCATCCCTGCATCCTAAAGGCGTGTGAGGCGGCTGGGTGGGGCTCTGCACATCCCCTCTCCTGCTGCAGGGGCTGCAGGGCTCTCATTCCTTTCCTCCACGCTACAGTTCCAGCATGGGAGCCGGCTCCGGCTCCGAATGCCTGTGCCGGAGACACCCCAGCAGCTGTACCTGGCTGCCTGCAGGAGCCGGGGAGAAATCACCCCGGCCTGGGAGGAGCAGGGCGCTGAGGAGCTGCACAGGGAGGCTGCAGGGACGCGATGTCGCTCCCGCCAGCCCAGCACGTCAGGGAGGGGAAAGGCCCCTTTTCCCACCAGCCGTTAAAGCCACTCTCTCCCGATGTCGGATTAAACACGGCAAAATGAAGAACCCAAACCCGGCTGCGGCACCTGGTTAGGAATGACTTAAGTGGAGGGATATTAAAATTTTAAGACTTGCTGCTGTGCTGCCGATGGAGGATTTAAAAAAATAATAATTACTGTTGTGGGGTTGGTGTTTTTTTCTTTCCGCTTGGTTTTCAGGATTGGTTTCTGTTTAGCGTGAGGCCTAATTGCGTAATTACACGATAGACTGGAGGAGAATTTAGTGTGTGTAATACCAGTTATAAAGAAGAGCCCTAATTATGTAGATCTTCTCAGGTAAATAATACATCAGGGGCATGGAGTGGCCTAATTACTGTTCTGAAAACCTGCCTAATGACTAATTTACTTGGAATTTCAGAACGCTTTTGATAAGGTCCCTCATAAGCAACTGTTAAGGAAAATAAATCGAGGAGGGATGAAATGTTTTGCTGTTTTTAAACAAGCCAGTTAAGCCACGGGAAGCAGCCACTGCCTCCTGATCCAGCACCCTGAGGAGAGGGAAGATCCCCAGGCTGCCTCCTGCTCTGGGGCCAAAGCCGTTGTGTTCCTGATCCTGCTTTGCCGTGAGCTCCAAGGGAGGCTGCTGCCAGTGTCCGCTAAAAATGGGATTTGTGGGCGAATTCCCAGCTCCTTGGAAGAAGCACATCCGTGTCCGCGCGGTCCCTGGCACTCGCAGTAGTTGTGGTGTTGCGCATCTAAATCGCTCTCGAAGATCTGTGCCAAAATTCGCTAAATCCAGGAAGAGCTGAACCTGGCGTTTTCCGCAGGCACTGCGGGAGTGAGGGCAATCCAGAAGCTGGCCCAGCTTCCCCAGGACTGTTTCCGAGTGCCTCTCATGGGCTTCCTCCATTTGCTGGGGCTGGGCCAGCAGCACCGCGTTCCAGGGCGCGTGGGAGACGCTGCAGCGAGGGGAGCCTGGCTTTGGCCCTGCCCCGGGAGGCTCCGGCAGCACGGACGCGTCTCCCCCGAAAGCGGGGCTCGGGAAGGGATCCGTGGCTCGGAGCGGCCGAGCTCGGAGCAGGCGGCAGCGAGGCTGGCACGGAGGAAGAGGAATCGCACTCAGCAGAAGCCAGTTGTGCTGCGGCAGCAGAGTGGGGGGCCTCCAGACCGACAGGCTGCTCCTGGGCAAGGAGGAGAGGAAGCTGGAAAAGCTGATGATCCACGGAGCAAAGGAGGCGCAGACGTGGCTGTCCCGCGACCCGCTGGCTTGTCACACGAAGGTTGCAGGTGCTTTGATTATCCAGCAGGACAGGGAACGAAGGATCAGCTTTGCACCGGGGACCTGCTTCCTGGTGTCACTTCATCCGTGGGCTGGGGGGACACTGGGACCCCTGCTCTGCTGCCAAATCCTTCCAGCCCCGGCTGCACCGGAGCTGGCGGGAGCCGCAGCTTGACTTGGCTCCAGAATCCAGAGCTTTCCCTCCCACCTTGTCTTTCTGTGCCTTCATCTGCTGATTTGCAGAGGTGAAGGAGACATTATTGCTGATGATGATGATGATAATGGTAATAGGGGAGATGGGTGCCAGATTAATTCCTGAACTCTCTAACAGGATTTAAGGTAACAAGAGAGGAAGGCTTTTTTCCTCCCTCCTTCCCTTTCCCTTCCTCCTTTCAGATATTTCCTGTGCTGGGGATAACAACACCAAGGAGTGTTAAATTGGCTCTGAATGTCCACCCCTGGCTGTCCACATTCTTGTAACGATTTCATTAGCTTGAATTATCCACGTTATTTTCTTGTAATGGGATTAGCCGTCCTGGAGTCAGCTGAAGTCCTGGAGCGGAAGGCGGGAGGGCCCTTCTGCCGCGTATTCCATTAACTCCCTCATGCAGGGGGTGGAACTGGCCATGGCTCAGCCCAGGGGCAAAACCATTTGCTAGGGTCCTGCCTTCCTCAAGGAGGAAGAAAGAAAAAAAGGACCATTACTGTATTTTTTTCCCTCCCCCTTATCATCAGCGACTGGGTGCGGAGGCAGAGACTGGCAGGGCCGTCGTTTTCGGGGGGGAAAGGCCCCGTTTGGGGGCGAGGGGGGACAAGGAATAAAATGAAGAGGAGCATTGCAAAGGGATTGAGTGAATTCTGTGTGGCTGCAGCCTGCTCCTGGGGCTGAGGCTGTGCGGGGAGGGGAGGGAAGGACTTGTGTCTCCTTCGGGCTCGTTGTCCCTGCCCAGAGCCGCTTGGGAGGAGCGGTCACGCTGCCCGGCTCCGCTCCGGCCTGGGGCTGCCCGCAGTCACCAGGGGAAATTTGGGCAGGGCTCGGGATGGGAAGGCAGCGAGAGGAGAGGAGGAGGGGATGGTGGCGGTAGATGGCAACCCAGGAGAAGGTCGGCAGCCTGGATAGAGGTTTTCATAATCAGTTTTTCAACGTGGTTTTGCTGTTCCATTTTTCTTGAAGGAATATAACCTAGAGCGGGGGGTTTAGGACTGCTCTGTGCAGTGGGACCTCTGTGCACATCTGCAGAACACCAAGGGTGATTTTTGTGGTTGTTTTCCAGGGTTCTCTGCCTTTTTGGCAGTGGACGCATTCATGGTGTCAGTTGTGCTTTTCCCCTCAGAACTTGGCAACCCAAGAGTCCTTCATGAGCTCAGGGCTTGGGCTGCACCGAGATCAGTGTGACAAACACATCGATGTGTTTGGGGCTTGAAGGGCCCCATCGGGGATGGACGGGGCCTGTCCCAAGGATCTGGCAGTTTAGGTGCTGCTCTTTGAGACAGGGAAGGCGTTGAAATGGAAGGAACACTTCCCAGCTGGAGAGATGTTTACCATTTCTTACTGAGAAATTCTGTGGAAGAAACTGTTCCTGGGAGGTCCTGGCACAGGGTGCCCAGAGCAGCTGTGGCTGCCCTTGGATCCCTGGCAGTGTCCAAGGCCAGGCTGGACACTGGGGCTTGGAGCAGCCTGGGATAGTGGGAGGTGTCCCTGCTCATGGCAGGGGGTGGAACTGGATGGGCTTTAAGGCTTCTCCAACCAAACCACTCTGATTGCACATTGACCCTGATCCGGAGGTACCTGTCCTATGAACGAGTGGCCTTTGTGGCTGCCTGAGGCTGTGGGGTTTTCTGGAGACCAGGGAAGAAGGACGGGGAGGGAAGAGGTTTTCTGGAGCCCACCTGTATCCCCATTCTCCCGTGTCCCGTGGCTGTGTTGGTGAGGGCTGTGCAGGCACCTTCTGGTGAGCAGGCACAGCCAAGTGCGCCGTGTGCCGTCCCCGAGCTGGAATGTGCCATTTAATAGCAATATAATGTCCTATAATTAGCAGGCAAAGGACTTGCCTCCCAGCCGGCCTGCGCCAGAAGGATATAATTACAATCCCAAGGAGTGATGTTCCTCTGACCTGCAGCCAGCTTGCAGTGAGGAGCAGAAATCTCCTTCTCCTCCCTGTGTTCCGCCAGGGGAGCGGGATGGCAGCTGGAAGAGCTGCCAAAGCAGCGGGAGGGCAGCTGATAGCCAGCAGTGCCGTGGAGAAATGCTGCGTCTCCGGTGGGTGGGAGGGAGGGGATGTCCCTTTGGCATCTCTGGGATGCAGCCTGTGTTCCTGCTGGGCTTGGCATGGGTGACTTGTCACAGGAGAGCTCGTGGCTGTCTCTGTTCTGCGGGCCTGTGCAGCGTGGCTCAGCCAGGGCCAGCACAGGCTTTTTTTTTTGTTTCCCAGCAAATCTGGACGGGCACAAAACAAAGGTTCTCATTTAGGAAATAGGAGTGTCAGTGTTTGTCGAGGCTGTCATCCCTCCCGGCCAGCAGCAGGAAACCGTGCCAGGCCCGGGAGCGCGAGGCGCGAGGACAGATCTGCCAGCCGGGCTGGCAGGGCCCGCAGGGACAGGGGAGCCCGGGCACAGCCACGTCCTCCGCACCCACCCACGCCTCTGCACCCGCCTCCTGGTCCTGATTCCTCTTGGGATTTCAGAGAACAGCTGCTGGACACCATTTTTCGTGGATCTACGGGCAGGAAGGCGGGAGGGGTCGGAGCAGCCGTGTGCGTGGCAGGTCACCAGGGGCTCTGCCATCCTGCTGCCTCTGTGCCAAAACTCTTTGCTTCTGGTCCCCCCAAACCTTCCTGTATTGACTGCAAGCAGCTCTGTGGGTAGGGGGGTCGTTTCACAAGAGATCTGGGATTGCTGCACACCCTGGCCACGCTCACTGCAGGTGAGCCCATCCCAGTGTGGGGCCACCAGGAACTGCAGGGCTGTCCTGCCAGAAATGCAGCCCCAGGCCGGGCAGGGGCTCTGGTGGGCTCATAGGGACTGAGGTTAAATCTTGTGCAAAGTTAAGCCAGGCTGACTGCAAACAAGTCAGTGTCTCAGGATTGAAAGGGCTTTGCTCCCACAGCCACCAGGTCCTTCAGGCCTGGTGCAGGGGCTCAGGAGCACTTGGGAGAAGGCGGGGATGGGTGAGTGAGTGTAAATCCAGAAACCACTCTGGTTTCACACTCTCTCATGCTGGAACTCCCCTGTGAACCATCCTGCTTGAGGGCAGGAGCCCGGCCTGGTGCTGCTCCGTGCGGGCAGCAGGGCTGCTGATCTCTGCCCAGTCTGAGAGGAGGGAGGCACCAGCACCTGGGGAACCCCCACCCTGCGCTGCCCGTGGGGTTTTTCACTCCATCTGTGCTGGAAGGGGAAGGAGCTGGCAGCGACACCAGGTGTGACTCGCTGTGCTCCCCGTGCCTCCAGAGCCATCCCAGCCCCTGGGAGCCCATGTCAAACAGCTCGGTGGGATCTTAGGGAGAAGCTGCTTTCTTCCCTCCCTCGTCATTGTGCTCCGGTGTCGTTTGGGTGAGGTGCTCCCGGCTTTTCCTCCTGCCGTGGCCGCTCCCGTGCCTTTGCCCGTGGCACAATCCGTGCGGGGCCGTGCTGGAGCCCGGGTGCAGCCGGAGCGAACCCTCAGCCCCTGGCTTCCCCCCGGCTTCCCCGGGCACCCGGAGCCCGGCGCTGCGGGCGGTAATTGGGCTTCCTTCTGCCTCTGCCCCTCTCTCCCCCCAAATCCAGAAGCAGTAATTGGAAAAGAGAGGTGTGAGTCTGTGCCTGGCACCGCAGAGGAGAACATTAAAGGCCGGAGCTCTGCGCTTCATTCTCAGCTCCCGGGCTGGTAATTGCTGTGTTGTGGTTTCTAATTAGCACCGCAGCGGGGGGGACTCTGTTCCGCTGCACAGCCCCACCGGGGTCAGCCCTGGCCCCTCGGCTTCCCTCGCCCCCCGAGCACCCCTCTGGAAGCCCCTGCTGGCTCCCGCTGCCCAGGAACAGCTCGTGGCCAGTTCTGCTCTGGGTCCGGAGCGGGTCTCCGCTGCCTCCGCGCCTCTCCCAGCGCGGGTGGCTGGGGAGGAAGGGAGAGCCAGTTTCTCCCAGCCCTGCCCAGGCTGCTGTGGGTCAGCCCAGCTTCCCTGGCACCCTGCATCCAGAGCCCTCCTGCTCCTGCTCCTGGGCCGCATCATGGCCGCCCCGGGCGCTGGCTCTCGGTGTCCAAAGGACCCGCTGGTGTTTCAGTGCACGGACTGAGCGCTGTCCGAGCCCTCCCGTGGAGCAAATACTCTGCCCCTGTTCCTTCGGCAAATATTCCGCTGCCCCCGGGCACTGCCCGTGATACTTTCCATGGACAGAGGGACTGGAGCACGCCCATGGCTCCTGCCTCCCATTTTTCCTGGCTAGATGGGCGCCTCCGTGGCTCAGGAGCTCTCACTGCCTCTCCCTTTGCCCAGCTGCAGCGTCTGAGATGCTCCGGGGAGCTTGGGAGCCCCTGTCGCCCCCAGCCCCTTGCAGGAGGACCTCTGGAAACCGCGGGGTGCTCCTGCTGCTCCGGGCCCGAGCGTTGCCCGCAGCGGGGGCTGCTCGCCCTCCCGCTCGGGTTTGTTTGTTTGTGTGCGGAGCTGCAGCGCGGAGGGGCGGGAGGCAGAGCGGCAGGGAGAGCGCCGAGCGAGGCGTGCGGATTCATTCCGGAGCTTCATAATGGGGCATTTACACACCGCGTTGCCTAAGGAAATTGGGCGGATGAATGCCTGGTCATGCTGCCGGTGCAGCGGGTTAACTCCCAGGATTTAGCTTATATCATTTCACGAGAGCGTTTATGGCCTTTACTGTGTTTATTCCCAGGTGCTCTTTGGCACCGCCGGATCCCAGGCTCCTTTTGTGTATGCACGCCTGTGTGGAGATTTTCAAATAAAATAACACATCTCTTCAGACCTGGGCCACATTAAATATTTATTGCCTGCAGTTTGTGCATATGTGTTTGATAAATGGGTGTGAGGGGAGGGGAGGAGAAGGGGAAGCGGGAGCTCGGCGGCAGGGAAAGCGATGGCTTTGTCCTGGAATTTCTCCAGGGGATGGCACTGGAGAGGGGTGTCCAGCACGTGCTGCCTTTGGGTCTGCTTCCAGGCTTTTTGGACAAAGTGGGATGGCTGCATGCTTTGATGCTCCAGCCACAAGTTCCTTCTCTGGGACAAGAACCCCCTTATCTCCCCACTCCGCTGGCACTCCAAAACTTGCCTGAAATGCTGTTGGATATGGAGGCTGTTGTGGTCTGCTGGATTCGCCTGTTTCCCTTTATACATCCAGAAAGCTGAAATAAAACCAGTTTATTCCAGCCCAGAGGCTGCAGGATGGAACAGGCTCAAGGGTTAGTGCAAGGAAATCCAGTCATAAAAAATGCCCAGGATCCCTGGAGTGGAGGGGTGGCACCTGTGGGGATGGAGGAGCTGTTTTGGAAACAATTCCCTGTGGGGCCATGCTCTGTGTCCTGCCTGCATCCTGTGCTCTCTTTAGAGGTGCAAATAAATCTGTTTTGGTGGGATTTGGAGCAGCCCTGGTAACCTGGAGATGCTCTTTGCCCGCCCTGAGCGGGGCCTGGCATTCTGGCTGGATCTCCCGAGGGAAGGAGAAGCAAGGCAGTTACACTGAAGAGGCTTTTTGTCTTGTTAAGGTTTATATCCAGAGCGATCCTTGAGATCCAAGCTGAGCTTTTCGCTGGTAGTATTTGCTTGGGAAGTGGGGCTGGCAGGGAGGCAGAGTGGCTGCGGGACACCTGGAGCAAGGCTCACCTGGTGGGAATGACCCACGCAGCGTGGGTCTGCAGCTGGCACTGCCAGGGTTTGTGGGAAAGGGGTGGTTCTTCCCTTCCTCTCACACTATCTCTGCTTTTCCCTGGCTTCACAGCACCTTTGGAGAGCTCAAGACTGTCCGGCTGCCCAAGAAAATGGCAGGAACGGGATCCCACCGGGGCTTTGGCTTCGTGGATTTCGTCACCAAGCAGGATGCCAAGGTGAGCTGTGCTCCTGCCCCCCTGGCACTGCCCCAGCCAGCTGGGGAAGGGGGCTCTGTCAGTACCGCTCCCCAGGAAAGCTGCACTCGGGCTGAAACCCTGCGTGGGCAGCAACAAAACCCACAGGCCAAGCCGTAATGGGATCATTCCGGTGCAGCTGGTAAAACAACTCAGATTGCTAATACAGAGGGAGGGGCGCTTACTCTCCACGTTTGTCAGCAGCAAGGTGAGACAGGATGGTTCTGACCCAACGTTAACACACCAGGAAACCTCTGTGCACGTCCCACCTCCACCACCGCCTTGATTTTAGGGCAGCTTTGGATATTGTGGCTGTTTCCTGGTTTGTAACCTGTGCAAGGCTCGTGTTCGCCCGTTCTTCTGTGTGTTTTGAGAGCCCCCTGGGAGCAGCCTCACCCGGAGGATCAGTAGCTATGAATTGGCCCGGTTCATTTATTTTTTGAACGCTTTCCTGTGTATTTAAGTTCCGTGCTTTTAGCAGAGGCAAGGGGATTGCAGCCTGATGGTGTCCTGCTCTTACCCTTTGCCAGAGGTTCTGGAGCAGGGTGGATTCCATCCTGCTGCTGCTTCCTGGGGATTTGTGCAGGGTCTGGGAGGGAGTGCTCGTAAGCACGACCCCCGGTATGTTATTGCCGAAGGGAGGGCACCACATGACTCCCCAAAACTCCAGATTTTCGAGACTGAGAGCAGAGAGGAAGGAGAGAGGAGGGGGAGCCAGCCAGAGCCTGTGTTTATGTTTTTAGACAGCATTCATTGATCATCATCCCTTCCAGCCTGACCTCCTGTACAACACAGTACATGGAGTTTCTTTGTTAGTCCCGTATTGATCCTAATTCAAACTTCCCTCTGCTCAGCTTCCCTGCTCCCCTTGGGGGTCAGCGGCGGGGGCAGGGATCCCCCCAGGAGCCTGGTTCCTCTCCCTGTACCTCGAGCTGTGCCCGTGGCTCTGCTCAAGGCAGCTTTGCTTTCACCCCTGCTTCACTCCAGTCGTTCAGGCTTTGTTTCTGGGGTTTGAATCAACCTTTTCCCAGGGAAACTTTGGGCTTTTGATGGAAAGGTGCATAGAGGGACCTGGCTGTGGGGGCTGTGAGGCAGCACCCACTTTTCTGCTGCTTTCTGGGGGAAACAGGCGCAGGCTCAGCGTTTGCCTCCCATCGCTTTCCATCCCCTCAGGGACTGATTCCAGCTGCCCTGGACAGACGGGAATCTCAGTGACAGGAGCCCATCCCATGAGGGGAGGGAGCCAGGCAGGGCTCTGGATCGGGGCACTGCTCCCACAGCTCGTGGAGGGGAGCGTGCAGGGAGAGAGCTGCCCTGCGGAAGAGCTCTCAGCAGGGTTTTCTTCTTTCCCAGCAAAGCAGCTCTTCTTCCTTCTTCATCTTTTTTTTCCACCCTCATCTCTTTGAGGGATTTAATTGTCTCACAAGTGGCACATCAAGTACACTCCATTGGCCGTCTGGAAAAGGATGCACGGTGTATTGATGAATAGGATCCTGAATATTGTAAACACGCTCATAATTGGCTTAGAGTTTATTGCTGAGTGAAATGAGAGAGGAGGGGAGTGGGCCTGGAGACCTCTGAGCTGAATAGCTCTGACTGGCAGTGACGCTTTTGCTCAGAGTGGTAATCTGGAAATTGCTTATAAGCATCTTATAAAACATGATGGGTTTGTAATAGAATAGTTAGGCTGGCTTTGTTGGGCATTTAAAGCCCGTGACCTCCCGTGTTTGTCTTTTTCTCTGAACAACCACGGCTGCTGTGGGAGCACACGTGGAGATTTTCCACAGCCAGCACGGAGATGGGGGGCTCCCCCTCCCCTCTCCCCGAGGCTGTGCCTGCAGATCTGCCCCATCAGGCTTGGTTTGATCTTCTCAGCCTCCCCTGGAACTCTGATGCGCCGGCAATACCAAATTAACTCCAGTTAAGGAAGCACTCACCGTTTCCTGACGTTCCCTGTGCAGAATTGTTGCGGAATTGTTTTTATTTTTGAACTATTAACTGGAAGCCGAGTTCCCACTTTTCTCCCCTGTTGATATAAAAATACATCTGGTCTCCAAATAGAAATTGCCCATTTGGGAGAGGCAGCCAACGCTTTCAAAATGCACACACACGGATGGAAGAATCCTTGCGTGCAGCTGGCATCGCGGAGAGCGTCCTCAGTTGGGACTGGCTCTTGCGAGGGAGGGATATTTATCAATCTCCTAATGTTGTTGACCCTTTGTCCCTCTAATGATTCCAGCCTGGAGGCTCTTTGGCTGGAGTATTTAATAGGGCAGGGGGGAGCGTGGAGGCAGAGCGGCGCTGTCCGGAGATGAGCGCGGCAGCCGGGCCGGGGCTGTCACACCGGGGGCGACAGACGCCGCGCTCCGCTCTCCGCCCCCGGCCTGCCCTGCTCCGGAGCTCTGCCTGCCTCCTCCCAGCAGCCTGGCCTTCCTGGGGGTTTGTCAGCCCACCTCTTCGCTTGGGAATTCCCTTTCTGAATCCCACAGACCTTTCTAAGCTGCTGTTCCCTTTCCTCTCCCCGCTTTTCCCGCCACGCTGGGCCGTAACGTTAAGCTTGAACCAAACTTCGCAAAAAATGCTCAGAAATGGCATTTCTAAGCATGCTCGCATCCTATTCTCGAGGAGGAGAAGTCCACAGGGTTTTCGTGCAACCCCTAAACCATCTGGAAAGCAAATGGGGCCCGGGAGAAGCTTTGCCAGGGATCTTCAGGCTTCGGTGTGGCCTGGCAGAGGCTGCGTTACCAAATGCAGCAGCTTCATCAGAATCGGGTTTGGGCGTTTATAAAGGGGCCTTCTGTGGCCCCTTAAAGGTGTAGGAGGATATGAAGCCCTGGGAATCAGAGGTGTTCTGTGGGGAGTGTCTCTCTTGGGTGGACGGACACCACACCTCCCTTTGTCCGTCATTTGGATACGACTCCACAAACCTCTGGCCCCTTTGTTCCTCCAGAGAGGTGTCCTGGGAAGGCAGATGCTCAGGTAGAGGAGCTGCACCCCAAAAATAGCTCCTGCTTCCTGTGAAAGCCAGCCTGCTTCTCCTCATTTCACACTTGTCAGCTAATTAAAATATATTTTTTTCCCTACCTATCTTTTCATTTGGAATAGCAGCAGTGGCAGATTTCCTCCTCTCCTGGAAGATTTCCAGCAGTGTGGATGTACGGGGATGGCATTTCTCCCCTTCATCCCTTTGTCTTTTAAATCATCAGTGGTTTCTCTTTTTTTTCCCCCTGAAAAAGTCTTAATTCCTCTCAGAGCAGAGAAGAGCTACGTCTCGTCTTTTAGCTCATTTCCAAAGAAGCGACATCCGTGCGTTTGTCACCTGAAATGTGCAGCTTCTCTTCTGCATTCCCAGCTCCTGGAGCCCATCTGGAAGACAGGGAGCAGAGATCCCAGTACAGGCTGGAGCTCTCCTTCATCCTGGGTGCAGCCCAACTCCCTCTGGGGATGCGTTTGGCCAGGAAGGGCCAGTGTCACCAGGCTGGTGGCAGATGTGTCTCACCCAGCGAGTTTCTTGCACGTAACACAACTTGATGGCAGCATCTGCCTTCCCTGTTGCTCCACGACCTTTCCCAGGGCTGGCAGCAAAACCAGAGGGTGGCAATCCTGCAAGGAGGAGGAGGAGGCGGCAGAGAAGTGGCTCAGAGCAGCAGAGCCCAGCGAGTGCCACGTTCATCGTGGTCTGCCCTCCCCCGTGACCTGTGGAGCACGGACGGGCTGTGTGCTGTCACCCAGCCTTCCTCTTCCTTGTGCTGTGGGAAGGAGAGATTCAAAACTAGGAATTCACAAAGGAAATGCGGTGTTTAGAGCCGTGGGTTGTGTGCCAGGCTTTGGAAGAGGCTCCTGGTGCCAACGCAAACAGCCCTCACAACTCCCTCCCGCCGAGCGTTTGTTTAAGCCAACACATTGCTCTGCTAATTGGGAGCACAGCAGCAGCAAATAAAAACAGCTGTAGCTTGCAGCTCTTCCAGGAGGAATGTGCTCCTGGAAAAGGAGGCACCCTGCCCTGCCGGGATCACCCGGGAGCTGGGGGTGGTGGGATAAGGGGGATTTCACCCAGGCCATGGAGCAGGGGGAGCTGGCGCTCCTCGCCTGTGTTATAGCACGTGAGGGTTGTATGAGTGACAGGGCTTTGGGAGGGCAGGAACACTCGGGTTGCTGGGTGCTGGTTACTGAAATGGGAGTTTTTTACGAGTTTCATGGCCCAGCAGCTCAAGGAGGGTCCTGAGGAGCAGCTGCAGGCAGCAAACCAGGACAAGCCCCGCTCTGCCCAGAGATGTGGCGTTTGAGCCGATCCCAGCCTTAGCTGGGGATTTGAAAGTTGCACTGTGGGCCCAACCCTGCTCAGTCCTGAATTTCCGTGAAATTCTGTGGGGAATAAAGACAAAATCAAGCTTGCCTGGACTGAGCCACTGTTTTCTGGGTGTCTCTGCTGGGTGCCTGCAGACAGAGAAAGCCACCTGAGCTCTGGGATGGCTGGCACGTTTGCATTCAACATCACGCAGAGATTACGGCTGTGTGGGTGTTATCAAACAGGATCTGACACGAGGAAACCTCTGGATTTTTGTATCGGAGCAAACCACCCCAGGCACAAAGAGCAGAGGACTTGTGGGGTGGCTTCTGCTCTGCCACGTTTGCTGCCACCATGGCCGAGTCACCGAACGGCTGGCAGGAGGAAGGCAGTTCTCCAGCTTGCTTCCAGAGCAGGAAGGAGCTTCTCTCTCACTCCTGAGCTGTGCTTTCCTGTGTTCCAGCAGAGAACAGGGTGCTAGAGAGTTGTGCTGCCCATGAGGGTCCTGCTTTGCTGTTGACCCACCCAGTGCTGCCCCAAGGCTCCAGAGGCTGCAGCTTTCCCAGCTCAGGGTGGTCCCATCCTGTGCTGGATTCCAGCCCGCTCCCCCGCGAGCAGCAGCCTGCGGGAAGGGTGATGGGAATTTGCTCTGCTGCAAGTACAGGGAAGATAAATGACCGAGTCAAAGCCTCTGATGGAGATGGATCCTGCCCCATCAGAGCAGAGCACTC
Organism: Gymnorhina tibicen; assembly: GCA_013399875.1. Taxonomy (NCBI): domain Eukaryota; kingdom Metazoa; phylum Chordata; class Aves; order Passeriformes; family Artamidae; genus Gymnorhina; species Gymnorhina tibicen. Next base: position 878,790 of record VXAZ01000620.1, read on the forward strand.
AGAGCAGGATGTTCTCCGGTGGCCTTTCCGCTCCAGGGCAGAGGGAGGGACATTTCTGCCTTTCCTCCTGTGAGCCTATTCTGATTTTCTCCTTTAATTTTTTTTTTTTTTCCTCTTTTAATCCTGCAGAAAGCCTTCAACGCCCTGTGCCACAGCACTCACCTGTACGGCCGCAGGTTGGTGCTGGAGTGGGCGGACACGGAGGAGACGCTGGAGGCCCTGCGCCGCAGAACCGCCGAGCATTTCCACGGTAACTCCCGCTGCCCTGGCCACGCCTGCCTGGCACTGCCCCCCGGCACTGC
>VXAZ01000633.1:0-11710 GCA_013399875.1 Gymnorhina tibicen
TGCGTCTACCCCTGCCTCCTTAGACATCCCTAGTTTCTCCGGAAAATCCCAGTCCCCCTCTTCCATAGCCCGTGACATAACATCATCCCAGAAATGCCTGAAATTTCTCGGACTCACGGTCACCTGACAAGGTGGAAGTGCCACGGGCTGTTTGAAAGCTGGTGTTGTGTGATCTGCCGATGTTCGGCTGCCGCAGCAGCCTCCCGCCGCAAATCAGATATGTCTTCTGTAGCACCGCTCGCATCGCCAAGCGGGGGTGACCCGCCGGCCCTTGGGCAAATGGGGGAAAAGAGCAGGAATCAGAACCCGGGGCAGATGGAGGTGTAGACACCCGCGCCACCACGTCTCGCTCTGGCACTGCCTGTGGGGGTGCAGGGATTGCCTCTCCGGGCATGGTCCCCTGTCCGGCGGCCGCCTGCAGCGGGACCGGGGGCGCAAAGGGGTAGCCGCCCCTGCCTGTCCGGGCGTGGCCGCTTGAGCGGGGAGCGGGGGGAAGGAAGAAGGCAGCCGCCGCAGCCTGTCCGAGCGCGGCCGCCTGCATCGCGGATGCTGGCTGGGACTCTTCAGAACCTCCAGCCGCTACCTGCCCGGGCGAAATCGCAGGTGCAGCAGCTGCTTGATCTGGCGGGACAGCCATGTCGGAGGCTTTTCCCTGCCGCGACCCCGCAGTCTCCTAAGCCAACTGCACCAGGATTTCTCCGGTTTGTAATAAGACCGAGCTCCGCTGCGCAGAGAGGGCCGGGTACGCCGCCGGCGCTGGCTGAGGCACAGGCGCCTGTCCACGGGAGTACCCGGGCACGGGGATATACATCATCTGGCCAGGCAGTGTCGGCGTGGTCGCGGGGTCGCGGGAATGCGCTCCTGCTGCGATCCCCGAACCCGCCCGGGACGAGGGGGGGGCCGAGGGGACAACAAGCCCACCAGTGCTGGCCGAAAGCGGACCCCGGGACGGGGAGGGTGGAGAAACCGCCGGAGAGAAAGCCGGGGGGCACTGAACGTAGTCCTGCCGCCCGGCCGCTTCCGCGAGCTGTTCCGCAGGCGAAGGATACTTCGGCATAACAGTCAGGCGGAGAGGGATATACAGGGGTAGACCGTAGTCACGGAGCGAGGGGCAGTACCCCTGCGGAGCCTCCGCGACTCTTCCCGGGCCAGACGGGAACCGGTACAAAGCGACCAGCCCGGCCTCGGCAGACGCTGGTGATGGTGCCGGGGAGTAGTCACGAGTACTGCTCTGATCTCCCGAGCCCGCGTCAGAACTCGCCGAGTTGGGTGGCCCGGTGCTGTTTCCTCCCGACCTGAGCCGGATCAGGACATCGTATATGAGCTGCCAAGTGCGGAGTAAGTCAAATAAGTCCTGAGGGAGGTCATCTTCTCCGTATCCCATTTCATGAGTCAGTCTATCTCCCAGCTACCGCCAGGATTTGAGCCTGAACGCCGTGTCGGGGGGTCGACAGAAATCTCATGCCTCTGTGCCCAGTCTAATAAGGTGTTCAAAGCAGAGTTAAGAGAGATATGAACCCGCAACCTCCAGAAGTGACTTCTGAAAGCACTGAGCTTTCCTTCGAGCTCTTTTGTCCCATTTTTCTCAGTTTATGTCTAAAGTGCCTGTGCGAGAAGTCCCGTACAAAGAGTCCCGTCCCCGCGGGGTGGAAAAAGGCACGTACCTCCGATGCGCGCTAGGCAAGAGGCGTAGTCCACGTCGGGGGAGACCAGATGTCGCTACCTCGGGAAAAAAATCACGACACAAAGTCTGGGAAAGAAGCCATTTTATTTATTCATTAAAATAGACTTTTATAAGGTGGTTGGCAAAGATGTAAGGAAGTCATTGGTCCTTTGACCAGCCACCTCTCAGCACCATTGGCTAGTATTTTAGAACACCCATTTCAAAATATTTTCCACAGTACCATAGCAAAGCTAGGAAAACGAGTAGCAGATGTTAGAATAAGAATTGGTTTACAAAAACTGCCTCTCTGTTTTTTATAGCTTCTGTGAGAAAGACAAAGTTCTCACAGAATGCTGCAGAAAGCTGGAAAACTTCTCTGTTAATGCTTTTCAGCATCCAGAGGGCACCTGCTCCCTCTAACGGTATACTCCACAGCACACTGGATGCTAACTACAACCGCACCAACGGAATGGTATCTTGCCAAAGAATACAGTCTAAATTGATATTTTTCACTGGAACTAAACCAGAAAAATATTGACAGATTTTTTGAGACAGACTGCTTTCCAGCAGATTTTGAAATCTTTCTCTGTCTCTTCCTAGCTCCTTAGCAACCCTCCCTTGGCAGGCTGATACACGGTTCAGTACCTGAAATCCGTCGGCACATCCCTGCATTTATCATGCCACTGTTGCTGCTTTTACTTCCAGGCTTCTGGTATCTGCTATATATTCAGGGCCCGTTCCTTTCAGAGAAGAATTCCAAAGGTTTAGTTTTCACTGCAAGTTTTAATGTATAAACACCTCCACAGAACTGAATCACAGTTATTCACCTCTTTTTATTCATGTTGGTTTTGGACGCAATTCTATCCTTTAGAAAATAATTCAAAATTCTAAGATCAATAATTATAGTTGAGTGTGAGTACACAACCACATAATTCTCCAGCCGTTGCTCTGTGTCTTTCTTTGCAATTCAGAGACCTTATTTTTCAGGTTCTTATAGCAGTGTTACAGATGTGTAATGTTGTTAACAATGTTACCAATATTTCAGAAGTGACATATCTTTGTCATTTCGGACAGTAGATTTCAGTATTACTACTGGAAATACTTTCCTGATCCAGTTTTCAAACATTAAGTACATTAGTGAGACAAAATATAGATTCAGACAAAACTTCAGAACATTAACTTAAGTAGAATATGGTAGGCATCTTCAATTAAAAGGAAAATGGAAAGCAGTAAATAAGGGAAAACACGGATTCTTTTGGGGTCCAGATTGCTTTGGTGTAAGATAACGTAAAACAAACCTACAGGGAGAACATTTAATTTTATATGACCTTTGAAAATATCAGCTGCTTAACACAGCTTTTTTAATTAAGAGTACATAACAAAACACTGAAGAAGCAGCACAGATTAATGCTGAAACCAGGAAAAAATTTCAATAACGGGAGCTTATAAATCAATATAATCTATGCAAACTTGAACTCACAGTAAGAATTTTGCTAAAGAATAGAACAGCCTGGTACTGAGAGGAAAAGTTAGAAGTGGGACATTCTCGTTAGAACCTCCTTCCCCAAAAGAGATTAAGAAGCAAAGCATTTCCACAATCCACAACTTTTGGGTCACTAAAAATATAATCAGATTCTGGAAGCAGAAGTAAACTCAAAGGCAGGAGAAGAAGATATATTTAATTTCCTTACAGGGTATAGTAAAGTCATACGGTGAGAATTATTCCTTTCCAGGGAAAAGGTTCTCTTCTCATGGGCCAGAGATATAATTTAATGAGTTTTCTTCATAAGAGAAAATATGTGATCTTTTTCCAACCTTTATTATAGCGTGTCCGGTCACCTAGTAACTGATTTAGCAAAGCAAGCATTTCTTGCTGTGTTAGAATGCTAAAGGATAAGTTAAGGATATATTGCTCTTTATGAAACATTGTGATATATAGGCAACTAGAAGGCAAATCTGCTCTCATCCTCTGAAGCACGACATGGGTCCACAGCTATTTCAATGCATGTTTAAGCTGCTGTGTCATTCAGTGAGAGATTGAAAGCATTATGTCATCCAGCTTCTTACTCAAAAATATTGTAAGAATTAATAGGAAAAATGTTGTGGTCATATAGGGTTACCAGGAATAGACTGCAGTTATAATCTATTTTAATTTTTTTAAATTAGGAAAACATCTGGAGTCTTCCAAGACCCTTTGCTTTACTGGTTTGTAACCTTCATGCTTCTGTTTCACATTTTTTCTTATTCTGCTGTTAATTATTATTTTAAATTACTGACTTTAGTTTTTTTCTGAAGGACTTCCACTTTAGCTTGCCATAAAATGGAATTTAAAATCACTGAATTTTACGTAATGTGAAAAATTATTATACTCTTCTGGAAGTCAGCACGGGCAGTTTATTTTGCACGGTTACGTTCAATGGGTAGGAGAAAGAAAACATCTGTGCAATTCCCTGTGGTCTCTTCACAATTACTGGCCCACAAGTGCAGCTTTTTCTAAAAGTCCTAATCATGGTGATGCCTGGCCTGCCCACCTGCTTAATTCGGTCGAAACATCAACTCAGTGAGTGCTTAACAGGAGAACTTATTGCATGTGCCTGTGCCCATAGAAGAAGGGTCACAATTTCCACAGCTGTTAAAACGCAAATAGGTTCTTTTCCCAGATGCCATTGGAGTCTTAGTCATTGTTTTTGGAACCGTAAGAAATCATTCCTAAATAAACGAAACACCAGAACATTGCATAGATTGTTTAAATATTTTAAATGCTCTCTCTCTTAATCAGAGAACTGAAAAAAGTAAACTTTATGCTTTGTAGTCGTAAACCATGCTAATAATCCCACTGCAGGGGTGACTACTTACTTTCGGATTAACATTAATTTTCCCTTTACAGGAAAAATGTGCAAAAGTCTTCTTTTTCATTTTTTCTTATTTATGTTACGACTGTAAATATAAATTTAATTCAAAATTTTTGCAACAAGCATACATCTTGAGCTCAGTTTAACTACCTGTTACATTTGTTGAAGAGTTACGCTGTTCTCACTTTCTGTTATATTTTTCTAATATGTCGAACTTTTTCTTTCCACTTCGACACAGGACTTGAAGGGATTTTAAGTATGTTTGCTCATGACACTAAATTGGGTCCAACTGTTGATTCCTTTGAAGGCAGAGATGCACAGAAGAGAGACCTTGAGAAATAAGAGAGATTAGTAATCACCAGCTGTATGAAAGTTAACGAAGACAAACGCTGGGTTCTTCACCTGCGATGCAGCACCTGAATATATGAACAGTTTGGGGAATGAGAGGCTACAAATCAGTGCTGCAGAAAGGTACCTCTGTGTGCTGGTGAGTGGCTAACTGAACATGAGTCAGCAGTGCCCTGGAAGGCAGGAGGGCCAACCATGTTCTTGGGGACATCAAGAAAAGCATCTCCAGCCAGGCAAGGGAGGGAAACTCCTGCTGTGCTGTGCAATGATGCGGCCTCATCTCAAACGCTGGGGGCACTTTTGGGTGCCACAATATAAGACATTCAGCTTTAAATGAGTTTTTAAAGGAGGACGAGGAAGATGGTGAAAAGTCAGGAGAGGAAAAGCTATATGAGGGGATCACTTGTTCTATTCAGCCTGGAGAGAAGGAGACTGAACGGAAAGACCATTGCTGTCTGCAACTTCCTCGAGAGGGGAAGTGGAGGGGCAGGCAGAGATATCTGTGCTGACCGCTGACAGGATTTTTGTAAATGGCATGGACATGAGTCAGGGGAGATTTAGGTTAGAGATTAGAGAAAGGTTGTTCATGCAGAGGGTGGCTGGGAAGTGGAACAGGCTCCCTAGGGAAGTGGTCACAGCAGAAACCCAGCCTGAAATCAAGAAGTGTTCTGAAAATGCTCTCAAGCCTATGGTGTTATTCTTGGAGATGATGCTGTGCATGCTCAAGTGTTGGACTAGATAACCCTGATGGGTCCCTTTCAACTCAGGACGTTCTGTTTTTCCACAGTTGAGTGTTAAAAACATTGATTCCGCAAGCGAAGCCAAGTCTGAGAGATTTTCGCACTTCCAGGTTCTCCATAAAGACTCCTTCTGCTTTTTAAGTTTTCCTCATTCTCCCCCTCATCCTCCGTGCTGGCTATAGTAAACACCCTGATCCTCAATGTGGAATAAATATTTTTTCTAATTGTACGTGACAATAGTAAATCTACTGATAAGGTCTTTGGATTAGTCTCCTTGTCCTCTTTCTAATTGCCTCTGTGCTAACTGAAATTCTGACATATCTGTTCAGTTGGTGCAAACGGATATCAAAGAATTTTCTAATTATAAGAGAGAAAGAACAGGAACACTGAAAAGAGAATGTTGAAACCCTTCTGTTTTAAAATGTATTTTTATTGTTTTTGTTTTATCTATTTTAGCTCTTATTTTTAATGAACACATAAAATATATAAAAAAGTAGATATTCAAGTCCACTTTCTAGACTTTCAAAATGCAAATGTTCAAATCAAATGGGCACATATGGTAGTATAAAGATGTTGAGTTAAAGTCCAAATGAATGAAGACTCTTCGCTTCTACATTCAACAACTTCGCTGACTTTTTCAGAACAGAGGATGGTTTTGGATATATAGTAGTTCTCAGGCAGAGGAAAGTGACATTATTTGACACGACACACACAGTCTTGAATTATTAGTGTGATACATCATAATTGGATAAGATTTTTCTACTTTAAAAGGGACACATACAGCAAACGTAGAGGTATATTCCTTAAATCAACAGACTGGAATGTAAATAAAACATAATGAATCCTGGAATCACGTTAGCTCATTCTGAACAGCCAGGTGTTATCCAGTGCATTCCACAGGACAATTTATTTTAGTCTGTCTTGTTCAAAATATAGGTCCGGTCTACATTCTGAATAAAGCAGAGGTAAATATTATATAATTAGGTTTATAAGATTTACAGTTCGACATATGTATTTTAAATTAATAAGGTCATTTAAGTAAAGTAAAAACATACTGAAAGGTTTGTTAAGAATGGACAGCCTAAGATTTCAGATGTTCCTCTGACAAAACTAGAGAACTTGCTTTTCAAAGCAAATAAATTGAAAATCAATTTTTATCCTTCAGTAAAATAGGTAAATGTTCTTTGATAGCTTCTGGATGTAAATAGGTAATCTTCAGGAGAAAAATGATACACTATTTGCTCTAACAGCAGCTTTTATAGCTAAATATGTTTACATAGATGTCAAACATCTATTTTTGTTCAATTATGTCTGACTACTGCTTTTTAACTCTTATAGAAGACCTATTTAACTTAGAAGATATAAATATGAGTAACACAGCAGTTCTCTATAAACATAAAGGGGTTTTTCTCATCATTTATTAATCCAATATAGTGTGTTAACCCGGGCCAGGCCCCGCAAAAGCCATTTATTCAGACGCCTCCGTAGCTGGAGAGAAGAGAAAATTTAACGATGACGTCATTAACGATGAAATAATGAAATAAGGACCAGGAGAGACCCGTCATCAAATACCATCATGGGTAAAACAGGCTCAGGTAAGGGACATGAAATGAATTTATTGCTGACAAAATCAGAGGATAATGAGAAGTACAAGCACTTAAAACCACCTTTCCCCCAACCCTCCGTCCTTCCCAGCTCTACCTCCTACCCCAGTGGTGCAAGGAGACAGGGAATGGGGGATGTGATTAGTTCATCTCCTGTGGTTTCTTCTGCTTCTTGGGAAGAGGAGTCATTCCCCTGCTGCACTGTGGGGTCCCTCCCACAGGAGACAGTTCTCCATGAACTTCTTTGGCATGGCTCCATCTCACAAGCAACAGCTCCCTGAGAACTGCTGCAAAGTGAGTCCATCCCACGGGCAGCTGTCCTCCCCAAACTGCTGCAGCATGGGTCTCTCTTCCATGGGGTGGAGTCCCTCAAGGACAGGCTGTTCCAGCATAGAAGCAGAGCCCCTCTCTCCACAGTCTCCCACAGGATCATAGCCTCCTCTCAGACATCAGGGCCTCCTCCATGGGTTGCAGGTGGATCTCTGCATCCTCATGGACCTCCATGGGCTGCAGGGGCACAGCTGCTTTGGCATGACAATCACCACGGCCTGCAGAGGGATCAAAGCCCCGGCAACTGGGGCACCTCCTCCCATTGCTTTTCCACTGACTGTAGTGCGTGCATAATTTTTGTTCGCATGTGTTCTCCCCCTGCTTTTTTTGCCAGACTTAAAACTGTGCAAAAAGCTTTTGTTTACCTTTCTTCTTAAATGTGTTACCACAGAGGCATTTCCCCCATTTCTAATTGGCCCAGAATTGGCCAGCGGCACGTTCATCTATGGAGACACCACGGACTGTCTCCGCTGTACATGGAAGAAGCTTCCGGCAGCTTCTCACAGGAGAAGCTCCCATTACCAAAAGTAGGCCATGCAAGACCAATACCTCCAGCTGTGCATCTTGCTCTATTACATGTCATCTCTCTCATGAAAAAGTTTCATACAGCTCAATATCGTCATCACAAGTAGGGCAGACAAAACATTCATTAATGGCATATGAAAAATTTATCTTTCAGATTTCTTTTTATGGAATTGACTGAGGAAAATATATAAAACCAACAGTCATATTTTATTCATATTTTCTGCCTCCTGAATGTAGTTTTCTACTTGTTTAATTTGGGTTTAGAGGAATTTAAATTTTTTATTATATTGCTTTATAATTGAGGTTATTTTTAATGCTGCTTTATGCAAACAATAATCTTTTATTGTGTTTTTTCATTTGTATAAGAAATCTCTGTCAAATCGGTATTCGTCAAATATAGCTGTAAATTTATGAGAAGAAATATCTATGACAAATATGACCACTTTTGAGAGAAATCTGTCTTTGGTGCACCATTTGTCTTTAGTCTCCATTCATCACTCTGCCTACCTATGTACTAGCTGTGCCCCTCACCAGGAAACACCATTAGAAACACCATTTTCTGCCTCAGTCTGTGCATTTCTATGGTGAATGGGAATCAAAAGGAATGCCTGATGACAGCGACAGGATGCCTAGAGGGGTTCCGTGGTTTTCTCTGGGACATGTCTCTTCAGGAAAAAAAAAGGTCCAGGTATTACTGGCAGAGGGGGAACCTGGGGCTAGAACATGCTGGTCACAGCCTGTTCCAGCTGCGTCCACAATAGACATACCAGGTACACAGCAACTGAGGTAGAGTGGCTTATGGTGCTTCTGTAACATTTATTTATTAAAGAGAGGTAAATATTGAGAAAAAATATTAAAGCAGGATGGACATATGGGAAGAGACAAAGGGAAGATATGAGTGCAGGAGAGATTCTGAGGAATGTGGGGGGAAAAACAACATCTGCAAGGCAGGAGGGAAAACTGGGGAGGAGTGAGAAAAGGCCCAGAGAATGCAAGGGTGGGAGGGATGACAAAGGAAGAGAAACACTGAAGAAGAATTAGTTGCTCAAGCAGGACAGCATCAAAATTTTCTGCCCTGAGCAAGTTTATACCTAAAATATCTGTCTTCAAATGGGAAAGAGAACAGAAGCCACGTGAAGCAGGACAGAGGGAAATAGAAGAGGAGATGTCGCCTTGGCTAGTGGAAGAGACCACCCCAGTGCAAGTGAGCAGGAGCTGCCACTCACTGCACCCAGGGTCCTGTGACGTGCACCACAACACCAGGGGACTCCGTGCCATATGTGATGTGGAACTGGAATGGAGGAAGGGGTGAGGAGAGGTGCCTGTTAGGGAAGATGAAGTATATGTCAGTAAGCTTGTGGTTGTTTCCTTTTTTCAGTACCCAAATCAGTGATTACGAGTTTGTTAACATGCAATAATTCACAAGATTCTGCCAAAGAGGAGAATACTATTCCTGGTGGCTGTTAATTATAAGATTTAATTAAGCTGCACACTCAAGTCCTGCTCTTACACTAGGCTTCATGTAATACAGGAGTGATTATGGATTCCTTAATAAAAACTGATTAATCGGCCATGTCTCTTTGTTAGTCTAGAAGATCTGTAGTATCTTCCAAAGGCTTTGCTATCACACTTTAGTCTTACATTATCTGAACTATGCTCTGCAATACGCTGATCTAAATGCTCAAAGTTCTAATACTTACTTATGTTTCAAATTATTTTCCATTAGACATGAAAATGACACTTATATAAATCCTTTATGAAGAATAAAAGTCACTTTTTATCGGTATGTGTGCCTTCAAAAATCCAACTTTAAGCTTTCTTGGCGGGATGTCTGCTAAAAATTTCTTTAATTGGGTTTTCTACTATATTTCTCACAAAATATGGCTGAAAGATTTTTAACAATTCTTGTGTGGTGTTTTTAGGAATTTTTCATCTTCTCTTTAGCCAAATTTTATTTTGCTGTTGTGGTCTACTCTGATATATGACAATATATTTGCAGGAAAAAATTCCTTAGTAAGTTAAAAATTAAGAGAGTTTTCACTAAACGTTACGTTTCACTCCTTTTTCTGTGTGATTCAATTTTAAAATTGGAAATCCAAACTAAGGGATTCTGTGCAACAGACCTGACTTAATGAAGACCTTGTCGACATTGTAGGTAATTCACAGAAGCATTACAATAGCCACTTCAGCAGCTAATTTTTCAGATAAACTGTAAGACATACTGTAAGAAAGTGAAAGTACACCAGAATAATATTGCTTACTGCACAACTCTGTGCGAATTATCCAGTGCATGGTCAGCAATACTTCCAGTCTTTAAAGATTATTTAGTGCAAATCTGGTTTTAGCAGACAGCAGATTTATTATATTTTTCATTCCATTGAGATCAGTCTTTCTTTTCTCAAACTGAATCTTTCATTTTAGTAGTACTGAAACACTGCATTCTGCAGTTACTGTCACTTAATTCAGACCTAACCAGTTTTCGACACCTCATTGATACAAATAAATGATAGGGAACGAAAAGCTTTCGTACTTAACAGTAATTATTTCGGATCTTTGTTCACTTTTGCTTTTAATCTCGAAGAATATTAATGCTCTTCTCTTATCATAGACAATCCAAGGTATCCAGAAATTAGTTAGAGCCTTTTAAAGTGGGAATCAATCTCTCTTCATGTTATTGAAATTTGATGCATTTTTTCTCAGGACTTGAGGGTTTTAGATGACCTGCAATAATTTAATAAATTAGATGAAGCTTTGAGGATAATGGTTATAGAAGCGCTCTGAGGAATATAGCCTCAAAGACCGCAAAAGATCTAGGCCTAAAACTCTTTTAGGAATATTTATTAAACACACATTAAATTATATTCACTGTGACTTCCTTTTTTTTTACCTTGCTTTAGCAGTATAGTATTTAGAGGTAATTTTTGTATTCTATTTGTATTTGATATTTTTATTTTATACTGTTCACAGAAAAGTAAATTATGAAGTCCATGATATTTGAAAGGTAAACCACCTGTTCAGAATTTCATAATATTAGATACATTTCTAAATATATTGGTAATAAATATCATAATATTTTTCTGAATATTTGCAGATTTAGGAATCTGGTCTGTTCGGTTTTAATAGATTCCTTAATTTCAGCCATAATATATCACTTTTTAATTTCGGGTTTTTGTTTCCTTGTGGGTATTTTTAAGAAATCATCTGTCTGCAAATATTGGACAACTTTCTTCCATAATTGTCAATTAAAATGGCATTACTGTCATCCCAGCATTTCGCATGGAACATATATGTGGAAAATAGAATGCTTAAACAGAGAAAGAATGGATCAATGCAAATTTTTCAGATGAGGTGAAGGATAGTGTTGGCTTACTCACTTAGAGGATAGATATTTTTCCTTTCAAGTCTTAAATGTGTATTTCAAGAAGAAGGGTTTGTAGCCATAAAGTAATGACAGTTCTTACATGACCCTCATCATTATTTATCCGAAAGTGCACTGGAAAAATATCTTCAATGGGCCTCCATCCCTGCCTCAGAGAAACAGAATTACAAGAAAATTGCAAAAAGAATTTTCCGTTATCTTCTCTCTTAGAGTGTACCGTTATATTTAATAATATATTTAGGTTATGATAAGACATAAAACCAGAGGTT
>VXAZ01000633.1:11970-22562 GCA_013399875.1 Gymnorhina tibicen
AAGACTATAACAGCTGAGCAAGCGTGGAGTTTTGATTTTCATAAATATTTTCCTACACTGCAGTGACTGAGTACTTTGTGCCTAAAAGATTTGGAATTTTTCTGGTAATTTTTCCATGCATTTCCATTTGAGAAATGAGAACACTCTATAACCCTGAAACTCAGATGACTCAGTTTATCAGCTTATCTATATAACTATAACTCTCAATTAATGTTGCAATGATTGTTCTTTTCCACTTATCTATATAAGTATATATGTACCATATTTTCTCTATATATTATGAAACACACCAAAAATTTTTTTGAGCCCAGTGTTTCTCACTCTGCGTTACTTGGGAACACGATGCTTTGTCAAATTTTTTTTTTTCACATTCTCAGATAATTTATGAATGAAAAAGCCCAAAGCCTGCACCTAAGGTCTTTCTCTACCAGGACAACTAGTAGTTACTGCTGAAGTTTTCAATTATTTCTGAGTAAAATCCATCTTATTGAATATGAGAAATACGTCATTCCATAGATACTTTGTGTTGTATCATATAATGTCTGAAAGACTGATAGAACTTGGGTAGATTGTGCAAATGGGTCTAACAAATTTCTCAGAGAATTGTGAATTTTTGCTGTACTGGTTTGTGACTACCATTCCTGCTGTTCTCTGTCACCGCTCTAAATACAGACTTTATCTAGGCTAGGCAAAATACTACAGGAGACACCTCATCTGATTAGCACTAGTCGTAGTAGAAGTAGCATTTTTATCTTCGACCATTCAGAGGAAAAATGCAGGTGTACATTTATATTGTGTTGCCACCATTTGAACACTGTTTTTCTAGAAACATTGTTTATGTTAACTTAAAATAGATTTTTCCAGGTCTGCGCTACTTCAATTTCAGCAGTGATTACATCACTGAATTAAAAAGGAAGTAGTATAAAATACACAATTTCTTTCCAATTTTCACTCTAAGACTTTATTCATATCATTTGATCTTGCTATTCAAATTCCACTTAAATGATAAGTGTAAGAATTAGCACAGCTTGAATTTTCATTATAATATCAGTGAATTAAATTAGGATGTCTGTGTTATGGTGCGTTTCTGAAACTTGATATCTTTTACCAAGATGGCTGTCCGTAGGCCTGATCTTGATTTTGTCTCTTCTTTCTTTGTACAAAATAAAATTTTGCCTTTTGAGTCCGTGTAAGAATTTATGTCTTTTAGCTAGGAAAGTATTGACTACGTCATAACAGTTATTATTATTAAGTCCTTTCTTATCACATTATCTTGATTACTGTGTGAATCTGAGCAGTCAGAGCCTGCTGGATATGTAATTATTTCAGCCTAGTAAATGGAAGTTATAGCTTTTGGGGAGTTGTATTGCTCTACAAGATGTAACAGCAAACAAGCAGTTCAACTCTGGAAGGGATAGGCTAGTAAACCTTTTCTCTGTTTTTTGTTTTATTAGCCATTTTTCAAGGCCTCTACTTCATGTGCAATTAACGAGTGTAAGTCCACTTGAATCCCCAGTACTCTGATTCCAGAGTTATTGCATGCAGGAGACTGCCTCATTTTATCTTCGTAATCTAATTATAAAATGCATGTTTAAGAGCAACTAAATGCAGCAAGGAAAAAGTAAATGAAGACTTTTTTATCGCCGCATGGAACTTCTCTTCACTGACTAAAGCAGGAAGAGACAAAGAAACGTAAGAAAAAGAGGTTTCTTTCCAACTTTTTGACAATATTTTGATTATGGGGTTAAGGTCCAAAAGTTCACGTCTTTTAAAATAACTCTGTGATTTATTTTAGGGATAAAAGAGGAAAGACCTTGTATATATGTAAAATATCATTCTGTTTCTTTTGGCATTTCCTAGATAATTTAAAAAAATAATACGGAAATTATGAGAGCGAGAAGCAGAGGGGACAATAAACAGATATTTATTAGTTTTGAGAGGCAACATATGAACGATATAATTAAGAAAATATTATAGTTACAATTTGACTTCACCTGTTTAGATAATTAGAGTTATTAAGTATTTACAGAAAATGAGCTTTACCATGGATCTTCATTATATGTGTTTTGGTCGGTTTTTTTTCTCTTAATAAAAGGGAAATATGACATTATACGTAGGAACTGGTAGAGAAAAATTGTAAATATTTACATATGTATTCATTTTGTTGCTATGGTGGTTACAACTTAGATATGTTGGAGAAGTTTGGCCATTGAAAATGTATTAATTTTATGTCTCTCTTTATGTTCTCCCTCTGAAGCAAAATGAGAATACCGATAGAATGTAAGAAAATAGCTGACTGCTTGAATGAATTAATAAAATTATTCAGTGCTAGCAAGTGACATCTTTTTTTTTTCTGTTAATTCTGGAGGCTATTTTCCATTTTTAGAAAAAAATATTAAAGGATAATATTTTTAAATGAAAGAGTGGTGCACAAATTTCAGTCTGTGATGTTATATTACCGGAGAACACATCCAGTAATGTTTACCTACTGATTCTTTGATAAATGTCAGTAATTTAGACCAAGGGCTAAACAATGAAATTCCTGCTCTTAGTCTGTAGATGTGACCGCATCTCGACCTTAACATCTGCATGGAAAATATCATGACCAGCCATAAATACTTATGTGAGAATGCTGTAATTAGCAGCTCCGAATACGCGGCTGCTGCTCTGAGGGACGTTTGAGAATATTTGTAACTAGAGCAAAAAGCATCCTGCTCTGCCATTTGTTTGCTTGTTGTTTAGTGGTTATTCTCCTGCCTAGCTGCATAGTTTGATCCAAAATTGTAAACAGCAAAACGTGCAGAAAGTCACACCTGCTTCATAAAGCACTTCTGTTTGCACTACAGTGGGGTCCATGCTTCAATCGCTACAAGGTATTGAGCACACTCATTAGAATGCGCTCAACATGCACATTTAAACTTACAGCTACGGCCACATTGATTGCCAGGTGAGAAAGATATTGCTGTCAGTTTTCCAGCAAGATCTAGTTAGATTTTAACATCTTATTTGGGAAAAAAAACCAAAACGACCAAAGGAAGGAATATTGAGAATTGTGATAATTTATTTTAATTCTCCGGTAAATTAGATAGAATATGCTGAATTATATTGCTTTACTCGGCTGAAATATATTTCAGTAACACTGTCCACATCAGATGAAATCATATTATGAGAAAGTCCTTCGTCTTCTAAAATGAAAGGGTGTTCTGCTGAACCATAAAAATTTCCCACCTACGACAGTAGCAGGTTATTTGCTATTCCATGGCTTCCTTCCATTTTGTTTCTCTACACCCTTCTTCATCTTCTGCTTTATTGACAAGCCACTTCCAGTGCATTCTATTTCCAGTGACTGTGATGGACTTTTCTCTGATCAAAACAACAATAATTAGTTCATATTTTACTGCAGAAGACCATAATCATCTTTCATGAGAATCCCTGGGGTTTTTTTTAACAAGCACTTCTTCCATTTCTGCTACTTTCTGTCACTCAGTATGTGACTCTCCTCTCTGATTGTGAGAAAGAAAATTAATATGATTTTCAAGTTAAAAAGACTAGTTAAATTCAAAGAATTCGCTTTATTTTTCTCAAATAAGCCGTGGACCATTGCAGCCACAGGTGATTTCTGCAGTAATAAAGCTAAAATTCTGTTCTTTATGTCCCTAGTGGTTAAGTAAATTTCAGGCCTCCCTTAAAAATATTTTTTCGCTTAGTTTCCTGATAACCGTCCAAAGTATAAGGGAAGTAGAATTATACAGACAGAATTAAGTTTATTATACAATGCTGCATCCTCCTCTGAGTAAAAACAGGCAGTACCTTGAGAAGAAAAACCTTGTGGGAGATTTGTTTAGTGGTTTAGAGAAAGATTCACAACGGCAACAAATAAAAATGGTAGAGACCGTCTTAGTTCTGGAAACATCTTTCCCTCTGTCATTATGCGAGTTTTGTCCTTCAAACTACTGCAAGACTATTGGAAGACAATTGTTGCTGTCAAATTGTTATCTGACTCTTCTAGATTAGAAGATGATCATGGTTCTAGACACCTAAGAATAGGAAATGCATATATATACTTGATTCTTTGAATTCTCAATTTGGCCATGTGGTAGACGTCAGTCTTTCTTAGTGAATGCTCCAGGAGCCAGCTAATTTTCACTGTCGTTCAGAAATCTATGAATTACCAATCCTGTGTTCCGCTTGTCTCTGTAGCTGCTCAGAGAAACGACAGCCACGTCTTACAACATGAGATGCTTAACATGTAGGAACAGTATCTTAATTTTATTTTTTCTATAATGACGACATAGCTGAATATCAAACGAATCGAACAAGGAAAAAAAGGGATTAAGCCATTAAATACATGCTGATCTTTTCTACGTCTCTTTTATGATACCTGCTCCATGTCAAGTATTTCAGGAAGGTATTTATTGAAACGTAAATTTTAATGCCTTAATTATATATCTATACGCTACACTTTCTATTAGGAAAGGAACATTTATGTATTTTATTTTCACGTCCCAGAAAAGAAAAGAAGCATTCAGTATGTTTCAGTAGCTCTGTCCTAAGGATTTTACCCGTGGGATTGTCAACAAGAAAAAGAAATTTTTGATTTTACCAATTGAAACTACTTATAATCATAAATCTTGCGATGACTTCCATATATAAAGTAATACAACAATTGAATAGCTTCACTAACTGAATGTAAATACATCAGTTTCCAAATATTTTTTTATCAGAGACCTCTGCTTTAACCAGGAGACAGAGTGAGATTTTCTCTCAACTAACTGTACTTGAACACCAAACTTTCCGTTGAGGAAGCAAAATTCTTTACAAAAAGGATTTTTCAATCTTTTAAATCTTTTGGGTGTTTTGAGTGTATGTCAAGGATTAGGAAAAAGATTTGTGTTTAATCCCTTTTAACGTGCATTAGACCAGATGAGGATTCGCCAGTATTACTAGGGTTAGTTTAAAACTTATTTAACAGTAGGCCTTTTTATATTCTTTTGAAATGATCCCCCGGTAAAAAATTTACCGATTTCTCTCAAGTGCAAATGTTTAATGTTAAAATCTTATATATGAATCTACTAAGTGTTTTTTATCAGATTATGTCATAATTTGCAATTAGATATATAGTTGAATGGCTATCCTGGATTCTAAATAATTTTCATAAAAAATAGTTGATTCTATAAACTGTTAAAGGAGTAACAGTTGTGACTGAAATAATCACAACTTATGGAGCAGAAGTTTTATTGTAAAAGAGAAAAGACGTGTTACTCATTTAAAAAGAATTTTCAAATTACATAGCAAAAGATGAGCCATTCTTTTCTTGTGCTGAGAGGAAAAGGATAACCATTCTATTTTGTTGCTCTTAAATGTAACACCAAAAATAATTCCTTTTCAAGGCACAGTATTTAGAAATATATTAGGCTTTTATATCTATATTCTCAACTATTTATGTGAGAGGGTTTTATATTCAAGGAATTAAAAGTTAAGTATTTTTTTGAAATATGCAGGTAATTATTTTTATTCATTATAGAGTGAAATGTGGAAACCACGTTTATCCATTGAGTTAATATTTATGTCTCGTTTAGCTAGCCAATCTCCAGTATTTCTTTCAGGTGTTTTCAGTTTGGGATGCTCTGAGTTAATACAACTATCTAAGAAATAGAGGTTTTTACATTATAATTAAGACGTAGATCGGTGAAACAGAATAACAGATATTATAAACATGAGTTTTTGTATTCCACTGTTAATTTGCTACAGGGTTTACTGCTTCAAAATTATTGTATTTTAGAAATTCTAATACAAGTTTCAAATTTAAAAAAAAAATCTATTTGGAAGGTGGGTATTGGCATTTAGTGCATTTGCATAAAATATTTTTTATATATTTTTCATACAGAAGTCGGAGAACATGTTAAATTATTTGAGAAGTCACTGGATGTATTAAAACGGTAAGAGAAGCAGTGATATTTATTGCATATTGCAATGTATATACATTGTACCGTGTGTAAATACTGCACTGTATTCATTGTATGATTTGTGTTGGTGTGAGCAGGATGGTGATATTAAAGCTGGCACAGACTTTTTCAATACACGCAATCTCCATTGTGTGCAAATATTAAAGGGAAAAAATTAAAACAATCAATCAGCTCTAACATTGTTGTTCTGTCCTATGCACACCACTTTTTTAGAGCTGTTTTGCCTTACACTGACACATCACCTAAAATATACTAAACCACCTAAAATATACTAAGCAACAGAACACTTTTTGTTTTCTGTTGCTTCATAGTGTAATAGTATATGGTAGCTTATGCTGTTAGGAATTCTCTGTTCTTGTACTGCTGATTTTTTACTGCATTTTATACATATTCTTCTAGAAAGAAATTTGTTAATTGAAATAGTCTAAAGAACAGCTATTTCTGCTTTCATGCTTGTCAGCTTTCAGTATTAGTATCTAAATGCTTATTAGTATTTCTCATAATTACAGCGTTTCAAAATATATTGTTGGATTGGTTTGGGTTTTTTCCTTTACTACTTGCAGGCAGTGGATTAGGGTTATTATTAATCCAGCTATCTTCAATGAATTAAATGGATTAAAATCCACAACCATCTTATTTGCTACTGATGAGACAGATGCTTGCAAAGGCAGGGAGGGACTGCTCTAGCACTTTCTAAAAAAGCTGGAAGTGTGTGTATCTAACAAAGGCAGCTAAAATACTACCTGATGCTGCATCACCTTCAGTTGCTGGAGTCCAGCTATGGTTTACTTAAGATTGAAGTGCTGAGATGAAATACCTGCTTCTCCCAAGGGTAAAAATACACAGTTACTGATAGATCTGAGTACATCCAAAAGCAACTAGTGATGGCAGTTCATCCAGCACAGCCCTGGTGAAACATTTGAACCTTCTTTTACTTCTCAGAAACCACTAATTCTTCAATACTATTTTCCTTGTCTTCCTCCACTGTGTTCATATTGACACGACATGGTGCAGATGTGATCCCCTGGACTGGGCTGGCTGGAGTAAAGCTGTGTAAGAAAGGACAAGGAGAAGCCTCTTTTTGCGGCACGCGACCCTGGCCCTTTGACCTGGTTTTCCAGGTTTGCCCGGGATCTCATCACTTGTCTGGCTATGTTGGTCCTGCTGGCTGTTACCAGCTGCTGTCACTGCTCCCTGATGTCCCCTCTGCTCAGCAGTACGGAGCTGCACCTTCTCCTCCCAGAGCTCTGCTGCCACCCCAGTTGCCTGCTGCCCAGCCAAGCACGGAAACACCCTCCTACTGCTCCCTCTCACTTGTACGCCAAATGCCACTTTCCTCATAATATGTTACATATGTGCTCGAAAGCTTGTTGCCACATTTTCCTTTATTTCCAGATCCTATATAAGATTAGTTTAGATTAATGTTGTTACTCAAAATATGGTTGTGGGCTAGAGGAGATTAATCAGAGCAGGAATATCAAGTTAGTCCCTTTTTTTTCCCTCCCTTTCCTCATATTTACTGATTTCTAGTGTTATTTCTGTGACTGGCCATATGTACCAAGCTAAGAGTTTTCTTTCACCTTCCGTTGCAAAATCCTATGAAAAATTACAACAGGATTTTATTTGTGTATATTCAGTGCTTTATCATTATATTAGGCATTTTGTCCTTCTGGACACTATTCCTTCTCCTTAGATATTTATCTTTATTCTCTTTGTATTTCGAAGGGAATAGTGATGAATCTATGTGGTTACACGCTTTGAAACAGATTTGCTGTTGAGCATTTTCTGAAAGACATATTCATATATGGCATATCTGAATAGCACTAAGCACTGAAATTTAGACTTAATGCCGAACGTTGAAAGATCTTGGAGCTCGTTGTGGTGGACATGACCCTGGTTATTATACTTTGGAAGAAAATGAATCGTAGGATAACACAGTAATTTAAATTAGAAAAGGTGATCAATAGTTCAGGTTGGTAAGGCCGTCAAGTCCGATTGACCTAAAGACATTGTATTCACAATTAAAACATGTCTCTGAGAACATCTACGTGTATTTTTAATTCCTCCAGGTGTGGAGACTCCACTGGTTCCCTGAGATTTTCCCAATTCTTTATCAAATTTTTGGGGAAGATTTCTGCAATACACAATCTAAACCTCCCCTGGCAAAAACTGAGGCTGTTTCCTCTTGTCTTATAACTTGCCAATTTGGACAAAAGACAGGGCACCACCTGGCTACAATCTCCTTTCCATGTAGAGGGTGATAACTTACCCAAGAGTTGCATTTTCTCCAGGCTGAACAATCCCAGCTACTTCATTCACTCATAAAACTGGTGCTATAGAACCTTCACCAGCTCCATTAGGAGACCCAGAAGCTGTGCAGATACTGTCCTCAACCACGAATAATATTTCTTGAAGTAACGTATTTCTTTGGTTTAGAATGGATTTCAGTTCAACTTTTGTTTATCTATTTCTTTTCTTTAGGTTGTCAATAGCCTAAAAAGTTGTTTCTGTAGAGAATGTATTTTTTCCAAGAGTTATTGTAAAAGGAAATTCTAAATACTATTTTCAAGCATTTTTCAACGTCATTGTTGTGATTAAATCAATGGTCAATAATTAAATATACTTGCATTCCCTTTTCTTCACTCCTTTTTAAATCTGCTTCTTCACAAATTATATGGAATTGATTTTTTTTCCATTACACAGAACTGAGCAGTGGTTTCATTTGGTATGTCTTGGCAGACCGAGATCAAGGTGAAGTAAGCAGAAAGGTCAGGAGAATTCAGTATTGTGTTATATCTTCTTCACTTCAAAAAAAAATACATAATAGCAAAGGAAAATTCCTGTGAGGCAGATCAGACACAAAGAAGCATCATCACTTCTTCGCTGCTAGGCAGTGCTGTCGTGTCAACTGGTCAGGCCTCATAGTTATAGATAAACCTGCTGTATCATAGAAGATACCTGTCACTGCAGGTTTTTGTAAAGAGATTAGAGAAACGCTTTTCAATTTGTTGTACAGTTTCTCTATACTTCCTATAATCTCACAGTATTTGAGTTTCTCTCTATGAGATGCTTATTTCTTAGTATCTCAGAAAAAAGGGATGGAAATTTCAGCTTCTTAAAGGGTTTTAGAATAAATACCTAGCACAAGATAAGCAATTGCTAAATTTATAGTTTCTTCATAAATCTTCATGATAATTTTTTCTCTTTATCACAGTGTCCTAAAACAAAAAAATCAGAATTTTTTACTGAGATGCTTTGAATCCTAAAGGGGATGTTGATGTCAAAAACACCTAGGAACATCTTTTTTGTTTCTTTATTCTTCATTTTTTCTTCGTCGTCTGTTTTATGTTTGCTTTTATTTCTTGTTTTATCAGTGTAGCCCTTTTTATATTAATCTCGTGTGGAACAGGTCTGTAACAATGAGACTCAAAATGTAAGCCCAAAGAATTCAGTCTTAAGGAACTGATTATGAACAAATAGAAGAGGGGTCCATAAATTACAGGAATCTCTAGAAAGGAAGATACCTGGGCTCTCTGCAGAGGTGGAGCAGCAACTGTGTTTTACTTGAATTGTATTAAAGTATGAAGAAAATATGAGTATTTAGAACGAGGAAAAACTACCTGGATTTCTGACACAAGTAACGGACCCAAGATTGGACCTTCTTAATGATGTAATGAGATACTTAATCCATAACATTTCACAAAAGTTTGGCTCTGTACAGGTCATACACAAACAAAACCCCACTTCGTAATAGCCTGTGATAATTTCAAGATCTATCATGAAAGATAAAGTTAAAATGTGTTCACCTAAAAGCAGAGTAAATTGCTACCCATGCAGCTAAAATCTTCCCAGGATGCAAGAAAAAGTTGTAGCTCAATTACTGATATTTTCCCAAATGTTGTCTCAAAGATGTGTGTAGTTTTAAGTGATAACTTAGAAGCTGGAAGACACATTCCTAATAAGAGCTTTCCAAAATTATGTTTCGAATTCCCTAAACAATGACCAAAAATGGGATTTTAACAGCAGGCACGTATTTACAAATTTCAACACAAATCCTGTGTCTAGTATATTTATTATATATTTATGTTATGTGATAATGTATTAGTGTGTCCTAGAGAAGATGTACTGATTACTACCTTATACGATTGCATAACTCTCAGGGACCTATTTTCAGGAAAAATTAAGATGTAGAGTTATATTTAATAGATACATTACCTGCTACATTTATATATTTAGCATATCATAATCATATCTACTCTTTAGAAATGCAATAAAATTAACAGCATCTATTAACTTTAAGTATATGATAGGACAGTTGTGTATGAGAGAGTAAAAGGTATTTAAAGACAGCAAAAGGTATTTTATAATAGCAATAACAACAATAACAAAAAACACTAACACCAAGAAAAACAAGAGAAAAACAATTACACTGCGATTCTTTTAGGGTTTCTTGAGATACCACAAAAAAAAATATCAGCATGTATGTTGCAACACTTAATTTATTTTTTCTAATAAACAAAATTGTTGTGACCAAATTGTCACTTTCTCTTGTACAGAATTTATTACAGTAGAAATCAATTATGGGTCCCAATAGTGGAGAGAGGACTTAAATTTCTTTATTTATTT
>VXAZ01000636.1:1501-24949 GCA_013399875.1 Gymnorhina tibicen
CGCGCTCCGGCCGCGGCCCCCCCGCGCCGCTGCCGAGGAGGGGCGCGCGGAGCGCCGGGGATGCCCCGCCCGGGCGGGGTGTCCCTGACCCCGGCGCGAACCCGAACCGGCTCCCATTCCTTGCCCGCGGCACCGGGACCGGCAAGATGAGGCTCTTCGCACGGCCCCGGGACGGATACCCCGGGCCCCGCGGGCAGGAGGCGGGGGGACGGGCGCTGTGCAGGAAGCGGGGCCCCGCGAAGCCTCCCGGAGAAACCCGGTGGCGGCGTTACGCGCTCCATCGCTACAGCGTCATCGTTGAGACAGGCGGCTTTCTAAGGCGGGGCAGAGAGGGACCCTCCGTGCCCCCACGATTAGTGGGGCAGGTACCTCGGCGGAGGTCACCGGGCGCGCACCACCGGGGAGTGTTTCAGGAGAGTTTCAGAGCCTCCTGATAGTGGCTGCCGTGTTGCCACTGTTGGCAAATAAAGGTGAGGTTGACACTTACCCTGTCTCCAAGTAAGTGTCGTCCAACCTAAACGAATCCCAAAAACCTGTCACCTCTACCCAAATAACATGCCCCCATCTCTGCTCCATCGAACGCCCAGAGCTCACAGAGTGTTGTGAAAGTTAACTGACCTGTGCTCAGCCAGAGAAGAGTGAAAATCTGGCTTTTGGATCAAGCACTATTTAAAAGAAGGGAAAGAAGTTACCATGACCCCTAAGCCAGCAGTACTGAGGCGTGAAGTATGTCAGTGTGTTTTGCTGTTTGCAAGCGTCAGGAGAGAGAGTTAACAGGAAGACTCTGCCTTTGAAATAATGCACATGAACTTCTATACAGCATTAGCCAAAGTAACACAGGTGCCTCTGAAATCACCATCTAGATGGAGAAGCACTCCTGTCAGATGGAGGAGCTTTTCCCTCTTTTTGTGAACTGCATCCCAAGGAGAATGAGTCGTGGCAAGCCAGGGTCCCTAACTGAATCTCGTTGTCCTCAACTGCAGCCCACTCTTCCTTGCAAAAACAGGCAGGGCCTGAACGGTGAAGAGCTTTATGGGTTGCTATTAATCTCGTTAACTGAATATGGAAATGATGAGGAAGTGGCTACCAAAATGAGGCAGTGTTGTTCTTTTCCTGCAGAAGATAAAAATTAGTAATGTCAGCCATTTTGTATGCTAGCACACTAGATCACTACGTATAACCTCGGGCAGTAATAATCCTTTGCCATGGATAATTGGCATCAAGTTGAAATCATTTTACATGTCATAACTGGAAAAAAAAAAACCCAAAACCAAAATGCACAAACAAAACAAAAGGGTCTGTAAGTGGATCATCTGTAGGTTGATGAAGACCAAAGAGAGAACATGAATTGAGCAATTTACCTAACGAGGTAGTCATCAACTCTGTCATCAGTCAGCAAGTCACTCTTACCCTGTTCTCACAGCATTTTTGCCAGCTGATCCAGCATCTACTGGTTGCCAGTGCTTAAGAGACACCAGGCAGCATAAGAGGTGTGATCTCCAGGTCTGATAGGAAGGAGGAACAGAAGGTATTGTCCTTTCTGTACCACTAAAGCTGTTGATACATGTTGATATATGTCTGGTTTCTGTATAGTACTGGTGCCTACAACCTTCTGTTTCCTTCAGAGGGGCAACAGCATTTTACACAGAAAGCTACATCCCTGGTTTGTTAATCTGGATATCCAGGATGTAACTTCACGAGTTCCATGTTTTGTCATCTCTTTTCACAGCACTCACTTTCAGAGCGTCTTTGACTGACAGTGTTCAAAAGTTCCTGCTAGGAGATGTCCTCATCCACATTTCAGTGACATGCAAATTGCTTCCCAGAAGGTGACTTGCTTATTTCATGCCAGATTCTCACATTAGTAAATACCTGTCACATTAATTTGTACAGTTCAGAGAGGAAAGTGTTAATAATGAATTAAAATAAAAGAGCCAAAGCTTTTTTGTTTGCAAGCTTGTTTTGTTTTAAGCTAACTCTTGGCTAATTTAAAGGTTGGAACATAACCTGTGCCCAGTTCCACAATGAAGACACATACCAGCCTTTTAAAATAATTCCAATATGCCTCCAAGAATATATTGCCTATTAAAGACAATATATTGCCTTTCTTTTTGATGTATGTAGTAGTCCAAAACTCCAAGACTCCAAGCTAATTAGGTCCAAACAGTACTTAAGAAGCAATGCCAACAGAATTTTATACTTGGACGGAGTATCAAAATGACTGTGACTACTTTCTGAACAGCAACACACACATGCCTGGGAACGGGATTGTGCTCACAAACCTCTTTATCTCCAGATGATAGGGGCCATCACTCAGATTTGACTGTGCTGATGGTAATACTTGGATATGATTTCAGAGCATGCATTTAATCCATAGCTTGGTTTATAATTCACAGCTGATTTTTTCCAATAACTAGGCTAAACAAGGATGTTCTCTTAGACTGTAGAGATGAGACGTTAAACTTGGCAGAAGGACAGGAACTGGGTGCTCTTTAAGGTCCCTCTCAATCCAAACTGTTCTATGGTTCTAAACCCACAACAGCACTTTGATATAACTCTAAAACCTTTTGTCACCTAAGGGCACTCACTTGTGAAAGCCTGAAGTGTGAATTCAACCCACTGTTTACAGCTCCAAAACAGCTCCTCGTGGGCAGATGTTTGCTGTCTGTGCAGTCCCTGGGTACAGGAATGTAGCACATCTGGGTGGAGTCAGGGTGGAAGTTGTCAGTGGCTCCTTTTAGGGCAGCTGCTTGTTCTCTGGTCCAGAGGGATGGTGCATGGACAGGAGCTGTTATGGGGAGTTGTGAGCAATGAAGACTGTGACCTCCAGGTGAGTGAGAAAGGCACAGACGCAGGCTCAGGTCGCAGCCAGGGGCTCACGCTTGAGGGGAGCACAGGGAGATGTTGCAGGGGAAGTAGCAAAGAGAAGAATGAGAAGTGAGACTCAAGAGCCTGCAAAGAAGGTGAGGGAGAACAAGTCTGTGTGTTTGTGAAGGAGAAGGACTCTTTTCCTCACCAGAGAGATGGATACAGATTCTGTGAGAGATGTAAGGCTGTGGGGGAAGAAGAGCTATTTATTATTTCTGATGCTTTCAAAAATGTCTTCTGTTTTCAAACACAGAACTTTTCAGTATGAAAGCCATCCCAACTGTCCTTTACTCCATGCCCCCTATGGCCTGTGCACTCTGACCCCGTGCCTAAAATATTGCACCCTTTTTCTGGAGAATGAGGATGGCATGCACCTGGCAGGCACTCTTGGAGAGACCCAAACTGTGGGAACCCTCAAGCAGTTTTGCTCCAAAAGCCAGTTTGTGTAATGACCTTTAGTGCCACTTTGGCCAAAAAGACTTTCTTTTGAGGAGCAAATAGTCTTGTAAAGACAGTCTGAATCAGGTGTTCTACTTCAAATCTTGTTTTGTTGCTTTTTGTGGGCTGTTCTCTGGAGCACAGAGGTTTCTTCTCTGATGGTATCTTTCTGCCAAGACAAAATGAAGAAGTCCATCCTTCTGTATTAATATTTCCTAGTATTTTGGAGTCACAGGCTCCAAACATTATTCCAGATTCTGCTTTTTTCCCATCCTCCAAAGCTCATGGCATAAGCTCCAAATGATTTAAGATGCTGAGGGATTGATCAGTAGCTAGAAATGGCTGAAATTATATATCAAGATAAATGGCTTGTTTGTTGACATGTGTTCTTAAAGCCTGTGAGCATGCTGAAAATTCATGACTGATATTCTGGCAACATGATGGAATAGTAATTCAGCGGTCATATAAATATGAACACATTGTAAAGTATTTTACACGTGTATGGTATCTTTCATACCAATGCATTGCCCAGATTGTCTGCATGTATTATCAGGGAAATACAGCAACCTCTTCCACCAGACAACTGCCACAACTCCCATTGTGAAGCTTGGTATGGTAGGAAGGAAGTGGTTTAACCTTTTCAAGAAATTACTCTCAGTCACTGAACACACGGAGCAGACAAAAAGTTGCTTTATAAAGCCATGTGATGCAAGAGAAATCTTCAAATTCAACTTTTGTAGATCAGAAAGATTCAGCAGAGTTGTTTGCTATATAAAGGCTTGCAAGACACAGTAAATATCTGCTAGCAAACTGTCCTTCCATTTTAAAAGCAGCTACACAGTAGAAGGCTGCTGACAGGACACACTTCTCAGGCCTGAAAATCCAGTAGTACGAGGATTATCAGTTTCAAATTCAACTTCCTTTAGAAACAAGCATTGTGGATACAGAGCTGTGCTTCTTTCCTGTTTACTACTCTGTGTGACATACCATTTACTACTTGGAGACTATGTTTCTCTGTTCTTACCTTTAACTTCTTCTGGTTGAATTCGGCCCATATTCTGCATGACAGGATTGATTGTGGTCTTGGTCTTGAGGTCCTTCTAATACCTCTTGAATCGCAGCTCAACTGTAAGCAATTCAGCTGATCTTGAACCTCTGTAGCAAGGATGGCTCCTCCCTCCTGGATCTTACCTCTGCGGGTGGTAAGTACGCAGGGGATCTTGTGCCTCAGTGAAATTACAGCCCACTTGGGCACCAGGGATCTGCATTTCAGCTTGGTTTGGGTGCCGATAGTGGTGTAGCCGTGGCAGCATTGAACTCGGTGTGGGCTAGGTGCTCGAGTATGCACCCAGGATCCCAGATGGGCTTTACAGCCTGCATCAGACACTATCCTTCAGTGTGCATATGGGTGTGTGAGCCTCAAGTTCAAAAGCAGAAAGCTAGACTAGAGTAAATTTGGGAACATCTACCTTTGACTGTAGCGAAGACATCCAGTGAAAAATGAGCTGGCAGCATAACACCCATAATATATGTGGGGAGTGTGGACTGGAGGTCAGCCTCAGCTGGCAGCACTTGGTCAAAGCTCATCACGTCAGTTTGCTGAGTGCTGTTGAATGCACGGCCTTCAAAACTTCCTAATTAACATTGGTGCAAGAGTTGGTGGCAGCTCTGCTGTTTCACCCTGGAAAGCTGTCACAGGGAAGGGATGCCGTGATACAGGTGGTAAGTAAGCACCGTCGGGCAGCTCACTCCCTGGATGAGGTGTTGCAAAAGAAGATAAAAAAGGCAGAAAATGGAGAGGGATGCAAAAGCAACGAGCTGAAGTGCAGTCCATGTGCTTCGAGCATAGTGCGAAGTCCTCGAGGGTGGAGGGACGGTCACTGCAGGCAGGGGCCCGTCACAGGCGCCGTCGCAGCCCCGCTCCGCACTGCGGGCTGCAGGCGTACGTGCGGCGCCGGCGCGGTGGGGCCCGCCGCCGCCATCGCCGCTTTAAGGCGCCGCGTCTGTGCAAGGGCCGCGGCGCCGGGTTCAGCTGAGGACACAGCCCCAGTTCTCAGAAATCCCCGCGCTGCGGGAACATCGCGCTCCGGCACGGAACGAGCTGCCCTAGATCGGGGGTGCCGGGCCCGCCCGCCGCCCGCCCACGTGAGAAGCCCCCCCACGCACACCCCACCCGCGGCCCCCGCCACACCGGGCTCTGCGGCTGTTTTCCTCGCTCAGCTCTATCGCTGCTATTTCATCTTATTGTTTTGTTTGTTCGTTGGGTTTTTGGTTGTTTTTTTTTTTTTTTTTTTCTAATCAGTATTATTTATTTTTTTTTCAATTCACCGCGGGGAGGCCCCTGCAAGAAAACGGCGTCATCTTTTTCAACCCTCTGCCTCCAAAAAAACCCCAACCCCAACCCAAAAAAACCCTCACGTTATTTTATGTATAAAATACATAGATATACTTTAGATTACGTATAGAAAATAAAAATGTATAGCATATAGAATATAAAATGTTATACATAATACACCATATAAAAATACATACCTATATTTTTTGTTTTATACTTCATATCTAATAAATGTATACGTATTGTATATTATATATATTATTACATATGCGCATGCATGCCTACATCATATTCATATATAATAAATACAGTATGTGCGTATTTAAATAATAAACATGCAAAATGTATGTTAAATTTAATATTTTTTGTTGTTTTCTTTGGTTTGTTTGTCTTGGTGGGGAGGTGCCCGAGCGAATCATCGGTCAGCAGGCGGGCCGGGCTGTCGGGGAGAGGGGAGCCGGCGGCGTACCGGGAGCGCCGGGGCCGGCAGTCCGCGGGAGCACACTTTTCCTGGGAGCTGGGGGGGCGGAATTTCAGCCACCTGCGGTTTATTAATAGCGCCGCGCCCGCGCCAGTACGTGTGCGGCAGAGATACCCCTGTCCCAGCACCTACCCCACGACTCTAGCCACAGCCCCTCCTCCTCCTCCTTCTTCTCCCCGGGAAGGGGACGGGCGTCCCCGCCACTGGCTCCGCCTCGCCTCACCTCGGATGCCCTCCGCCGCCTCCATCTTCCTCCCTTCCTCCCTCGCTCCCGCACCCGCCTCCTCCATGCCCACCTCCCGCACCCTGCCCCGATGGGCGGGCACGGCGCTGACCCGGCTCCCGGTGCCCGCCCGCCGGTGTCCCCCCGCCTCTTCTCTTAGGGTCCCATTTTATCTACTTCCAAAGTCCCCCGGACTTCTACGGGCTTGTGGCTTCCTTTGCTGAGGGCTGTGGATTTATTTTTGAGAAAGGTGGCGTTTCTCTGCAGAGGCACCCGAATGGGTTAAATCGAGCGGAGTTAACCCATCACTGAAGGGCTTTCAAACTGAGATGATGGCACAATAACTCCTCACCAAGCCATTGTCAAAACTGAGATGTCACATTAACCCAGCAAAAAATAGAGACCGTGCCACATTAACCCACAGCCAAAACTTGAGGTGCTGCCAAGAGATGAGGCGTCACCTTCCTGCTGCAGTAAAGCTGCAGCGCCCTTCTTCCACAGCACCAACACCCCTCATGTTACCGTGTCTCCTGGCCTCTGTGTATGCGTAGTTCCTGAAATTAATTTTCTGCAAAGCAAAGATAGCAGGTTATTCTCCTTTAACTTAATCATCCAAGATTTTTTGCACAACGGTTCTTGACAAAAAGGTTTTAGGGCGGGTGAGGGGCAGGGAAACAATTCAGACAATGCTTGTCTTGTACATCCTGAAAACCATGCTTATTAAAAAAAAAATCCAATACAGTATTTTATTAATGTATCCAATTTCCTTCCCCTTTTTTGCTGTTTTTCATCAGAAACAAAAAAAGGTGCAGGGAGAGGGTGCGGGGTGGGGAGGAGGGGGCAGGGAGAGTTGGTGGGTGTTGTCTGACTTTGCATTAGACTTTCCTGAAGTGCGAGTTGAAATTGAAGATGCCTGTATTTTTCTCCCTGGACGGCTGTCCTGAGGAAGTGAGGATATTTTGCAATCAGTCTCTCACCACTGTGTTGCTACTACTGCAAATCCTCCAGCTGTGGGAATCCTGAAGCATTAGCACAGACTGGCCGTGGAGCTTTTTCAAATATAGCACTGGGGAGACATGCTGGATGCTGTAACTGTAAGAGTACTGGCAACTAAATTTACAATAATGTGGCAATTGCCACTGCTGGTGGTGTTATGCAGTTCACTTGTGAGAATTTTCCTTAGGAAGTTTGATTCTTCATCAGAAGAAATTCTTTCCAGACAAAGTGTCCGGGAAGCAGCTTTGCAATGAGAGGCTGGGCATCCTAGTAGAAACCAAGTGGAACAGACACTGGCAGTTTGCCGTTGTAGAAAAGAAGGTAAACAGTGTCCTGAGCTGCATTAGGAGCAGTGCTGGCCGCAGGTGGAGGGACGGGATTCTGCCCCTCCCCACACACTGGTGATGTCACGGCTGGTGTGCCGGGTCCTGCTGCGGGCTCCGAAGTACAAAAGGGACACGGCCATACTGCAGCAAGTCCAGCAAAGGGCTGCAGAAATGTTCAGGGGACTGGAGCACCATTCCGGTGAGAAAAGACTGAGAGAGTTGTGACTGTTCAACCTGGAGAAGAGAAGGCTCGGAGGGGATCTTAGTAGCGTATACGAATATCTGAAGGGAGGTCACACAGACAGAACAATTGGTGGTGGGCACAAACTAAAGCACAGGTGGTTCCCTCTGAACATCGTGGTTCCCTCTGAACATCAGAAGACACTTTTTCACAAATAAGGGTGACTGAGCCATGGCACTGGTTGCACAGGGAGGCTCTGAAGACTCCATTCCTCAAAAGCATCTGGAACATGGCTGTAGGAGGCCCTGCCTGATCAGGGGTTTGGACTACATGACCTCCACTCTAGGTATCTTTCCAACTTCACCCAGCCTGTGGTTCTGTGATCTGATGGCTGGGTAGGTCCAGTCAGTGCAGGTTAAGAGTCAGTATTTGGGAATATGTGACAGAAAAAGCAAAGTATTTAAACATATGCCCTGGGTCACCCAAAATGTTACTGTATTCGATATCTATCTGTGCACAAAATTGTTACTGTCCCTTTCAGACCCTGCAGCCACGAAACGGAAGGGCGGGGCAGGGGCTGGGGGTACCGCGGTCTCTTTAGAAATCAAGGCAGTGAGGCAGAGACTCTCTCCCGCTGCTCCCTTTGCCTCTTGGCTTTTTCCTGCCTCTCCTCGCAACAATACCAACTCTAGAAGCTGCATTTCACAATCAAAATCTGTTTCAAGTGGGAATTTTGCAACACGTGTCTGCAGCCGCAGCACCGTGCTGGGACAAGCAGAGCAGCCCCGCTCCGCAGGGTCACCGCAGCCGCCCGCTTTTGCTTGTTAGTAAACTTATTTTTTCAGTTATATCTACTCGTATTTGTTTCTCCTTATTGGTGGAAAGGGATTGGCCAAAACTAAGGGGAGGTGACTCATTAGTGTCCCCCTCAACTGTCTTAAACCAAGACAATATATTAACTTCCTTTCATAATTTTGGGTACTGTGGAGTAATATCCTCATATTAATTCTTCTGTGCTGACTTGTGCTGGTGAAGGGGTCTTGTGGATTCTACAGCTCATGCCTCTGGTTCTATTTCTGCTTTTTAGGATTTACTTACTACACAGCCTTTGCAAGTGTAGTACAACATGAACCGTATGGTGCTTGAGTATGCCTGTGCTTGCATATTTGCACCACATTATCATAAATCATCTCTAGGGACAACAGAGAGATTAGAAAGATGTCTCTGGCCTTAAACCCATTCTCCTAGTCCAATTATATTTTCTAAAAGAAGATATCCCTGTTAAAGAAAGTTTTATCTTGGAAAGCTCTACTTAAATATTATGATAGTAGGTCCTGTTTTGAGGTTTGTCTGCACCAGCACAACTTTTGTTTAAGAGTCAGTTAAGAATGTTGCTCTTTAACATTATCTTAACTGTTACATTCACCTCTGAATATGAACAATGCTATTATAACCCTAGGCTGAAGAAAATACTGGATTGTTTGCTTATACTTACAAAATGCTTTTCTGTATAAAAATCAACCATTGATTTTCACTGCCATTCCTTTTCTGTGCTCCCATTTCAATGTTTTTATCCCGTACTGGTTTTAGGTAAAATCTCTTCTAGTCAGCCTTTCATTGAAATCAGCTTAAGCTGAAGTCTGTGGCAAAGGGGCTTTAGTTAACTTGATTTTGGCTGTTTTGTGAGAGAGACAGAGGTGGTTTTAGATACAGGGAACACCATATGGGCACAGAAACACTACACAAGTTCAAAATCAAAAAGACATACTCCGTACCTGACTCTTAATGCTAAAAGAGCATAAACTGCAAACCTGTCTTAAATGTCTCTGAGCTCCCCCATGCTCCCTTGGACAGTTAGGTCTTCATATCAATAAGCATTTGGTTTGCAAGTTTGCCTAGATTTCAGCCCATGCTAAGAACATCAAGGCAGCTGTAACAAACCTGCCAGGCCCATTGTGTTGTCTGTAGCAGTAGCCTAGGGAAGAGTTTAAGAAACTGCTTTAAACAAGCTTCAGAGCAGCTCAGAGGCTTTGTGATACCTTTATGTTTGATTGCAGAACACTAAGGAGACCCTAGAGTGAAGCCTGGGGTTCAGAACTTACCCTGTTCCACCTGAGCATCCTAAGAAAGAGGTTCATTCTCTCATTCAAAGTTAATGGTTTTAAAAAGAAGGATGGATACCATCTTCAGAATAGCCCACCAGCCTGACTCCATGGTTTCAAAGTGAGAGCTGTGGGTGTCAGTCTCCTCAGGAAACAGGAAATTCCAGTTTTCTCTAAGGACTTATCTTCTAAGATAAGTGTTAGAGCCCCATCTTCAGAACACCCCAGGGCTGTGGCCCAGGCTGCAGACTCGGAGCTGGGAGAAGCCTTTCACTGACTTGACTGAGTAAGACTCCTAATTTCCAGGGAGGAGTGTGGCTAAAGGTAATTGCATAATCACTAGTATTTTCTTGGCTCCTCAAAATGTACTGCTACTTAGTATGCTTGCTCTCAAAGCCTTTCCAAGGCTGCTCTTGTACGGCAGACAGAAACAGGCTCTGCTCTGTCTTCCAAGACACTCGATTAGAAGTGAACTCCAGTGTGGGTAGTTAACAGGAAATTAAAGCCAATCAGTACTGCTCGTGTGAAGAGGATATTAAGTTGTGCTCACTGTGCTTGCATAACCTCTAGTTTGGAGCACAGGCAGTGCTGGAGTATGGTTGCACAGCATAGCCTGAGTTACCAAGCCCTTCTCTTCCACTGAGTATGGAACCTCAAGCACACCTCAGAGCTCTGCCCTGCCACGGAGCCATGAGAAGCACATGAATATTGTTGCACACATAGCATGACATGCCTTGCTGTTGCCTCAGTAACTGGCAGAGCAGGTTCCTGTCAATGTGAAAGAATTGAGACACTTGCCACTGCAGTTGCATCACTGTTTGTGTCAGTTCCCTTTTCCTTTCCTTTTCCCCTTTCCTTTTTCCTTCCCCTTCCTCTTTTCCTCTCCTGTTCTGTTCTTAAAGCCACCAAATAATTTCCACCTACTCTTCCCAAATACTAGTGCCTGTAACAATGGAAGATCTCTGCCATCATAAATGCAGCGCAGGCTTCAAGTTCAAACCATTGTTTTGTGTGTGTATGACTTCCCCATGGTGGATTGCCATGAACGTAGGCATTGCACACTCGCCTGGTTCTGTAACCAGAGGAAAAGAAATGTACAGAGAATGAAAAAAATGTTAACCAAGATGTCAGTTAGCTGAATTTAATTATGTGATCAAGGACTTGGGCAACCAGATGACATAAAAGACACTTGATTTCCGCAGCATGAACTGTGAAAGGACATGATTCCCTTATGCATGCATGTTCCTTCTTTCTAATGCATCTATTTACGTATCTGTGCAAATATTTATATATATTTCACTTGTATGAAACCTAGGAAGAACAGTAATTGGTACTCATAGCGTTTAGTTGAACGCTAACTTTTTTTGTGTTAAAAGTTCAGCACTGAATCAGAGAAATAGCACATCTTGCTCTGCATTCAGAGCTCTGTGACAAGGTCAGAATGTTGCACTTCAAGATTAGCAATGTACTGTTCAGCATTTCAGGTAAAATTTATTTTCAGATGAGTAGCCAGGCCTTGGCTGGGTAGGTCTAGTTGACTGTAAACCAATTTGTTTACTTCAAGATACACAGAGAACAAATCTTTTAATGACAGAACCGGTGAAAACACTGAGTTCATGGTGGCCTTATTCTGCACAAATAATGGTGCTGACGTTCAAAACCAAATAATTTAACTCTGTGTAACAGCTGTAGAGGTTTAGTTTTTGAGAGCAGCAACTGAACAAGACAACTACAAGGGAGCTTTGCAGGATAAATCAAGCAGTCCTTCCAGTACCATGTCTAACTTTGTCTTCTACACCAACTTTCTCTGTGAAAAAGTTAGTTTTGTCTCACTAATACTGTTCAAGGAGCAATTAGTGCTGTTAGAAATACAAAACTAGTGTGAAATATTCATTCTTAGTCTTTGAAGGAGTTGGGAAGAGAGACAAAAAATAAGTCTATTATTTAGTCTTTCTTAATTTTGTCTACTGCCATGAAGCTCCCTTTACTTAATGTGGCAGAACCTGGAAAATTCTCCTTGTATGTTCCAGGTTTACTCTGGCTGAGAACCTCCCCTCACAAACACATATGAATCAGAAGTCCAGTTATGTATAGCGTGTTTCTGGTGAAGTCACACCAGCCAGAAGCAGAATTGAAAATACAAAATGTTTTCTAATGGCCTGTAATGCAAACATATATTTTGCCTGTTTAGTTTGGATTTAGCATCCTAAAGTCCAAGGACATTTAAGCATGCTTCCATTGGTTGCAATAAAATTAGCACTTGCTTGCTGCCGGTGTTGCACATGAAGTCCTTTATAAATATTCATTTAAATTACCTAGCTTGCTAGTTAAGTAATTATCTGCATACAGCAAGTAGTACTTCATGGTGTGCAATGGCTGTTTAGACCAACCTAGTATTTACACCTGCAAGGGGCTTATTGCCCATGATGCTGAATCTGCCAAGAGCTGTTCAGATACATAATCTGTCCTACTTAGAATTCAGTATAAGATCAAATAATAAAGGTCCATTTTGGCAAACATCTGTCCATAGAGAAAGCATTAAATGACTGTGCTGTCCCTCTTAATATCCATAATGCCGTATTTTGTGTGAGATTGTGAATGGAAATTCAATTTACCTGTTGATGTTTACACCAGCAGATGTTTTGAGAATTTCAGCATTCATTTCATTGAGTAAGTAAATATTTGTTATTCTATTTTTCCTAAAGCAGCATTGGCTGATATTGAATGATAGCAAAAGAAGTTTTAGTATTTCTGCAGAAATTAATACATGTTCCCTCCCAGGAGGTTTCCCCTAACTATGAAAGGCAGGAAAAATATTTAAATGTGCACTTAGGTATATTTACATGTACATACAACTTTGGGAAGCCTATTTCAACATCAACACAAATAATTTTCTTCCTATTTTACATATAAGCACTTGCTGACTTTCAGTCTGCTGTACCAGAGAAGGTCCACAGAGAACAATACTATTCAGCAGGTGCCAATAAGGACACAATCTGTGAGCTGATTTTATCTGCTTCTCAGGTTGCTGAAAGTATGAGTAGGAATTTTTCTAATTATCTTCTTCCCCTCTTAGCTTATAAAATAAATGTGCTTTATGGAATAGGTATTGATACTGGAATGAATACAGAAAGAGTTCGTTTTTCTAACAGATGCAAATTGCTTTTTTTTTTTGATCAGTTGTTAAAAGACCTTGCAAATGCTCACAGGTGCAATTGGGAAGTTTGTGTATAGAAGATCACATAATATCTTCACCTTCTTACTCTGTTGAGATACAAACCTTGGGCTTTTTGGGATTACAATCCACTGTTCTCATGAAGTTGGTCTAAAATCCCCAACTTTTAGTTGTCATTGTAACCTTTGTTCTCAGTCAAACAGCTTCGAAGTGATTGCCACATTTCAGAGATAACTTTATTTCACTGTGGAGTAGCCTGTCCTCTAAGAATGTAAAAGACGTGGAAGCACTCTGATAAAGCATCATACCAGTTCGAGACAATTCTTCTCTTCAAATTAGATGAATACTGGAACATTCACAAATGCTACCTGCCTTATCTGGATTTTGGTAGTGGAGCTCTAAATTATGCATACGGTGCTCTCCAACTTCTCCCGGCATGCAGGAATGCACAGCCTTTGCAGTGGCTAATGTCCCCGCTTTGGAAACAGCTCACTCAAGAATTCTCTTAAAAGCTGCCGTATACATCCCTGAGCAGCTTTTCTGTAGTCACAATATCTGTTGATTACTTTATATCTTTCCATGGATTTTAGTTGTTATTCCTATTAAGTACTGCGTGTTGCTGATTTTGTCACTGATGTTCAGAATGATTTGTACTTTTGCATGAACACGGTACTATACTTAGAATAAACAGCATTTTTATATTTTTCAGTGTTGCACAAGAAGTATGGAATACAATTTATTTTTAGGTGATACAAATAAAAGACATTGCTCTTGAGTTTTTTGTTGTTGTTTTTCACAAACAGCATATAGTGAAAAATTCTTCCAGGACAAATATAAATCAGGTTCTGATTCTCTAAATTAATCCCTTGAGGTATTCATTTACTCACTAGGGCATAATGATTGCTATCAATAAGAAAGATGAAACCTTACAGTTTTTGAAAGAGATTGGATACATACATAAGGACCCTAAATCAGTATATTTTTAAACAATGTTTTGTTTCAGTGAATATTGCTAACTGACCTATCAAAATAAACAATTAATGGAACCTTAAAAATTAATATGACAATTTATTATGAGCTACCCTTTTTTTCCTTTTTGAAAAGATGCAGTATCTCAGAATGCCAGCAGTCAGTGAAGTTCTACAGTTTCTAAAGCCTTACTTGCACTAGATGTAAACTTGCTCTTTGAAAGTGAAGTAAACCTCCAGATGGACTCTGTTACTTCCACAATGTTGTTCCTGGTAAGTGGATTATTTATGGAATTATTTACAGAATTTGATTTCTGCTGTTTCATGCAGTCATTTTTTACTTTTCAACAAAATGCAATAAAGGAAAGAACTATGAGAAATCATGAAGAATAGGGCATGAATATGCATTGCCAACTTCTATTTTACAGATAGTATAAAAAAATCCTGCAAATGTGTGTTGTATTCCTGACCCAAACATATTTGCAATTTGCCTTTGGAAAATAAAGATCCTTACAGACCAGCACTCCTTGGGTCTCTGAGAGGCAGCTCAGGTAAATAGAGAGTTAGCAGACATCATGATACTTGTTCTGCATTCTGCCTTCCTGAGGAATCTCCAAAGACTTAAAGAGAAGGCATGGGAATTTTCATTTCATCCTGTGGTGAAAGGAACTACTTGCTCACAGGAATGAAGTCAATTCTCAAACAGCATAAAAATGTAGGGGAAGAACTGAGAAATGCTTTTAATTTAGCTGCAGGAATATATCCAGAGTGTAAGTATTCATGCTGGAATTTGATCAGGAGATTTCAACTTCCAATCTTTCATTTTGAGGTGTACAATGGCAGCTTTCTAGCTACCTCATATGGACATGGGTTTCTCTGCACTAACAGCTGAACAGCATTTCCTAACTCTGTGATTTCTAATTCCCTGTAATTTCTAATTCTAATTCTAATTTCATTCTGATCAATGTGGAACAATTCTACCCTTTGAATTACTGATTTTTTTTTTAACTATCTCCTTATTCTCTAGGATTCTTTTGTCCAGCCATTGGCCAGAGCCATCATGACTCAGCTGATGAGATCTTGCCAAACAAGCATTGCTAGACAGTGCTTTTTATTAAAAACACCTATGTGCTTTTGATGCTCAAGTAGTTTTAACACTTCTCTTTCCTGATTTGTGCATAGAGATGGTTCTGAAGCACTGCAGGGCTGCCTTTGGTAGTTTTGACTCCCAAATTTCTTTTGCTCCCCTCCACCACTGTATTTTCTGTGTCTGTTGTGTGTACATCCATCCCTCTTCATTCCACCATCCACTCCTTTCTAAGCCAGCAAGCTACTAATAAAGCTCTTGATGAGACACTGAAACCAGTACCAACAATACGTCTTCCTTCCTGCTGGAGAAGACTGGGGCGTTTGATAAGCATGAAGCTTTATGTAGACAGCTACAACTGTAAACTGACATTGGTTACTGTGGAAAAAATAAGTGTTGCAACTGTTTAAATGTGTTTCTTCTCTATAGCAAAGGATTTATATTTCAAAAAGAAAGGAAAACCTAGTAAGTACTTTGTTTCATCCACACTTACATGTGGATGCTGACTGATGAACAGATAGGCTTGATTATAATATAAATAAGTGAGATAAAATGTGACCTGAGACCTAACCCACCAAATGTTTGGGCTGTTCTATATGAATACTGTATCTGTAAGATACATAAACTTCTCACATAAACATATGTTAGTAGAGTTTGCTTTTAATATGTAACAGAGTCCTTAAAAATCTCACATACTCTTAACCAGTTTTGCTTACAATTATGCAGGGAGTGCTGTGTCTGACATACATGTTGTGGAAATGTAAGACAGAAAAAACAACTGAACAGAAAAACCCCAAAACAAAACCAACCAACCAACCAACAACTGCAAAAAAACCAACCCCAAAACTTAATTGCAAGGTGCTCCATAGCAAAGATGGTTTGTAGCTGTTGTGGCAGCATTCATATGCTCATTTTTATTCTTGCAGCTAAGAATGAATATTCATGCTAAGAATGAATCTCCCTAAAACAGAAGAGAAGAAATGTAAGCTTTTAACACTTGGCTGAAAAAACTCCTGCAGCTTTTAATGATCAAGGCAATTGCTGAGCAAGAGTATTTGCTAGGCCAGGGTACCTCACTATACACAAAAATTAAATATACGTAGAAGAGAAGGGAAACTGAAATGTGTCTCTGAGCATGCATTGTAATCTATGTTATGTTCCTTTGGGATAATTAGTCTTTTTGTAATTTCTTACTAGGGTGTAAGAAGTGCAAGTTGCAGTGAACATAATTTTATGTGGGTGGCTAAACTATGGTCTAAATATGAATTGACACTAAGATGGACCTTTTATTTCCCTATGGTCATATTTAGATCTTCTACTTCATGGTTCTGCGAGAGTAAGCCTGCTAATCCCATTCTGATTTAGTACAAAAATATGGATAACTTGAGACTGTTCAACCATTCACAGAAAAATCCAGACAAACTCTCCTTTGCAACTCAGTACCATCAAGAGCTGCAGCTTTGCTGAGAGGTAGTAGTCTCATCCTTGTAATAGGTTGTTGCCCTTGAGAGTGTCAAAACGGATTAGTATTTGGATATGCTTACAGACACCAGTGTGGGAGGCTTGTAAGATATTTGTTTCCTGTCTGCAGCATGAACATTAAAATAAAAAAAATTACAGTCCTAATAACTTACACAAACTTCCTCAGCATTTGTATGCCAAGAGGAAGGAGAGTGTCCTTAGAAGGTGAAAACCAGAGGCAGAGAAGTAGTTGTCCTGAGAGAGCATTAGTTAATAACAGGGAAAAAACTGAATAGTGGAT
The DNA here is from genome assembly GCA_013399875.1 of Gymnorhina tibicen. Classification (NCBI taxonomy): domain Eukaryota; kingdom Metazoa; phylum Chordata; class Aves; order Passeriformes; family Artamidae; genus Gymnorhina; species Gymnorhina tibicen. Next base: position 18,444 of record VXAZ01000636.1, read on the forward strand.
GAGAGGGCAGATTTACTGATAGAGCTACAGGATCATAGCCAACTGCTTGCTAAGACCTTATAGCTCAGCACAGATGTCATGAGATAAATAATCAGCCAAGCTATGTTTTAAGGGGACTGTAAACTCAATTCTACCCCCTTATTAGCACTGAGTATTATAGCACATATTCTTGATCTACCAGGCAGTACTTGTGCTTCTCTATAGTCCTTCCCACCATTTAGACGTATCCATCTTCAAAGGCTGTACCATTGCACAGCCTCCCACTTCACCACTGTGACTGCATCTAGTCCCATTGGAAAATGCAGATTGATAAAAGATGTGCTTGTTTTGGAGTACCTGCTATAGCCATGCATATATATCTCTGTTGGGGAGAGCAACAGCTCTGTCTTTCCTTTGTTCTGCTGTTGCCACCAGGTGTTCTCTAGCACTGTGACATGATATATGTATATATTTCTTACTTTGTCTCTATAGTAACAGATTGCCAAAAGAAGTCTGGGAGCTCAGCCATGAGCATAGGAAGAATGGAGGACTATACCCCACCATCAGGAAAGCAAACTCTTTAAATAAAGAGTTATAAATGGAAGACTGGAAATGGCACATGTAAGTTTAGATGATTTGAAAACGGTATTCTTCCCATTCTATTTTGTTGCATGAAAGGCAATTGAAATGCTTGGCCTCACCTCCTAGAGGAAAGGAATGGGCATTCCAGTCTTGACACTTGCTTTCATTGTTAATGTTTTGACACAACTTGTAATGTTGCTTTGTGGGTGACCACCACATATTTTTCCTTTTCTTCATCCTTCATCCCCATCCCCAATCTACTCAATACATGATAGTGCATCATACTCCTGGACAATTGAGTTCATTCCTCAAATTTCTTGACCAGTTTGCTGATTTAAGCCACACAAGTTCAAACGCCCTTCCTTTACTCTCAGAATTCTCTGTGATCCAGCCTCTTACTTTCCCTTAAATTTACTGTGTGGTGCTACCATCATCTCCCCACAGACCATCAGGTCCAGCTTAACCCAGCACCACCACGTTCACCACTGAACCCTATCCCCAACTGCTGCATCCACACATCTTCTAAATATCTCTAAGAATGGTCACTCAGCCACTTCCATGGAAGTGTGTTACAATGCCTGACCACTCTCTCAGTGAAAAAATTTTTCCTAATATCCAATTTAAACCTCACCTGGACTAACTTGAGGCCACTTCCTCCTGTCCTGTCACTTTTTAACTGGGAGAAAAGACTGACCTCCACCTAGCTACATCCCCCTCTCAGGCAGTTGTAGAAACTGATAAGGTCCCTGCTGAGCCTCCTTTTCTCCAGGCTAAATATCCCCAGCTGCTCCTCACAGGACTTCTGCTCCAGACCCTCCGCAAACTGCGTTGCCCTTCTCTGGATATGCTTCAGCCCCTCAATGTCTTTCTTGTCATGAGGGGCCCAGAATGAAGACAGGACTCAAGGTGTGGCCTCACCCGTGCCCAGTACAGGGGAACTGTGCTTTGCATTAGCATTGTTTACCTACACACATATGTTACCACATTGTGGTTTCTGGGCTTGCAAAGTGTTTCAGCCGCATTTCTGAGTGAGAGCCAAATATGCAACACCTTTGTCTTGCCTTCAAAGTTCAGCATTAGGATATAAGGAAACAGCTGTAGAGTATGTAGCATGTCAAATGTTTTGGAAGCCATTGAAACTAAAAGCAAGAATTAGAAAATTAGAGTGATGAAATGCAAAGATTCCAAAAGACTCACCAAATCCTCCCAGAGACGTAAAAGCTGCTTCCAGTTGAGTTTTACATAGTTATATTTTTGGCTGAAAAATTGATGTGAATAATGAGACCTTGTTGACCTTCTGCAGGTCCATAAATGTCTTTCCTGTTAGCAGCACTGCAGAAGTGATTCCAACCACCGTGCAGGTTTGTGGAAAATGTGTGTGTGTTGTGTGCACACACATATATGGTGATGTAGGTTTGCTACAGTATGGTAAGTATTGATTTTTGAATTTATCTTACGTGAAGGCAACAATTGTCTTTTGTATTCACTGCAATTTTTTTGCCAATATGTAAAAATTTAGAAAAACCTTGCATTTCACCACTGTCTGTAGAATTGGGGCAGCATATTAGCTATGAAAAATAAAAGACACAGAAAAAAATCTTGTGAAATCATTCCTTTGAAGCTGAAATAAAAACATTGTTATGCCCAGAGATTAATTATGAATAATCGGATTCTGACTTTAATCTGTTCAGTTAAGGGGGGAAGCATGGATGAGTTGAGGAGGAATATTTTTCCATCTTAAGATGATCAAAGTATTTTTGTATATTTGCATAAATTGCTGGAGACATGACAGTCAGAGATGGGGGGAAAGGGTACCAGTTCGGAATAAATAATGGCATCAGATGAAACATGGAACAAATAGGGAAAAAAATGGAAGGAACTTGTACTGGAAGTTATGCAAAATCCTGCATGGCTTTGTAGAAAAGAGAAGACTCTCAGTTTCCCCATAATGACCCAGCTAACTCTGCAGGAAGCCAGTTGTCTTCAGTTTTCATCTCTGCACGTATAAAAATATCACAATGTAAAAATAATACATGTACAAAAAAATTGTAACAATGGCCAAGGGCTGTTTGCTCAATGCCTATCCTATGCAGTTAGACTTTGTATATTTTCTTTTGGTTGTAGATTTCATAATTAATTTCAAAGTTTCTCTCCATCATTTTTGAAACTCATGCACCAATGAGCCAGAAGTTCAGTCCTGGAGGAGAGGAATGAAGAAACAATGTGTTCAGGCCAGGGATGTATTTTTAGTAGAGAAGGCAATACTGGGAATGAGTAATGTTTGTTGGTTTTTTTTAACCTGCTGATGGATCTGGTAAGTGTAAGGCTAAGCTGGAGATAACTTTGTCTCCAGCATGCTCCCTTTACTAGCCAACAAGGAAACTGCTTACTAGCAGGCATTGTAAGATTGAAAAGACAGCAAATACCACAAACTTTTCAACACACACTCTGAAAAGTGTCCCTGAGTATAGAGCTGTCAGCCTGCAGCCCGGTACCAGAGCCTAAGCCTGTTCCTTACAGTAATCCTCATGGCACACTGGCCTGAGTTGCATTTCTCCACAGCTTCGTGATTCCTGCCTGCCTTCCCTATCAGGCACCTTTAGTCTGCAATTATTACCTACACTGGTAAGGACAAGTAACATTCTTTCTTCATGGCTTTTCCTCCCTCTCAGCCTTCACTGTGGTGATCTGTGTTTTCATTTTTTTGGCATAATCTTACATCAGGAAGAAACTGTCAGAAAAGTACAGAACAGTTTTAGATTCAGTTTTGTTTCTTGTGTTTGTAAGAACTCATACTTTTTTCATACTCAGGTTTCAATTACAGCTTATCGTGCAAGAACAAGGCTCAGTGCACTTATGTATATGGAATGCTTGCGGCTTTTTCAGTTCTTGACATTTCTTCAGATACAAGAAAAAAAAGCCAGATTAAATGATGAGAGTGCAGTACAAGTCTCACTTTCCTACACTTAAAGTGTAACAAGACCCAGTGACTGCTGAAGCAATGAATCACCACCGTTTACACATACAGGTCAGCAGGGAACGTTCTCTCACAGCTGAGAGCATCCCTGCAGTCAACACTTTGCTACTCCCATTGCAGCCACCTCTTGGCAAATCCAGTCCAATACACATGCATTCCTATTAGTGGTCCCTTAACCAGCACACAGGTGCTGTGGTGAGGAGGCCACAGTTTTCATTGCTGGGAGGAGACCTGACCCATGTGGAGACCCTTCCCTCTTGAGAGATGTACCAGGGCTTGACTGGCTGCAGTCCTGTGGGGGAAAGAGCTGTTTCCCTTTTATGTTGTCATTCCTCTTTGAAGCCAGTCAGAAGAAGTCGGTGGTGGACTGAAGTCAGTGGTGAACCGAGGGTGCGGTCCTGGAGTTCAGGTGCTGGTGACAAGCAAGAACACTTTATCTAGTCCTTGTACGAGTGGTGTTTGCAGAAAGGGGGAGCTGTTCCCACCTTTCCAAGGTCACGATGCTTTGCATGGAAGTGCTTTCACTCGAACTAAACTGGGTGGAGGGTGAGTTGGGAAGGAAAGGACCTTCTCTACCCGTCCTAAAGCGAGGGACAGGAATCTCAGCGCTCGCACCGCACGTGTGGGAAGAGGGCTGGGCTGGCTGCGGGAGGGCGGAGGAGCGCGGGTCGTGCTGCCGAGGGTGTATCCCAGCGCCCGAGTGCCGTGCCGAGAACACAGTGTTCCCTGCCCGCCCCTGAACTGCGAGTGAACTTCCCCAGCCCGCGGTGCACCGGGGACCGCGCAGATACACCCCGGGGGCGGGGAGAGAGGCAGGGAAGAAGAAAAGCAAGAGGGGTGGAGGGAAGGACGTTCCAAAAGGGTTTATTTCATCTTAAGTAGTTAAGGTGGGGTGTTGTTAGGATTTTTCGGTTTTGTTCTTGTTTTTTTTTTTTAATTTGTTTTGGTGTGTGGGTTTGTTTGGTTTGTTTTGGTTTGGTGGTTTTTTGTTTTGGTTTGGTTTTGGTTCTATTTTTTGTTTGCTTTTTGTTTTGTTGGGTTTTTTGTTTGTTTGTTTGTTTTTCTCTGTGTATATGTTTTCTTTTTAAGTAAAAAAAGAAAAAGCAAACAAAAAAATGCAAGGCGATCAGCATCCCTAAGTAAACATACTTTCAGAAAAGATGTAGAAAGAGACATTGCTTTTACAGAAACAGATTTATGGCACTTTTGTTTTTTTGACTTCCTGCCATTGTTAAACAAGTACTTTTTCTTTACTCTTCTCCCTGCCCTGAACATTATAATTATGTTTCCTTCCCAAAGGAAACCGAAAGTGCTGTGACCCCACCTAAGAAAGAAAAGACCAAAGGTTTGACAAAGACCTCATCCCCACAAGCTGTTTTATTTTTATGAGTGTGCTTTTAAAGCAGGTATCCCTCAGAGGTTTTGTGCCATCGTGGTGCAGGTCTCAGGCAAGGCTCTGTGCCCACGAGAGGTGCAGAGGAGCAAATCAAGCAGTTTCAGCCTGCAGCAGGTCAGTGTGTCAGCAGGCTGAGAAATGTGGACATGTTCCTTGGGACTGCATTACTAGGGTTTTCTCTGTGAAAGCTTTGTTAAAAGGGATTAGCAGCACACTTGGGCATTTTCCTTGTTTAGTGAAATAAGCTCTGTGCCAGTCTTGGATCAAAATGAATAATAAATCTTGAGAGACTTTGGTAGCTATTTTGTTTAAGTGCCTATATTTCTTACAGCCATCACAGCTTTTGGAAGACTTTTTGCCTTTCTCTGATTTGGTTTCATTATGGAGAGCATAGAGGTAACCCACTTACTCATTTTGTGGTATTCTTCATAGTAGCTAAGTCACCACCTAGTTCAGTTTAATTGACTTTCAGTTTATTACTCAGAGCTATCTGGACACCACCTGCATATTTTGGGCTTGTTATTTTAGGGATTTTTGTAGTAAATTAGGATTTATATTACTGATATGTTATATCCTTAGTGTGTTCCAGTCCATTAACCACCTCATAAAATCCTTTAAAAATATAGGTTTTAGGCTGTTCAATAGCTAAATGATGCAGCCTCTTGCAGTCTGCAGTTCAACCTGAGGGAGCAAGAACCTTTTTTCTCTAATTTTACTACTGTACTGCCCTGAATATAAGATAAGCCTCTTGCCCGTCAAATGTGAAAACATGCAGAAAACCCCACCACTCTCACTTTGGAATTCTTTCCCTGTGTACTGTGAGACAGGTTATGCCATGTCCCCTTTAAAGTCTGTGCAGGTTGCATCCTGCCAGACGCCATCAGCAAGTGCAAGGGCAACCTCCCAGGTGGCACTTGCTCCGAGCCTTGGTCCAAAAGGGGGTGGACACAGAGCAGCACCTTTGGGGTCTAATTTGCACCCTTTGATCCTCAACAGCGCACTGGAGCTGGAGCAACCACTGCAGCCTTTTTACAGGCTGTAAGGCCATGCATAGGTGGGGCCTGCATGTTGGCTCTGCCTGATGAATTCCTAGCTTGCCAGAGAAAGAGACTCCCACTCTGGTCCCTTGTTGGAACACATCTGTCTTCCTCCTTCTCTTTCCAGCGTAGAAAAAGGGCATCTTTCCCTTGCCCTTGTCCTTGTCCCACAGATATTCTTCTCCCTCTGCTTTTCATCCTTTATCTTCCAGCTGCAGTGCCTTTTGGCTTTTCTCAGATATTAGTGCCTAGCACTACACTGGCAGCCACTTCTTATCAATTCATGTGTTCATTTCATCAGTCTTGGGATTTTATGTTATCCACAGCCCTTGAAATCTACTTTAGAACTCTTTCCTCATGTTTGCAAGGCTGCTGTGCCAGAACTACGCCAGAAGTACAAGGCTGTATCCTTTTTAGGAAGCAGCTATGTTTTATGGGCTGTGGCCCAGGGCTTATAAACAGAAATCACCATTGCACAGGATGGGGAGACAAATGGGCGCAACACAGCTGGAGCCGCCGGCTCTCCCCGGCACAT